>CM062814.1:891030247-891573631 GCA_031772625.1 Pinus tabuliformis
TATTGGTCATGATCTATCACTGATATGGAGGATTTCCTAGATTGACAGTGGATTTGCCTAGCCTTTCCACTTCCTGGATAGCCATGGTGTTGTGGGTTCATTTCTTTGTTTTTCTGGTTGGTTATCATGTTTCATTTAACTTGGGTTGAGTTACTAGTCCTTGGAAGCCCTAGTTGGACAAACACTCTAGAAACCCTGTAACAACTTGGGTTGAGTTACTAGTCCTGGAAGCCTTGGTTGGAAAACGCTCTGGAAGCCCTGTAACAACTTGGGTTGAGTTACTAGTCCTGGAAGCCTTCGTTGGACAAACGCTCTAGAATCCCTTGGTGGGTTGAGTTACTAATCCTGGAAGCCCTAGTTAGACAAATGCTCTGGAAGCCCGAATAAATTGTGGGTTGAGTTATTAGTCGTGGAAGCCTTGGTTGGAACAAACACTCTGGAGCCCTGGAAGGCTTGGGTAGAGACCAATATGATGATAGTTTTTTTATGTCTGACCGTGAGGTGGAATCACTATTTGATGGGTTGAGGTGGTTGGCCTCTGGAAGCCCTGGATGGCTTTGGATTGATGTGTTTTATGAGATCCACATTCATGCTTGGAATATGGCATGGGGGTGAATGGCTGAAGAGATATTTGGCTCAGCCATTCTATGGTTGGGTGGAACATGGTAGTCCCATCCTGGGTTTGGATTTTGCATCATCAATATGAAGTTATTTCTCCTGTATTTCTATGAGTATTATACTAGTTTATATGTGGATCATATGGTTGTGATTTCCTTGGTATATATGTTGCTATTATGTTGGTTATGTATATGTTTTATGACAATAGCTATCTATGGCTTTGTTGAAGCCTTGAAAATCGCTGAAACAACATGGGGGAAAACCACCCGGTCGTGGACTTGAATATCGTCCCTTTTCCGTTTGGATTAGTGGCTCTGATTGGATATATGGGACCAGTTTCCAAATAAAAATGTGATAGGATGGATAGGGTGTTTGATTTCCAAAACTAAGTGATAGATGGGGTGCTTTTCAACTAAAACACACACACACACATATATAACATATCTAGATATTACCTGGGAATTTACTTATACTTGTGCGATCAACAATGATGATCTTTAGTACATGATAATGAAGATTAACCAAATACTAACAGAAATGAAAAAGCCTTTGAAATAATTATTTTGATTAAATAGTTAATCAAAATAATTTATAAACATATATTGCATCAAATATCGTTTAAACACTTGCTCATCAATGTATTAGAAATGACAATCCTAGTATATTCAAAAGTGAATGGATACAACACTGTATGGAAAAAAATACATATGATAAACAATATATAAAAATGGTTGTTAATTCATGAACAAATAAATACACAAAGATAGAAGTACCCGATGCATATCAGTCTGCTCATAAAGTAAGTAGCTTCAGTCCAGTCTTTCTTATTAAGATGGTTTTCAAAAGTACAAAAGTGAAAGCTTTTGTAAGCCTTCTTCACAAAATTTCAGGACTCTGATCCAAGGATTCTACCAAGAGAAACTTTAAAGTACAAAAGTGCAAGCTAATAAGGAGTTTCTTTATAAAATTCTGGACCCTTTCTTAAAAGATAGGAAAGGGATTATATAATAAAATAAAAGTACAAAAATAGGCATTTCATGAAGTTTTGAGGAGGTTTAAACAACTCTCCTTAAAATAAGTGACATAATTATATAAAAGATAAAGTATTGAAATGACTAGTTCCAGCATGCAATGGTATCCACTCTTTCATTTGTTGTCTAAGCTGATATATATTTATCATCATCTTGAGTTCAGGAGGTTGTTTCATCCTTGTGCGCATCTGGTCAGTATACATTGCATCTGAAAGGGAAGGCAGCATGTGTAAGGTTGAGTCAGCTAGGCAGCGTAGTACTAGCCACTGACTATATGGCTTTACCAGATACCTCCATTACACTTCCTAGTCTAGTTTTGTAATCTATTTAATCGCTTCTTCTTTTGCTATGGAAGTTTCTTTCCATTTTGCTTCTATGGCTCTGATATTGGGGAGACTCCCAGATGGGCATTCCTATATCAGATTGACATTATGTAAATTGTCATTGATGGCCTCAATGATGTTGCTTGCGGCATCACTTGTTCTCGCGACTGCCCTTTCAGTCTGTTTTAGCTGAATATCCCAATTAGGGAAGAGGATATCTTTAGTTTTGAAAGTGACCCTCATATCAGATACTCGATCCATCAGTGAATCACTTTCCTTGCACATCGGATTGATGACAGATAACATCTGAAAAAATGTTTCATGTTGCGTTGACAACAAAGAATTGAGTTCTAGTGCTTCATTGACAAAATCCTCAATTTTAAGATTATTGTTCAGTTGTTCCACAGAAAATTGCAGATGTTGTATTTGAGCATCTTTAGCACTTGTCTCTGCTTCATACTTGAGCTTTAACTGATCAAACCTCTGTTGTAGTTATGTCATTTGTGCTTTCATTTGATGGTCTACATTTTGCTTTTCTTCGGACAACTATTGTTCTAATTGTTGTATCCTCTCATCTTTCTCCCTTACTAGTTGTTTGACTTCCATTGCCTTATCAATAATGGCAGATGCATAAGCACCTGCAAACTGTGATAGTTTGGTCAAATTATCCAAAGGATCCATGGGGGTATCCTTCCAAACGACATCCATTGGCTCATTTTCAAGAATTATCGCTGAGGATTGTTCTATTTTCCTTTTCTTCCTCTGTCGTTTTACCACAGCCCGATGTTTTGGACTGTAAAAGACATCAAGAGGAGGAATTTCCTCTACTCTGAGAACAATTTCTATTGAGGGGAAGGTCGGGATGATTTCAATCTCTTCTGTGGCAACATCTTTTTCAGTAGCTCTGTTAGTGAGCGAGATTTGTTCAGGATTCTGGGGTGTGTTGAGTATTTTTCTGTTTCAACATTTTCCTCCCCTTGTTGTCCTTTGAGTTGTTGATCAAACTGTTGCCATGCCTCATCTAGTTAGTTTTTCAAGGGGATCTCCTCTGTGTACACTTTAATGGAAACATATTCCACTTCTTTCTCTGTTGAGGGATTTTCGAATTCCTTCTTATTGTCCTTTTCAGGGCTCTTTTTTGGGCTCTTCTCTGGGCTCTTTTGTGAATCATTCTCTGAGTCATGTTGTGAGCCTTGTTCTAAACTCTGGACTGATCTCTACTCTGAAGTATGTTTAGAACCCTGTTCTGACTTTTATTTTGAATTATGCTCAGAATTGTGTTTTGAGACCTTCTATGAATCATGCTCAAAATCGTGCTTTGAGACCTTTTTCAGCTTTGTCTTGAGCTCTATTCCTTTTGAGTATTTGGCTTAGGTATTTCTAATAGGTCCAAAGGGACCTTTAGTAACATTTTCTTCCTATACTGGTGGAAACAAGCAAAATCTGGTGGATTGATCTAAGAGTAGCTAGATGTTGGACTTGTGAAAATAGCTCAGTTGACTCAAACAAATCGTCAAAATCATCTTCCTCATGGCTGGATTGCCTTATTTTAACTGAAGCAATGAAGTTGTGCGTGACCTGATTGGGGTCATACTGCCTGCCAAGAATGGTAGCGAGCTTCAAACATAAAATGTGTTCGATTTCAAGCGCAGCATGCTTGAAATCGTGTAATGCATAGACACCACATTAGAGGGGAAAAGAAATCCAAAGGGATTTTTTGGATTCTTTTAAGGTTTTGGTTATCCCATCCCCTACAGTCTGGTAAGAAATCTCCCTGGCAAGAAGCTTATCAGGTACATACCAAGGGAGGACATGAGGGGGTGCTATGCTTCCAAAGACCCGGACATAAGTAAACAGTTCTTCCCCAAACCATCTACCTACTGGTAAAATATCAATCTTGGCCTCATCAGATAACCTTAGGGCCTTCTTGTCAAAAATGGTTTGGTGGATGAGTAACATAATTCCTTGGCAGATTTTGTTGAAATGGGTTTGGTAATTTGATTCCCACAGAATTTTGTGATATACGTGAATGGGGATAGGGTATTGAATAGTCCATTTCCACCCCATAGTTGGGAAACTAGTGGTGAAACATACTAAATCCATAATGTAGGCACTCATAAAAAATGGTGGAACTGGTCTAGTGGTGACAAATCACTTTTGCCTATATTCCTAAATTTGCATGGCAAGGTTGTTAGACAAAATGGTAGCCCAATCCATTATAAAATGGTTCACTGCTACATCTATTAGGGGAACCCACTCAACAGTTTTATATCGGCATGCCCAAATAATCTACACATCATAGTTGCGACGCAAGAGCAGGGAGAAATGAGAGATGTTATAGGATACATGACCAATTTCTATTGTTTGAACTTGTTTGAATTGGACCTCCATTGCAATATTGGGTCTAATGGTTCCTTATTCTTCTTCATAAAATTCTTTAGGAAGGCTTTATCATATACCTTTTGTGGGTCTGGTATATGATACATTCTCTTCAGGTCTTCTGCTGTGAAGGAACCAATAACCTCTTGTCTCGAAGTTTGGAATGCACAGTCTAAAATGTTAATGTTGTATATTATCCATTTTACCATATTGGTGTATGGTAAAATCTTTGGTCTAACAAAAATTCTGTGTAGGAAAGAACTTGCAGCTTCAAAGTAAGAAGCTTCAGAAGGAGTGGTAGCATCTGTCATTCCTTTTCTTTGAAGTATTCTTGGACCCTTGCTTTCCAGTAGATTGTACATAGTTTCCCGTGAGGAAGTCTCACTATCAACAGTGCATGTTGTATCTGATAATAATGGAGGAATTTCTGTTACATCATATTTAGAGGATCGAGTGGCTTCATCGGACTTCTTTCCTTTTTTAGACTTAGTCATTTTGCTGCACAATTCTCTCTCGGGAGAAATCTTGCAATACAGAGAAAATGAAGAGCAAATAGGAGTTAAACATAAAAGCATGCGAACACATAAAGCTTTTGAAATGACGGAAAGGGAGGTTTTAATGCAAATCAATCTGAACAAGTCACCAAATCTCCTTGGGCCTTGAAACTATAAATATCGTTAGAACCCATTAATTAACTGAAATCATGGCTTCGTGTGGTTTATTTATTACTCATTAATATATCGCATCGCAAAACTTATTCGGATGGTAAACAAAATTCATTCATTAAGTACCACGTCGATATGCGATAGCGATATCACCATATCGGCATGTTAAGCATGGGATATGCGCGTTTGTGATAATCACATTATCGCAATCGACAATTTCGAGACAGCGGATAATAGATATTGCCAAAAGATTTTAGCGATTGCGATTGAAATAAGTGACGTGGTAGTGTAGCGGGCCCATAGGTTTATATTTAAGTGAAGCTTTTGTTTAAGCTTTATTATTTCCTTGGGCACTTTACTTTAATGAATATCTTTATCGCAATCAGAAGGAATGATATGAGCGGGGCTTATTGGCATTCTTACGATATAGCCAAATGTGATGTGCTTCTTTAATGGTATAGTTTATTGTTTCGTTGGGTCCGATGACTTATCGCATTTCGCAAGAGGGAGGACTTTTGGATATATTGCTTGTTTGTCGTGGGATTGCAATGTGAGGAGCTTCCACCATAAGGAATTCTCATTAATTCTTTTATGTTTTTATAAAAAATGAATATGCTTGAGTTCCCTAGGGGCTATCCTTTATCGCAATCACAAGTCTTGACTCAGTAGATGAACTATTATCCTCTTGAGACTTTGCGATATGTGATATTGTCAGATTTTCCTTTAAAGTGGACTTTTTTGGTCATTCAAACTTTAATGAGGTTTTATTAAAGAAGGAAAATCAAATTTATTCCTAAGAAAATATTTAAATTAAACTTATATTCTTATGTTTTATTTTTTATTTTTTAAGGGTCCACATTTATTTGTACAATAATCACCTAAGTTTTAAGAAAAATAAATGGGGGGTTGTTGCACAGCACAACAATTGGTGATTCACTGGAAGAACGAGTTATCTCTAATAATAATGAAATTTCTACAACTTTTCTAAGTAAAAATAATTCAGGAAAGAAAAAAAAAATCGAAATATTTGGATAAGTAACATTACTCTGAAAATCCTTATAGATGAAAATCCTTTTTGTCTATATCAATCATTAATTAGTTGTAAAGATAATGTAGGGGGCTTTTTACAACTTAGTGTTTTCATATACTCATTTGTCACAGGTAGAGCCATTGCTGCTGACAGGTGTCCATAGCCTCAACAGGGTTACTTTTTAACCATCAATGATTCAAAATCCCATCCATATAAGAGTGTAGTCTTTAGAGATAATTTCAAAAGTATATATATATATATATATATATATATATATATATATATATATATATATCATTTTTTATTTTTTATTTATTTGCTTTTCTTTTAACAAATTTTTATTACCTAAAAGCCATTGTCCTGGTTTGGTGACTAGAAAGTGACAATGCCATTCACTGGTTGTAATTGAATTGAACAAGTTGGCTCGTGATAAGACCTCTTGTCTTAAGATTAAAAAAATCATAAGCCAGAACCCTGGTTTGGTATTCAGTGTTGGTAATGCCAGTCTATTATTTCCCTATGAACATGGTAAGTAGGCTCGTGATGAGACCCCTTATCTTTTAGGGTTAATATATTTTTGAATTACACTCTAAAAATAGTAAATTTAATGGACAGGGAGAATCATTGACTCCTTAAGAGTTTTGGATGACAGTTTTAGAGTTAAAGATGCTTAATTGTAATTAGTCTTTACTTTGTTAAAGATAACCTTTCTTGACTGATAATAGAATAAAGGATTTTATAAAGTTGAGGTTTTCAAAGAATTTATAACTTCAATGGAAAAAAAAAATTCACGAGTTTTATGATACTTAGCTAATTTTCAGATGTTGTGATAATTTCCCTAAGAATTTCTACTTTGCAAGTGAAAGATCAAAATATTTCAAGAGATTTTATTGTAAAGCCAAAAGTGATGCTATTTAACATTATTTTCCTAAGAAAACACAAAAAGTAAATGCAATAATGTTACAGTAGAAGATGTAATCTTCTAAGAAAATAATTTTTTCAAAATAAGCCCATTAACAGGAAGAGAATCTCTCTTTCCTGATAAATCTTGCAATATGAATGTTGATGGGCCTACTTGTTCAACAATTTGAAATGGTCCAAGCCACATTTTCTAGAATTTGGTATGCTTTCCTTTTTCCTCATGTGCCTTATCCCATTTCAAGACAAGATCTCCAATTTGAAATGATTTTGTGGAAACAGAATTTGCATCAAAAGAAGATTTGACTAACTGTTGATGGCGAGTATGTGTAAGTTTGGCTTTCTCCCTTTCTTCTTCTAATTTAAGAATTTGAGATTGTCTTAGTTGCAGAGAAGAAGAAGGCATTTCTTCAATAAATTGGACTAGGGCTAAAGAGGGAATAACTAGGTTTGAAGGGATCATAACTTCCTTTCCATATACTAGATTGAATGGAGAAGTGCCTATTGTGGCCTTCTAAGTTATCTGATCTGCCCATAGGGAAAATGTTAAAGATTTATGCCAATTCTTTTGGCTTTGATAAACAATTATTTTAATAATCCTTATGAGGTTATTGTTGGTTGATTATGCTAAACCATTTCCTTGAGGGTAGTAGTTAGCAGAGTATTTAAGTTTAAAACCCCTCTTAAGAGCAAATTCAGTCATATTATTTCCTGAAAAGTAAGATGCATTATCAAACATAAGTGCAGTTGGTAAGCCAAATCTAGTAATAATGAATTGATCAATGAATTCAATGATAGCATCAGAATTGGCTACCTTTAGTGGAATTGCTTCCACCCACTTAGTAAAATAGTCTGTAGCTATAAGGATATACTTATGTTGTTTTGAGGAATGAGGAACAATCTCACCTATGATATCCAATCCCCATTGTTCAAAAGGTTGATCAATGTTGACTAGTTGTAGAGGTAAGGCAGGTTTCCATTGTCTTCCAACAACAGTTTGACATATTTTGCATTTCCTTACATATTCATGGGTATCCTTGAACAAGGTTGGCCAATAGTACCCAACATGTAGGATTTTATGTGCAGTAGTATCTCCTCCAAAATGTCCACCAGCTGGTCCATTGTGGAGTTCCTGCAAAACCTTTTGTGCTTCAGACTTTTCAAGGCATATTAATAATATAGAATCATAATTTCTTCTGAATAACACATCATCAATGATTTCATATTGATTTGATTTCAATCTTAAATCCCTTTTCCTTTTATGATTGAGTTCAGGAGGAGCGTATCCATTTTTCAAATAGAAAATAAGATCAACATATTGGGACTCTAAATCGTTTAGGCTTACCTCTGATATATGTACAGTGTTACCTGAGTCCTCATCTGCTGGTAGGTTGGAAGCTCCTGTAAGCAATCTGCAAAAACCTTGTCCTCTGACAATTTTGGCTGGTTTAATGTCAATATCATATTCTTGTAGAGTTGTTACCCAATTTTCCCTTTTTTCTCCTACTTCCCTTTGCATAAGTAATTGTCTCACTGTTGAGAATGGGACTATTATTTTAGTATGGGTTTTGAGGAGAAAAGGCCTGAAGTGCTTTATAGATTTGAAAACAACAAAAGCCTGTTTTTCCACCTCTGAATAATTTAGTTCAGCACCTTGAAAATTAGAACTAAAGAAAGAGATGGGTGCTTCGATTTCTTGATCATTGAGTTGTGTTAAAACAACAGCATATGATGTTTCAGAAGCGAATGTATACAAAATGAAATGATTAGAAAAATTTGGAGTTGTTAAAGAGGGAGC
The DNA here is from genome assembly GCA_031772625.1 of Pinus tabuliformis. Classification (NCBI taxonomy): domain Eukaryota; kingdom Viridiplantae; phylum Streptophyta; class Pinopsida; order Pinales; family Pinaceae; genus Pinus; species Pinus tabuliformis. Next base: position 891,039,010 of record CM062814.1, read on the forward strand.
ATTCATAATGGCTTGTTTGATAAGATCAAAAGCTTCTCTTTCATTATGTCCCCATTTAAAGATTGAATTTTTCTTAATCATGGTTTGTAATGGTAAAACAATTTGGGAAAAGTCAAGGACAAATCTTTTAACAAAATTTATCTGACCTAGAAAAGACTGCATAGATTTTTTATTGTGGGGTAAAGAAATTTCAGCAATTTCTTTTATTTTGTCTGGATCAATACAAATTCCCTTTTTGGATACAATAAACCCTATAAGTTTACCTTCACTTAGAGCAAAATAAGACTTCTTTGGATTTAATGAGATTCCATATTTCTTACAACGTTCAAAGATCTGCTTTAAGTCATGTAAATGGTTGTTTTTGTTCTTGGAATAAACAGTGATATCATCCAAATAAATGACAACAATTTTTTTTATCAGACCTTTAAAGGCTATATCCATAGCTCTTTGGAAAGTTGCCCCTATGTTAATTAAACCAAAAGGCATTTTCTGGTAGGCATAGGTTCCCCATTTAGTCTTGAATGTAGTCTTTAATCTGTCATTTGGAAGAACAAGGATTTGGTCTGAAATCCATTAAGAAAAGACATTAGTTCTGAACTAGCTACTGATTATAGTATTTGTTCCATGGTCGGTAATGGGAAATTGCCCTTCTGAGAAGCTTTGTTGAGATTTCTAAAATTGATACAGATGCGAATGCCGCCATGATTACTGGAAGCATGAAGGAAGTTATTTAGGTTGCATGATTACTCATAAAGCATGAAAGCTAGGATAGCTACATTTAGTCTCAAAGGTAAAGCAAACATTTGGTGGGAAGATGTGAAGAATGTTAGAGGTATACATGAGAAGGACTTGACTTGGAATGAGTTTGAGCGGCTATTCAAGAATAAGTACCTATCATAGAAATACTTTTATGGCAGGGAAAAAGAATTCTATGAGCTAAAGATGGGATCAATGACAAATGAGGAGTACACTAGCAAGTTCTTGGAGCTACTAAGGTATGTGCCTTACCTCAAGGAGGATAAGGCCAAGATTCATAGATTCACTAGTGGGCTACCAATGGCATTCAAAGACAACATTGAGTTCGATGAGCCTAGATCATTAGAGGAGGCCATTCGGAAGCTAAAGCACTACTATTAACAAGTGAAGAGCAGATCTTAGACTAAGCCAGATTGGAAAGGTAATGCAAATAAAAAAAGAAAATGGGACAAGAAATGAGAAAGTTCTCAGGATTGAGGTAATAAAGAGAATGTAGCATCATCTAAGATATTCAATTCATTTGATAGAGGACAGGGACATCGATCTGAGAAGTAGAGCAAGGATGCAGGCTCGAAGCCTATAGAGTGTTGGACTTGTGGTAAAGATCATCACAGGAGAGATTGTCTGCAAAATTAGGGTGGTACGCCTCAGATATATAGTGCAAAGGAGGCACATATTGTTGGGGATGTTGGTCAGAGCATTCCTCGTATCTATGCAGCATTGGATAACAAACAGGCATACCATCAGGCATCTATCATTGATATGTATGGTAAGTTTTGTGATCAAGTTATTTATATTTTGATTGAACCTAGATCTAATTATAGTTATGTTAGTCCTGACTTGGTGGATAATTGTGGTTTGAATAAAGAAGTGCATGAAGAATCTTGGTTAGTGCAGTTGGCTACAGGTACAAAGAAGTGAGTTCATCATTGGGTAAGAGCTTGTGTATTTGATTTGAATGGTATGCCTACCACAACACATTTGAATGTATTGTCGTTGGGATCGTACAATATGTTGTTGGGTATGGATTAGTTGTACCTTCATGGGATGTTATTACAAATCCATTGAGTGTGTGGTTGACAATGGGGAACCAAGAGTCTTACAGGGAAACAAGAAAGCTACATCATTTAGGATGGTGAAAACTATGCAGGCAAAGTGTAGTCACAAGAAAGGGTGTGTGTTATTTTCAATGCACATTTCTAGTGATAAAGGTAAAGAGGTTGAGGATGCAGATGTTTTGAGAAGGTACCTAGTTCTACAACAGTTCCAAGATGTTTTTCCTGAGGATATTTCAGAGTTTCCACCTGTAACACCCTCCTCCCACATCTACCCAAGTAACCGGCCAACTGGAGTAAACATGTGACAAGAGGCTACTATGATTAGATTCAACCTCCCATGGGACGTTAAGGAAGTGGAATCGATGGAAACAAAACATATAGACCTTCCACATAAGCTACAAGACTCCTAGGAACCATTCCAACCACTCAGGTAGCTAGCCCTTGGGTCCCACTAAAGTTTTTAACCACTTGACCTCTGGACACTCTCATGCTATAAGCCTGTCAGCATCCAAGAGGCTCTGGACGCTCTCAGACAAGTCATGCCAGTGTCTAGGGACTATTTTGCTCAGTGTTGTGTCAGCATCCCCAGGATTTGAGCCACTTTTTGGAGCCCAGAGCCCACATCACTGCAAAAAATTGAATGACACCTTCATAACAGTAAGATAACAGGGAAACAATGATGCAAAAAGTAAATACTTGAACAAGCCCTTAATCGGACCTTGACTAGCCATGACAGGAATTTCGTCAAACATATCACAAATATGTAATCTATAGGTGTAAACAACATATTTAAGCATAGGTGTTATAGACATTTTTGTGCCTTACAGCTATAAGCATGAACTGTCCATAATCCAAGGGATCCAAAGTCCCTAAAGATGTTGTTACAGCTCCTAAAGGAACAAGGTCAACCAATGACAGCTTCTCCCAGAAGTTCTCCACCAAAAACCACTCAGAACTAGTCAAATCAGGATCAATTCAGAAGCTCCACTAGATGCCTGCGTTGCAAAGCACCCAAATACACTGGCTAGGTGCGTTGCAACGCACTTGAATGCACTACCCAGGTGCGTTGAGCGGGAAATGACAAGTGGCAGAGTCATTCAACGAGGTGGAAAGACCATGGAAGCTTCCAGAATCTTCTCCAATGACACTTGCCTCACTGAATTCGACCAAGTGATGAGTAAGAGGCTCTCTGTCTCCAAGTGGAAGCAAGAACTGACAGAGAGAAGCCACAAGTCAAAACATAAGCCGACTCATCCTCTCTGCTCACATCTATATATGGATCCCTCATCCCAGAGATCCAAGAGGCTGGAATTTTGTACTTTGCAGAGAATTGCTGTTGGTTTGAGATTGAGATTAGTACATTGGGTGATTTATGATTTGTTGGAGGAGAGGAAGGGATTCCTTTGCTGGGAGGTAGATACTGGATCGGGACTCACTTGGTTGTATCTCCTCTTGGACTTTCTTATCATATCAATAAAATTATTTGAGTTTCTCCTACATGATGTGTATCACTGATGTTTTGTTATATTTGCATGTTTAGCTTAATCTGTTCCTGAGCTTTTTATGAATGTATATCTATATCTTCGTGTAGTTTCTCTCTCTTGTGATCTTGCAGGAATTCGGTGAAGCTTGGCCGGTAAGGGAGCAGGGAGCTGGGAGCTATTGAAGAGAGGAGCGATTGGATCAACAAACTAGCGAAAGACACAGGTTAGTTACATCCTTTCTCCTCATTTACATTTCATAAAGAAGAATACTCAAGTAGTTTTCCTTGTTTGTTGCTAAGGCACTATCACATCTTAGAGTGGGATAGGGGCGTTCTGAATAGATACTTTTCCCAACAACAAATTGGCGACTCCGCTGGGGATCGTATCTAGTTAGTTTATTTGTGTTTCTATTGTTGTTCTTCTCATAAACTTAGGAGTGGCGAATCGAACTGCATTTGCCATTTACAAATGCAAAGTAGAGATCTGCCACTCTAGTCCACTCACTGGGCCTGTTTATGATCTGAACAAGCTGATCCACAAATGCTCTAACTGCCCTTTGTGATAGCTCTTAGTCCTCCTTTAAATCATCCTTCTAATTGTACCTTATTGATAGCTTTATCCGGCCAAAAACCTCAGATCAAACTGTAAACCGTGACCCAGAACCCGGAGACAATTCTCGTTTCTGCTTCAGCGTAGGCTCTGTGAAGAGACTCTGCATTTCAACGCAGGTCCTGAGAGGGCTACCTGCGCTGCAATTCAGTTTCTCTGTGAAACAGGTGCGCTGATCAGCCTTTGCCCTGTGCAGCTGTGGTTCTTTGCTTCATTTTGTTCAGTTTTATCTCTGATTTTTGCAGCCTGTTATCAGTGTGTGTACCTATCTGAAAACCCCTTTTCTCTGCCTTAATTCCGCCTCAGTTGTATAAAAGAAACTGTATTTTTTTTTGTGTATTTGTTACATCATTTGCAGTTTCCCATTACAAAAGTAGACTAGTCATATTGTCGCCCTTAGATCTAGACCTGTCGTAAGTGTCGTTTTGATCTTAGGAGTAAGTTTGTTTGCTGTTGACAGTTGATTGCGCTTTTAATTTTATCTTTTGGTTTGAATTTATGAATTTCTAGTGTTGAAACAAGTGTTTACTTCAAAATCATAAAGTGTCGTAATCGTCTTTTTGATTTCAAAAAGAAACTTGTTTGTGTTTTCACTTGAAATCGAATTCAAATTTGTACAACAACTTTCTTTTTAGGCATCAATATTAAGAAAGTGAAAACAAATACATGCATTTGTGCATTTTCATATTGATAGTTTGTATGGTTTGATTTAGGAAAAGTGCATTTACAGTGTGCTCTATGCTCTTTGAGAAAAGATTGTGTCTTTCTTTTCCCCTTGTAGCTAGGATTTTCATTGTTGAAAAGAGATAAAAGCTTGCTTATCATCTTTAGACTGCATTTAGGAATTGTATCTACATCTCGTCGTGATCCAAAAAGGCAAACTTCTAAGAAAGATCAACCTAAAATAAATTGAATGAACTTAACAACGCATTGGAACTTAACGCACAACATAGAGGTCTAGGCTAGAGACGTGTTCCAGCATCGTAAAACCTGGTTACTGTCGGCCTCACTGATGGTTGGGTGATTCCTCCTGAGAGATGATAAGTGCCAGTACGGATTGTGCTCCCATGTACCGTCGAGTATATATTGGGAGACCCCTATAGGCATAAAACCTTTATCCATAGGAAGCCGTGTCGGCCGCCCTACTGATCGCAATGCACTGAACACAACATTCGGGAAGATTGACCGCCCGTACCTTAAAAAGTATTCTGCGGTTTTGCGATTGGTTTGGCACACCCTCTACCTAGAACTCCAGAGCAGTCCCTTTCGTTCCTTTTCAGACTCCTTAACGGAAAAGGTCCATCTGAGCACTTGTCACTTGAGGTTCATTAAAAATCGAAGGAGACTAGAGTCATCTTTTGCTTTTTCTCGACTCTTTAAAATTGAAAAAGCAAGTTGTGTCTGTTAGTGTCAGTCTTTCCAGCCTTCCTCCAGTGATCAAATATGCTCTTACAAAGTGATTTTGAAGTGTCAAGGTCAAATTTTGTCATTTCAAGGAGTTTTCAAGCAAAATTTGGTCACTAGGCATTAGGTCTAGGGTTTGCTTTAACTCCTTCTAAAGTTGTCAAAATGTTGGTCCATGTCATTATTCAGCTGAGTCTATCATCATTCATAGGGTTTTCAGTGTCTAATGAGTCATTGTACACCTTGTTCATGCTTCAGTTGTGCCTTGGCAAGGTCATTTCCCTCTCCTAGGGTTTTGAAAGCCAATTTCTCTTGGACGGTCAAGTCATCGGCAAAACTTGTATCCAGATGTTCATACACCTTCCCCTATCCTTAAAATACCCTATCAAATGCTTCCCATCACTGAGATCCCCCAAATTCCTCATTTTTGCACAAACCCTAGTTTCTAGCTACAACTTGGCAGTTTTATAGGTTTGACCTGTGTTTTGCCCTTTTGGACCCCTTCCCCTCGCTCAATCTCTGAGATTCCACTTTCTCTTGCTTCCTAACATCCCTCCCCACTCCCAAAAATTTCCCCAAGAATTTAGAAGCCCCCTATCCCTTTCATTTCACTCCATTTCGACAAAATTCCTTGTTTCACACATCGGGGCAAGTTTCACTCAAATGATGTTTCAGAGCAATCAAAGATGAATTTCGCAAAACTAAGAGAGGTTTTTGTCCAAAACATGCCAAAGAAGAAAAACCTCCTTCATTTTTTGCACAGGTGTCATGGTTTTAGAGAAATGTCAAAATTACAATCGCCGAATCCAAGGAGGTTGGCCAAGGCACTAAAACGACAGAAAAGGCCTGATCCACTCCAAATTTTGGTCAAAGCCTCTTTTAATGAGAATGGTACTTGATTGGGGACTCCCAGCCCAAATTTCAATAAATTTGGAGAAAATTTTGTCATTTGTGAATTTTTTGTGCAATTTACAGGTTTTTGCTCATTAACGGGTCTCACCCCCCGCGCGACCCTACATCATGGCAACTCCATTTTGCAAAAACTCAACATTTCCAGACTTGTCATGAGAAGTTACATATGCTCATCAATGGAATTGAGATTTTATGAAGTTTTGGGCCTCCAGAAAGTCAAAAAACAAGCAAAAAATGACTTTCTGCCACATTTTTGAGTTGCAGAAAGCAGTCTTGGGAGATTGCAATTTTGGAGGGGCAAATGACCTCCAAATTCAGAAATTCCAGTTGGGTTGGAAAGTAGACTCACAGAAATTTCCAACAAGCCTACTCTTGCTCAATTTTGACACCTGGAAGTGCCCCAAATGTGGTCCCAAAGGCGCGCGACCCGTCAGGCAGAGGCGCGCGACCCGTCAGGCAAACTTCTCCAGATTTCAGTGTACAGCTCAGAAAAACGCAGTTTGACCCTGTTTAACTTTTTGGGGTGGATTATTATCCTATTTGATGTAATTAATGTACTTTATTGACACTTTTACTCTTATGTATCTCTTCTAGAAGTTTCATTCATGAAAAAGGTGAAAATTAAATGAATGAATTGGTTTCCTAGCTTATAGAGGCAAGTTGTTTTGACTGCCTAGTTTGTAGTGCTTAGTTTAGAAGTGGTTGAAACAGCTCCTAGAAGGATGAGCTTGACCCCTAGAGTCAAGGGAAGAGGTTGGCTTGCCTATATTATGTATTTTCTCAATCATTTTCAGAGGTTGGAAGGTTGGACTCTTGAGGGAGAAGCTATCATTGTATTATTCACTGTATCTCTGCAATTTTGGCTAAGGAAGACCAGGGTTTTGCAGTCCTTTTTGGGATTCTTGTGGTTACATGTATTGATGGTGTGTTTCTCTATGTACCTGTAAGTGTGTTATGTGAATCATTTCCTTTCTTTTCCTTCTGCACATTAAACAAACGAAGTGTTAAAGTAAGAATTCATGACTGTCATGCTCTGCTTTTAAGTTTGTTTAATTTCAATGTTTTCTGTTGTTTAAGGAGAATTCAAAGTTATTGTTTGCTCTCCTTAGCTCCTCACTTGTCATTTCGGACCATCCACCTCAATCAAAAGCATCAATACTGTCTCCTACCTCGCCCCAAAGAACCCCCTGCAGAAACTGTGTCCAATCCCCGCACCCAAAATTGCCATCCCCTCAATTTGCCACCAAAAACCCTAAAAACCCCAAATCAACCTTTTTGATCAGTTTACTAGCCTAAAATCAGTGTTACCCTATTGGTCATCTCATCCATTGAAGATTTCACCGAGATAGACCGGAGAGAGCCCTCTCCAGCCCCGTAGGGCTAGCTACGAGGCTAAGTGGTTTGATGTTGCCTTGAGGTTTACCTTTCTCAGCCTGAGGTGAAATTTCAAGCGCTAACATACTGGCGACCATACTGGGGAGAACAAACTTTTTTGTGGGTTGATGTGTTTGTTTCATAAGTCTTAGACGGAGCCTGAAGTTATGCCAGGTAGCCTTCGAAACGCTTTTGCTTTGCATTAGCGGAAGTAGATAAACGCTGCTTCAGTCAATCTCCGTGAGCTTGTGGATACAACACTTCATTTGCATTTTACCCCAGTACATGTATCAAGTTCAGATCTGATTGTTGATGGTGGACAACGATCAGACACTTGAAAGGCTGAAATCATTCACCTGGCGACTCTAAATCAGTTTCGAGATCAGATCCAAAGACTCCACTGGAGGATGATCCCGACCAGCAGAAACATGAAAGGACAACATGGGTAGATCAGGTATTCAAGTTGGAATTGCATCCAAGACATTTTGTTCTTTGTCATAAATTATTTCTTCTCTTTTCCCAAGAATGTCAAGAAGGCTTTGCAAAGTATACTATGCTTGAGAAAAGATTCTCGGCCTGCAGTTGATTCTTTCCCTTTGAAGATTGTGAATACCAAAGATTTGCATGCCTTTGAGCTTGATCAAGACCTTTCTTCTAAATTTTGTGATGACCATCTTCAAGAGACCAAGACTAATTCTATACCTGCTGTACATAACCCTACACCTTGTAAAATTCCAGATCGCTATAAACCTCTTGTTTTACCTTCTGTTCTTCATGCTTTCCCCAAAAACTATGATCTATATTTGTCGAGGTTTGATGGTGAATGTAAGAATGTCAACGCTGAGCAACATGTGCAGAATGTTGAGAATTTTCTAGATCTTTTTGAAGTTGATGAAGAAGATGTCAGTATTAGGCTTTTTGCTCTTTCTTTGCAAGCCAAAGTTAAGAGTTGGTTCAAAACCCTGCATGATGCAAGCATCTCAGATTTCCAACAGTTTGTCAAAGTTTTTCTCGACAGGTGGATGATCAGGCAGAACCTTTTCTTGATTGTAGAAGAGTATAACCAGCTGAAAAGACTACCAGGGGAGACAATATAACAATTTTCATCCAGATTTAACCAAGTTTATTATTCGATGCCAGTTGATATAAGACCTTCTCCTAGATCTGCTCTCTTGCACTATCCGGGTGCCTTTGATCCGGAGATGGAGTTTTAGCTGAGAGAAAGGGATATTACAACACTTCACGAGATGCAAAACAATGCAATAAATGTAGAGGCACATCTGCTAATCCGAAGGGCAAGGATGAAGGAAGAAGAGATGAAAAACATAGATCCGGCCAAATCAAAATCTCTAGAGGTGAAGCTTGACATTTTGGTAAGTGCAGTAGAAAAGATGATGGACAAGATCAACGCAAGAAATGCTTATGATGCTCAAGCTCATGGCTCGCTGATTGAAGAAGAACAAGTTGTTGATCCAAAACATTTTGTTTCTTATCCTAGTTGTCATAGATCTGATAATGATTGTTTTGTAGATCACCTTGGCGAAGAAAGAACTGTTGATATGACCTGTATGCTTGATGATGTCTTTTATACTGATGATTTGCCTCGGTTTGATCAGTATGATGATGATTATGTTCTCCAAACAGAAGCTAATCTTACAGACAAATCAGCAGCTAGTTTGTGGGAGGAAAAAGTTCATTTTCAGCAGCTTGAATACAATGTTCAGCCATCACATATCAGCTTTGACATTGACGAGGAAAGTGCATCAAAGTTTGAAATAAGTGAAGGATCTTTGCCTTTTTGTTTTGAATCATTTCAGTTTTTGAAGGGTAGATTGCATAGTAAATCTTCAAATGAACAGCCTATAACAAATCAGCAATCTCTCAGTGTTAATGTTGAGGATGAGACAGATAACAAAATGCTTGAGCAGCCTGTAGCATCAGATTTGCAGCCACCAAATGAAATTGAAGGGCAGATTACAGATGAAGCTGTGTGTTGTGCCCTACAACAACCCCCCATTTCATATCATCTGTTTTTACAAACAATTAACATATGAAATGGGTCCCTTTTAAAAAAATTAATTGGTATTAATGAATTTGTTCGAAAAAGGTATGATAATCAAAAGTGTTAGTGAATTGGAGCCTTTTTCGAATAACAATGTTTCCAAAATAAAACAAACTTTTGTTATTGCGATAAAGCGATCGCAAGATCGCATATCGCAATGACAAGAGAGATGCATTTAAACGGCACTTCGGTCTTTGCCGATGCGATATCGCTATCGGCGATCGGCGGTATTCAATGCATACACAAAAAAGAGCACATATCTTATACCCCGATGCGATGCTATATCGGCGATCGGCTATCGGCACTGCCTCTTATGGGAAAACACTTTAAGTTTTAAACCCCGACCCGATGCGATATCGCTATCGACCGTCGGCAGTATCCTATGCACTCTCATAAGGCGCTCAGGTCTTTCCCCGATGTGATGCGATATCGCTATCGGAAGTCGGCAAATCACTTAATATGCATCTGGTAATGTGTTCACATGCTAGTCCGATGCGATATCGCAATCGGCGTTCGCCAGGGCTACTTTCAAACGATAGTGTAACTCTTTCCCCCATGCGATGCGACATTGAATCATCGGTAATCGACATTTTCAAAAAGTGATTGCTTTAAGCTTTAAAGTTATATTTAATCCGGTTGATAAAGCGCAGTTTTCAAAATGCCGTTAAATGCAGGGATAAGGTAATGCATGCGTATTTAATAACTTTTCCCCTTCGATTAACGAATACTTGCGTCTAAGGCATATCATATCTGTTGCACACGTTGGGAGGTCATTCAACTGAATAACAGCGTAAAGGTCATTTAATGGGTAGCAGGCCTTAAAATCACCATTAATGCATATGCGATCTCTTACCAGTGATTGGATCCGCAGCCACTTTTTGAAAATTAATAGCGCCACGCTTCAAGTGATATATATCTTTCCAATTATGCTTTGTCTTCATTATTCCTCGTGTTACGATTTCTCTTGCACTTGTGTAGAGTTCGTTTGTTGAGAAAAGCCTGAACATGATGGGGAAGAAAAATAAGAGGAGTTCTGGTTCTACTACAACACCTGTTGCATGTCAAGCTGCTTCAATTTCGAAGAAAGGCCTAATCTCGGACACTACGTGCACTGGTCTTGCTAGGATCACATGGCAGGGTACATATAATCTGTTGGAGGCCGAGCAACCAAAAGTGACAGTGAGAACGGCTAGTGTAGATGTATTAAGGAAGTCTGATGCAACGCTCAAAGACTTGCCCGACTCCTTTTTACACAGAATAGCGGCCAGAGAGCAGGTTCTCCCTTACACAGATGTGGTGCGCTGGGCAATTGAAGAAATCCCCATCACTGATAGAACTTTCCATACAAGGGACGGAAGGATTTTCGGGTCATTCAAGCTTGATGACTTGAGGCGAATGTATCATCTGCCTGAACCAGAGCTAGTCTACAACAGAGCCTTCGTGGAGAAATTCGCAAAAGAAAATGAATCACCATCCGAGCCCCTCCGAGATTGGAGGCAGAACCCAGCCAAGCACAAGCATGAAAGTTCGGGTAAGTACTCCAACGTTTCTTTGGCTTCTCCCTATTGCTATGCGGGGATTATGATGTGTAGATTGTGGGGATTACATGACTCCGTTAATATCAATATTGACATGGTTCCCTTAATGGAAGCGGCTATCAATGCTATAATCATGGATTGGGCCACTATTCTTTCTGATAAGTTGGTCGTAGCTGTTCGTGAATTCAGAAACAAAACTATAGTCACCGAAAGGAAAATCCTGCCATTTTATTATTCTGCTTACATTATGGATACCCTGTGTCTTAATTCTGAGTTTCCTGTCCTCGGTTGGAGATGGACCACCCAAGATCCAACACCCATTCATTTATACCATCAGAAATTGTGGAAGTCCTCTTACAAGGACCATTTGTACCAAATTTGTAATGGTTTCATGGTGCCCATTTACTATTCTATTTATGACAGACCCATTTCCAGAATTTCCTATGAAGCTTCTTTTGACTTACCAGCCGTAGCAAGTTGGTTCGGGGAGGAGTATTTCACCTATATCAGAGTTTTTGGGAGTAAGGCTAGGCCACATGTCCTCCCTTTATATATCCCAGACAAGCTGTTAGCCCGGGAAATCTGCTACCAGATTATGGCCGAGAGTGTTACACAAACTCTCAAAGAGGAGAAGAAGAGAGGTTGGCCCTCTTTTCCTTTAAGAATTGGGGTTTTTACTCTCCTTAATTACAAGCATGCAGAAAAGGAAGCGACAAAACTCCAAGCTTTATCCCTGGCCACTCTCCCAAGCAGACTCTATGATCCAAAGCAAACTGCCTACACTGCCCTAGAACAAGCAAAATTAACAAAAGTTGATCATCAAGAGGATATGTTTGATGACCTGTTCACAGGTACCGAGACAATAAGCCAAGCCAAACAGCTTGCAATAATGAAATACAATGATGAGGCGTTGACTGAGTTTAATAAACTTAGGGAACAGAGGTTGCAAACTCTGCCCCTAGAGTTATTATCCACAACCCCAGCGTCTTCCTCAAGCGAGCCTGGTCGGCAACAGATACATGCACCTCCTGTTACAACTAAAGAACAGGATAAACAACAGGAGGAAAGGCAGAAGAAGCTGCAAGCAGAGAGGCAGAAAAAGGAGCAGATAGAAAGGCAGCAAAAGGCAAAGAAGGAAGAAGAGCAGAGGAAGAAGAAGGAAGAAGAGAAACTAAAGAAAGAACTGGCAGATAGGCAGAAAAAGGAATTGGAGGAGCAGCAGCGGAAAACGCAAGAGGAGCAACAGCGAAAAGCACTTGAAGAACAGCAGAAGTTAGAACAAGAAAAAGAACGGAGCAAAGCCCATACAGAGCAACATAAGCAAACCTCCATCGATCCTGAATTGATTAAACAATGGAACCAATTCGATTCCATTATCAGTGGTAAGGAAGGCTCCAAAGACAAAGGCTCCTCTAAAACAAGCGATGCGCCCGATACCACTTCTTCTCAGGTTCTAGGAGAAACCAGCGACCCACCCATTTCACAGGATGTCGAGATAATCAATAAGGACCCTTCCGATCAAATTGTTCTCCAGGTGGAAGAAATTCCTCCCCTGGATATTTTCTACAGCCCAAAGCATAGAGCCGTTATCAAGCGCTCTAAGAAAAGACGAAGGCTTGATCAACCTTCTATCTTGCCTGAGCAAACAGTCACGGGCAATATGGTCTGGAAGGAGGATTTGGATCCCTCCGATGATCTAACAAAGCTGTCTCAATTCGCGGGAGCGTATTCCGCAGCAACTATCGACAAAGCATCGGAGGTGAGTCTTCTGTTGAAGACTAAGGACCATGAAATATATGCATTACAGGCAGAGGTAATTGAAGCGAAAAACAAAGCAGCACAGGTGGAAGAGCAGTTGCTGGCTCAACAGCAGGAAAACAATTTGTTAACCCAGCAACTGCAAACTGAAAGACAAAGGATAGACCAAAGTGAAACTCAGAAGGCAAAAGAATTGTCGGAGGCATTGTCACAGTTGAAAGCATCAAATGAGCTGATGATGAAATCGAAAGATGAGCGAATAGCTCAACTATCAGCACAGCTCGAAGGTATCAAGAGCACACAGAATGTGAAAGTCTTCAGAGCAGAGGCAACTCAAATAAATAGCGCATTACTGTCTCAGATCAGACTTCTATGTCAACAACTTGCTAAGGCTGAGTCATTATGCGAAATATCTACGACAGTGTGTGAGCAAATAGAGAAGGCCAGAAATGAGCTAGATCAGGCCGAAGAAGCCATATCCGATTATATTGAGTGGCAAGACACTGTTGAAGGGAAAGCGGCGAATTTGTCCCGAATCCATGAAGCGTACAAGGACATACTCTTCACGGAATGGAACACTCAGGTAATGAAAGCAGAAAGGGCGGCTTCCAGGTGTAAAATAATTGCCAGCAATATGATCGACCTAGTCAATGATACACTTTATTTGGCAAACATGATCTCCAAGTGCACACCTGGAAGCATAACAACAGCAGATATGCTTGAACAAACAAATTATCATGACTTGGAGGAACAGAGGAAGTTAATTACCGGAGTAAATACTTTAACCTCTGATGCATATTGGCTCTTTCTAATCAAGCCACATACTCAAAGGTCTGCTCTCAAGTGTCTAACAGATGCCCTCGGATGCCTGATCCCCGACATTCAGGATGCTACATATGATGCCCAGCTAACTTCGCGTCTCAACACTCCACCAGAAGTAGAGCCAATGCTGGCGATATGTCAGCTAAGGAGTAAAGGCAAAGAACCCACCGAATGAAGCATTGCCGCCAACTGCCAGATCGCCAAGAAAGATGGAAAAAACATTTATTGATGCCAATTTAATAGCTTTTCAGTTGTTTATCTATTTAGATTAGTATAGTATTTATAGACCCTTTCATTGTTTTGGAAAGGGTCGTAAAATTTTGTAATAAGACTTAAAGGCTGAAGTTTGCACTATTGTGCTTCAGTCTATATTCTTTTTGTGAAACTCGACCAACGGTTCTTAATTTTGATTAGAAGGCTGTTTTATACAACTGCGCACTACTGTCTGTTGTTTGGAATGCTTTCCGATTTGAAGGAAGGACTGCGACATAGTGATTAATATACTGGATTGATCGATCAGCTTACATGGTACTATTATCTGTATCTGTGTTCTTTCTTATTATATGAATTGCTGTGTTATTATCTTTGCTATTGTTGAATGCATGTATGCGATATAACAACGAATCTTCATTTCGTTTCACTATTGAATGTTTTGGTGATTTGTTATCTCTTTCACTCATGTATGTATCAATGATATGAATGATTAAGTGTAGTAATTCGCTCTAATAGCTCTGCATAACTAATTATGCAGAGCAATGTTTAAATGGTTTAAACGTCTATGCTTAAAGTGTTAGAGTCATCTATATACCTGCCTTAAAGCACAGATCATCAAACGCTACGCTTTGCCAAGTGATAAGTCCCGGGATCCAATTATAGTTATTACATTTTGTTTATAGTTTAGCTGTCCGCTTATTACCATCTCATGTCATAAGTCATTCATCCATCCCATTCACTTATAGTTCTTGGGAAACTGGTCCCATTATCCCCAGTCGGAACCACTATTCCAAACGGAAAAGGAGCTGCACTAAGGTCCGGACCGGGTGGTTTCCCCTTTGTTGTGGCAGCGATTTTCGAGGCCTCAACAAAATTGGCGCTAGAAGGAGGGCTAACTGTGAATGGCAAGCCGACCCAAATCGGCAAGTCATTCTAAGAGTATTTCTCCCTCCAAATCTCCTCGTTCTTCTCAATTACATGCTGGTTCGCCAGCCCATAACCAAGAAGAAGAGGAATCTACCACCACTGCTCAATCCCATCATATCCCAGAACAGCTAAGTCTTGAATCTCCTGAAGTTCAGTCTCTAATCCATAAACTTCAGAGCTTCTCGATCTCACCACAGAAATCTGAGATATCAGAAAGCAGTGCGACTTCGCAGTTCAACCTCACTCATCCTCTTACCAGACTTCAGAGCGAAAAACTTGGTATTGAACCTACTGAGTTTCCTTTACCCAAAAGGAAAAAGCCAAAGAAAAATACTGAAGGATCTGATAGTGGGGATTTTTCTTCCACATCCTCCATTTCATCTCCTCATCTGCAAAGTCAACCACCCACTCCTCCATTACATATTGTCGTTCACCAGGGAACAGGAGCCTCGATATCCCAACCTATTCACTCTTCATCTTTGATACCTCCCCAAACATCTGGAATCCTAGCAGTAGTCCCAACCACTGTCGCCAGCATAATGGCAGACCCATGGACTAGGCCGGGTGCAGTCAACATGCCTGGACCATTGCATGATCTACCAGATGCACCCGAAAAATGGCTGCCTAAATTTAATCCAGATAATGGAACCCAAGCTGAAGAACACATCAACAACTTCATGCTAGCAGTTAACCTAAAAGGAGTGACAGAGCAAGATGTCGTAGTAAGACTTTTCCCTTACACTTTACAAGGATCAGCAGGATCCTGGTATTTTTCCTTACCCTCTGGTTCGATTACCAGTTGGAATACATGCCAAGAGCAGTTTCTCACCAAAGATGGAGATGATAAGTCCTTAGCAACTTTAATAAATGACCTCTCCAATTTGAGAATAGAGCACAGGGAACCAATAAAGGAGTTTAATGCCAGATTTAATAAACTACTGAATAAAATCCCTACCGCTTCTAAACCAAGTGAGCAAATCCGAAGCGAATGGTACATCACTGCCCTACCTGCCAACATAGCTATCTTTGTAGACAGGGCTGGCAAACCTACCTTAGCTGAAAATATGAGAGAAGCACTTGCAGTTGAAAAGCGCATCAATGCTCTTGAAAAGAAAGCTGCTCTAGAAGATAGAAAAGCTAAAAAAGTCTCGTTTAAAGAAGATTCCAAGAAGAAAACCCCAAAGGACCCATATGACATGGAAGGTTTACAAAAGGTCCTTAAAACTTTGTCTAATGAAATGGTTGAGATTAAAAAGCAGGTGGCCGAAACTTCAAGCAAAAGACCATTTAGGACTTTTAAGAAAACTGAATCAAAGCCACCTAATGTTATATCTAACGCCGATTCAGACCAGGAAGAAGAGGAAGAGGAAACACCTTCACAGACCGATGATGAAGAAGAACTAGCTGAATGTCATGGAATGTGGGATTTTATACTCCCAAACTCTGACACTGAGAATGAAGAAGAAGCCTTTCCGGTTACTACAAGAAGTAAAATTGCTTCTGAACTTCCCCAGGCAACTTCAAAGAAAAGGAGCGCAGGCGCTACTACAACAAAGGAAAAAGTTCCCCCAAAGAAGTCACCTGTGGTAGTTCCTCAAAACCAGCCTACAACTTCTAGTACTCCTTCGACATCCAAGACTTTAGTGGTATCCGATTCAATGGAATATAACATTGTTGATGATATGAAGAAAACCAAGGCAAATATAACCATGTTTGAACTCAGTAAACTGAAACATCAGCAAAAGTTACTTCTCAAAGAATTAAATGTTGTTCCCTCTATTCCCCTTCCCAGTGCGAGAGCTGCCAACGATTTAGGCCAGCCTCCTGCAAGCATGGTTGAAATTACCGATTCAGTCTTAATCGGAGATAAATCAAATTCTCACACTCCACCCTTCCTGCTCACTTATGAGATTTATAATAGAAACCTACACAACTGTTTAATAGATTCAGGGGCCTCATCTAATATAATGCCAGCTTCAGTTTGCTCTAAGCTGAACATTGAACCCCAGAAATCTGCAATTCATATTGTACAGTTAGATAGAACTAAAGTGCAGGTTGTGGGAGAAATTAATTCTGTAACTATCAGGTTGTCAGCCGACCCCAGAATTGTTCAAAGAATTGACATCTTAATTGCCGACATACCTGAATTTTATGGTTTAATATTGAGCAGAGATTGGTCCGAAAAACTGCACGGGTATATTTCTACAGATTGGTCACATATGTGGCTTCCCTACAAGGGAAAGCCAAATCAAATAAGGATCGATCGTGAGAAGCATATGACCCACACAGTTACTGAATTCGAGCAAGAAAACCAGCCTGTCGCATTCAATAATAACATTTTGGGGAACTATTCGGCAGAATCATTCTTTGGCAACTTTGTTGCCCAACCATCTCCTTTTTCAGTTAATCATTTTACATCTCAAATAGAAAATTTTTCACAAACTGATAGGTCCAGATGTTTTAATGATGCTGAGAAAAATGTAGATACTTTAGTTAATATTCCTTTATTTTGGTCTTTGTATTTTGATGGCTCTAAGTCCTCTGAAGGTTCAGGAGCTGGATGTATATTGGTTAGTCCGCAAGGAGAAAAGACAATGTTGTCTTGTAGGTTAGAGTTTGAGTGCACTAATAATACAGCTGAATATGAGGCTTTAATCCAAGGATTATACAAAGCAATCGGCCTGGAGGTGCGATATCTAAAGGTATTCGGCGATTCGGAAATCATTTTCAAACAGGTTAGAAATGCAATTCATTGCCTTTCGACTCACCTTAAACATTACCAATCGCTCGTTCAAGAGCTTACCTCACACTTTTTGGCATTCAACATTTCTTCTATACCTCGATCTCAAAATTCAGCCGCAGATTTACTAGCCAATGTAGCTTCAAAGCTTCTACCTTCTGAAGACTACAACCCTGATAGATTTTCTGTAGAATTACTTTTCAGACCTTCAATTCCTGACAATGTCACTAATTGGAGAGTATTTAATCATGACGATGATATTTTGCAATTTTTAACTTCTGAGAATTCTTATGATAAGCAAGTTATTTAGGAAGATGATCATGATTCCCAGATGAAAGGAGTGCCCAAAGAAAATTCGATCCCCAAACCAGTGGTAAAATTAGAAGATCTTTATGATATTAAAGACAGGTTCAAACCTGTAATTAACACAAAGCTTCAAAGTTCTACCCTTAGGTTTGAATTGATAAATCTAGGAACCAACGAGTCTCCTCAAAACATCAATTTAGGAACAGGACTATCTCAGAATGAAAAGGAAGCATTTATTAAATTGTTGAGAAAGAACAAACAGGTTTTTGCTTGGAAATATGATGACTTAAAGACATATGATACATCTATTATCCAGCATACAATTCCTATGCTTCCTGATAAAAAACCAATTCAGCAAAAATTAAGAAAAATACACCCAAATTTGGAGAGCCAGATTAAGTCGGAACTTAATAAGCTTTTGAAAGCCAAAATTATTTTTCCAGTCCGACATTCAAACTGGGTCTCTAACATTGTGCCAGTCAGGAAGAAAAATGGCGACATTCGAATTTGTATTGATTTCAGGAATTTAAACAAAGCGAGCTTAAAAGACAACTTCCCATTACCCACTATGGAGCAAATTCTCCAATCGGTGGCAGGTTCTGAATTGATGTCTTTTCTAGATGGTTTTTCAGGGTACAATCAAGTTCTGGTACATCCCGATGACCAGCTTAAAACTACATTCAGAACAAAATGGGGAACCTATGCATATCAGAAAATGCCTTTTGGTCTTATAAACGCCGGAGCGACATTTCAGAGAGCTATGGACATGGCCTTCAGAGGGTTAATTAATCGATCAGTAGTCGTCTATCTAGACGATATTACTGTGTATTCTAAGAAGAGAGATAATCATTTGCACGACTTAAATCAGATCTTTCAGAGATGCAAAAGATATGGTATTTCTCTAAACCCAAAAAAGTCCTTCTTTGCTCTAGACCAAGGAAAACTCTTAGGTTTTATAGTATCCAAAGATGGTATTTATATTGACCCTGATCGGATTAATGAAATTTCTGAAATCCCTTTCCCACATAACAAAAAATCAATGCAGTCATTTTTAGGTCAGATTAATTTTGTCAAACGATTTGTTCCAGATTTTTCACAGATTGTATTACCACTTCAGACAATGATCAAGAAGAATTCAGTCTTCAAATGGGGATCAGAAGAAAAACAAGCTTTTGATGTTATCAAACAGTCAATAATCAATGCCCCAGCCTTGAATACTCCAAATTTTTCTAATCATTTTACACTATATACTATTGCATCCAACACTTCATATGCCGCAGTACTCACACAACTGAATGATAACAACTTAGAAGCACCCATATCATTTTTCAGTTCAAATCTTCAAGGTGCCGAATTGAATTATTCGGATGTGGAGAAACAAGCCTTTGTTGTGTTCAAAGCAGTCAAACATTATAGACCCTTCCTTTTGAAAACCCATACGAAAGTTATAGTTCCTTTCCCAGCGGTAAGACAACTATTAATTCAGAAAGAATTGGGTGAAAAAAGAGCCAATTGGGTTACAACGCTTCAAGAGTATGACTTAGAAATAAAGCCAGCAAAGATTGTTAGGGGCCAAGGTTTTTGTAGGATATTGGCAGGAGCATCGAACATTCACGAATCAAGCGATGAAGATCAGATTAAATCCATCAATCAGATAAGTGTCACTGATTCTGAATCTCAATATGCTGATTTGATATTTTATCTGAAGAACGGTTATGCTCCTCTAAATTTATCTTACAAAAATAAGAGGGCCATTAGGTTGAAAGCTAAGAATTTCACTCTCATTGATGATGTATTGTTTAAACAAAATTATGATTCTATCCTGTTAAGATGTCTTGAGAAACCTGAAGCCCAAAAGGTTTTGCAGGAGCTACATGATGGACCAGCTGGGGGACATTTTGGAGCTGACACAACAGCTCATAAGATTATTCATGCTGGATATTATTGGCCTACTCTATTTAGAGATTGCCATGAGCACGTAAGAAAATGCCTTAATTGCCAAACATCTGGTGGAAGACAACGAAAATCAGCTTTCCCTCTTCAACCTGTCAACATTGAACAACCATTCGAACAATGGGGATTAGATATCATCGGGGAAATTACTCCACCATCTTCCAAACAACATAGGTATATCCTTACCGCTACTGATTATTTTACTAAATGGGTAGAGGCTATTCCTTTGAAGGCGGCAAATGCAGAGGCAATCATCGAGTTCATTGACCAATTCATCATTACCAGGTTTGGTGTTCCAAACGCTCTTGTTTTTGATAATGCTTCTTATTTCTCAGGAAACGCTATATATGATTTTGCTATTAAAAGAGGGTTTAAACTGAAATATTCTTCCAATTATTATCCCCAGGGGAACGGTTTAGCCGAATCTACTAATAAGAATCTCATCAAAATCATTAAGCGAACTGTTGAACAGAATCATAGAAACTGGCATAAATCTTTAGTCTTTGCATTATGGGCTGATAGAATAACACATAAGGCTTCTATAGGGACCTCTCCTTTCAATCTGGTATATGGAAAAGAAGCCGTGTTGCCTACAAATCTTGTTCTTCCATCTTTAGCCCTAGTGCAGTTCATTCAAGAGACTCCGTCTTCTTCTATCCAACTTAGACATGACCAAATTCTCAAATTAGAAGAAGAAAGGGAAAAGGCCAGAATCACTCATGCCAAACATCAACAAATCATCAAAGCATCTTTTGACTCAGCATCATCCGATTCCAAACAACTTCAAGTTGGTGACTTAGTTCTCAAATGGGACAAGGCCCATGAGGATAAAGGCAAGCATACCAAATTTCAGAAAATGTGGCTTGGACCATTTCAGATCTGTGAAAAGATAGGCCATTCAACTTTTATATTGCAAGACTTATCAAGGTTGAGAGATTCTCTCCCCGTCAATGGCCTGATCCTGAAGAAATTCTTTAAATGAGAAGGTAACCCCTTCTCCTTTTGTAGATTTGCGTAGTTTGTAGGATTAGTAGGAAATAAAACTGTAGAGTATCTCCATTGACCTTTTGTTGTGTTTGAGAAAGCTGTCTCACAAAAATAATATAAATACTTGTTTTTAGATAATAGAACCCTCAATCAAAAGAAATAGTTTCTAGGAAATTAGATATCCTTGTGTTCTGAAACTATAATCTAAATTTTGAAGACTCCTCTCAGGAGGTAAAAGTTCCGAATCATTTTCTGTTTCCAAAACTAGTCTCCAAAGGTTATCTGTTAAAAGATAGAGGCTAACCCATTTTCAGTATCTTCAACTCTTCACCTGTCATCCATCTGCTCTTAAGGAGAAAATTGTTCACCCCATTCACTAAAGGTTATGATTATTCAGAGTGTAATTCTAAAATATAAAAGATTAAAGATAAGAGGTCTTATCATAAGCCTGCTTACCATGTTCATAGGGAAATAGCTTAACTGACATTACCAATACTGCCTACCAAAACAGGGTAATGGCTTGAAATTTCAAGACAAGGGGTCTCATCACGAGCCAGCTTGATCAGTTAAATTATTACCAGTGAATGGCATTGTCGTAAACTGGCTACCAAACCAGGATAGTGGCTTTTTATCTTATTTATTACAAAGAAAAACAGATGAAAAATAAAATATGAAAACATTTTATGGATTCATTCTCTTAATCACACTCTTATGTGAATGGAAAAGTGGACAATACTATGGTTAAAAGGTATCCCTGTCGAGACTATAAATGTCTGCTGGCAACAGAGGCTCTACCTATGACAAAGGAGTTAATTATAAAAGTTGATTTGGGAAAGTTTTCTATTTTTTATCACTATGAACCAATAAAGACTTATTTTAGAAACTTATTATGTATTTAGTTTCTTGAAACTGAATGGGACGAAGTTAACAAAATGGAGTTCACTTTAGTCAGAACACATGAATATCTAGTTATATTAGAAATTTCTCCTTCTGATTGAGTTTCTATTTATGAAAAGCTTGAATGTTTATGTTAATTTTAGAGATAACTGGTTCTACCAACGAATCGCCAATTGTTGTGCCCTACAACAACCCCCCATTTCATATCATCTGTTTTTACAAACAATTAACATATGAAATGGGTCCCTTTTAAAAAAATTAATTGGTATTAATGAATTTGTTCGAAAAAGGTATGATAATCAAAAGTGTTAGTGAATTGGAGCCTTTTTCGAATAACAATGTTTCCAAAATAAAACAAACTTTTGTTATTGCGATAAAGCGATCGCAAGATCGCATATCGCAATGACAAGAGAGATGCATTTAAACGGCACTTCGGTCTTTGCCGATGCGATATCGCTATCGGCGATCAGCGGTATTCAATGCATACACAAAAAAGAGCACATATCTTATACCCCGATGCGATGCTATATCGGCGATCGGCTATCGGCACTGCCTCTTATGGGAAAACACTTTAAGTTTTAAACCCCGACCCGATGCGATATCGCTATCGGCCGTCGGCAGTATCCTATGCACTCTCATAAGGCGCTCAGGTCTTTCCCCGATGCGATGCGATATCGCTATCGGAAGTCGGCAAATCACTTAATATGCATCTTGTAATGTGTTCACATGCTAGTCCGATGCGATATCGTAATCGGCGTTCGCCAGGGCTACTTTCAAACGATAGTGTAACTCTTTCCCCCATGCGATGCGACATTGAATCATCGGTAATCGGCATTTTCAAAAAGTGATTGCTTTAAGCTTTAAAGTTATATTTAATCCGGTTGATAAAGCGCAGTTTTCAAAATGCCGTTAAATGCAGGGATAAGGTAATGCATGCGTATTTAATAACTTTGCCCCTTCGATTAACGAATACTTGCGTCTAAGGCATATCATATCTGTTGCACGCGTTGGGAGGTCATTCAACTGAATAACAGCGTAAAGGTCATTTAATGGGTAGCAGGCCTTAAAATCACCATTAATGCATATGCGATCTCTTACCAGTGATTGGATCCGCAGCCACTTTTTGAAAATTAATAGCGCCACGCTTCAAGTGATATATATCTTTCCAATTATGCTTTGTCTTCATTATTCCTCGTGTTACGATTTCTCTTGCACTTGTGTAGAGTTCGTTTGTTGAGAAAAGCCTGAACATGATGGGGAAGAAAAATAAGAGGAGTTCTGGTTCTACTACAACACCTGTTGCATGTCAAGCTGCTTCAATTTCGAAGAAAGGCCTAATCTCGGACACTACGTGCACTGGTCTTGCTAGGACCACATGGCAGGGCACATATAATATGTTGGAGGCCGAGCAACCAAAAGTGACAGTGAGAACGGCTAGTGTAGATGTATTAAGGAAGTCTGATGCAACGCTCAAAGACTTGGCCGACTCCTTTTTACACAGAATAGCGGCCAGAGAGCAGGTTCTCCCTTACACAGATGTGGTGCGCTGGGCAATTGAAGAAATCCCCATCACTGATAGAACTTTCCATACAAGGGACGGAAGGATTTTCGGGTCATTCAAGCCTGATGACCTGAGGCGAATGTATCATCTGCCTGAACCGGAGCTAGTCTACAACAGAGCCTTCGTGGAGAAATTCGCAAAAGAAAATGAATCACCATCCGAGCCCCTCCGAGATTGGAGGCAGAACCCAGCCAAGCACAAGCATGAAAGTTCGGGTAAGTACTCCAACGTTTCTTTGGCTTCTCCCTATTGCTATGCGGGGATTATGATGTGTAGATTGTGGGGATTACATGACTCCGTTAATATCAATATTGACATGGTTCCCTTAATGGAAGCGGCTATCAATGCTATAATCATGGATTGGGCCACTATTCTTTCTGATAAGTTGGTCGTAGCTGTTCGTGAATTCAGAAACAAAACTATAGTCACCGAAAGGAAAATCCCGCCATTTTATTATTCTGCTTACATTATGGATACCCTGTGTCTTTATTCTGAGTTTCCTGTCCTCGGTTGGAGATGGACCACCCAAGATCCAACACCCATTCATTTATACCATCAGAAATTGTGGAAGTCCTCTTACAAGGACCATTTGTACCAAATTTGTAATGGTTTCATGGTGCCCATTTACTATTCTATTTATGACAGACCCATTTCCAGAATTTCCTATGAAGCTTCTTTTGACTTACCAGCCGTAGCAAGTTGGTTCGGGGAGGAGTATTTCACCTATATCAGAGTTTTCGGGAGTAAGGCTAGGCCACATGTCCTCCCTTTATATATCCCAGACAAGCTGTTAGCCTGGGAAATCTGCTACCAGATTATGGCCGAGAGTGTTACACAAACTCTCAAAGAGGAGAAGAAGAGAGGTTGGCCCTCTTTTCCTTTAAGAATTGGGGTTTTTACTCTCCTTAATTACAAGCATGCAGAAAAGGAAGCGACAAAACTCCAAGCTTTATCCCTGGCCACTCTCCCAAGCAGACTCTATGATCCAAAGCAAACTGCCTACACTGCCCTAGAACAAGCAAAATTAACAAAAGTTGATCATCAAGAGGATATGTTTGATGACCTGTTCGCAGGTACTGAGACAATAAGCCAAGCCAAACAACTTGCAATAATGAAATACAATGATGAGGCGTTGACTGAGTTTAATAAACTTAGGGAACAGAGGTTGCAAACTCTGCCCCTAGAGTTATTATCCACAACCCCAGCGTCTTCCTCAAATGAGCCTGGTCGGCAACAGATACATGCACCTCCTGTTACAACTAAAGAACAGGATAAACAACAGGAGGAAAGGCAGAAGAAGCTGCAAGCAGAGAGGCAGAAAAAGGAGCAGATAGAAAGGCAGCAAAAGGCAAAGAAGGAAGAAGAGCAGAGGAAGAAGAAGGAAGAAGAGAAACTAAAGAAAGAACTGGCAGATAGGCAGAAAAAGGAATTGGAGGAGCAGCAGCGGAAAACGCAAGAGGAGCAACAACGAAAAGCACTTGAAGAACAGCAGAAGTTAGAACAAGAAAAAGAACGGAGCAAAGCCCATACAGAGCAACATAAGCAAACCTCCATCGATCCTGAATTGATTAAACAATGGAACCAATTCGATTCCATTATCAGTGGTAAGGAAGGCTCCAAAGACAAAGGCTCCTCTAAAATAAGCGATGCACCCGATACCACTTCTTCTCAGGTTCTAGGAGAAACCAGCGACCCACCCATTTCACAGGATGTCGAGATAATCAATAAGGACCCTTCCGATCAAATTGTTCTCCAGGTGGAAGAAATTCCTCCCCTGGATATTTTCTACAGCCCAAAGCATAGAGCCGTTATCAAGCACTCTAAGAAAAGACGAAGGCTTGATCAACCTTCTATCTTGCCTGAGCAAACAGTCACGGGCAATATGGTCTGGAAGGAGGATTTAGATCCCTCCGATGATCTAACAAAGCTGTCTCAATTCGCGGGAGCGTATTCCGCAACAACTATCGACAAAGCATCGGAGGTGAGTCTTCTGTTGAAGACTAAGGACCATGAAATATATGCATTACAGGCAGAGGTAATTGAAGCGAAAAAAAAAGCAGCACAGGTGGAAGAGCAGTTGCTGGCTCAACAGCAGGAAAACAATTTGTTAACCCAGCAACTGCAAACTGAAAGACAAAGGATAGACCAAAGTGAAACTCAGAAGGCAAAAGAATTGTCGGAGGCATTGTCACAGTTGAAAGCATCAAATGAGCTGATGATGAAATCGAAAGATGAGCGAATAGCTCAACTATCAGCACAGCTCGAAGGTATCAAGAGCACACAGAATGTGAAAGTCTTCAGAGCAGAGGCAACTCAAATAAATAGCGCATTACTGTCTCAGATCAGACTTCTATGTCAACAACTTGCTAAGGCTGAGTCATTATGCGAAATATCTACGACAGTGTGTGAGCAAATAGAGAAGGCCAGAAATGAGCTAGATCAGGCCGAAGAAGCCATATCCGATTATATTGAGTGGCAAGACACTGTTGAAGGGAAAGCGGCGAATTTGTCCCGAATCCATGAAGCGTACAAGGACATACTCTTCACGGAATGGAACACTCAGGTAATGAAAGCAGAAAGGGCGGCTTCCAGGTGTAAAATAATTGCCAGCAATATGATCGACCTAGTCAATGATACACTTTATTTGGCAAACATGATCTCCAAGTGCACACCTGGAAGCATAACAACAGCAGATATGCTTGAACAAACAAATTATCATGACTTGGAGGAACAGAGGAAGTTAATTACCGGAGTAAATACTTTAACCTCTGATGCATATTGGCTCTTTCTAATCAAGCCACATACTCAAAGGTCTGCTCTCAAGTGTCTAACAGATGCCCTCGGATGCCTGATCCCCGACATTCAGGATGCTACATATGATGCCCAGCTAACTTCGCGTCTCAACACTCCACCAGAAGTAGAGCCAATGCTGGCGATATGTCAGCTAAGGAGTAAAGGCAAAGAACCCACCGAATGAAGCATTGCTGCCAACTGCCAGATCTTCAAGAAAGATGGAAAAAACATTTATTGATGCCAATTTAATAGCTTTTCAGTTGTTTAGCTATTTAGATTAGTATAGTATTTATAGACCCTTTCATTGTTTTGGAAAGGGTCGTAAAATTTTGTAATAAGACTTAAAGGCTGAAGTTTGCACTATTGTGCTTCAGTCTATATTCTTTTTGTGAAACTCGACCAACGGTTCTTAATTTTGATTAGAAGGCTGTTTTATACAACTGCGCACTACTGTCTGTTGTTTGGAATGCTTTCCGATTTGAAGGAAGGACTGCGACATAGTGATTAATATACTGGATTGATCGATCAGCTTACATGGTACTATTATCTGTATCTGTGTTCTTTCTTATTATATGAATTGTTGTGTTATTATCTTTGCTATTGTTGAATGCATGTATGCGATATAACAACGAATCTTCATTTCGTTTCACTATTGAATGTTTTGGTGATTTGTTATCTCTTTCACTCATGTATGTATCAATGATATGAATGATTAAGTGTAGTAATTCGCTCTAATAGCTCTGCATAACTAATTATGCAGAGCAATGTTTAAATGGTTTAAACGTCTATGCTTAAAGTGTTAGAGTCATCTATATGCCTGCCTTAAAGCACAGATCATCAAACGCTACGCTTTGCCAAGTGATAAGTCCCGGGATCCAATTATAGTTATTACATTTTGTTTATAGTTTAGTTGTCCGCTTATTACCATCTCATGTCATAAGTCATTCATCCATCCCATTCACTTATAGTTCTTGGGAAACTGGTCCCATTATCCCCAGTCGGAACCACTATTCCAAACGGAAAAGGAGCTGCACTAAGGTCCGGACCGGGTGGTTTCCCCTTTGTTGTGGCAGCGATTTTCGAGGCTTCAACACTGTGGAAGACGAAATACATGATTTGATGATACAAGAAGATTCTATACCCTTTTCTTTCGAAGCATTTCAGTTTATAAGGCAGAATCTTCGTAAAATCTCTCAAGAAAAAGATGAACAGCTAGAAGGATGTCATACATTTTCAATGGATACATTGCAGCAGTCTTTTCAATTTTTTCATGATCCAATAGCTGATGTTTTGGATGAGGTTTGCAGTCAAAGTCTTTCTCCATTGACTACATGTGAGCTTGAAACGTGTATTGATACAAATTTGATCCGGCAGCCGATTTCTTTGTCATTTTCAGCAGAGGTCTCGTCACAAGGCTCAGATCAAAGGTTGCATTCGTGGTATGAGGAAACGAGAAGTAATCCATTAGATGAGCTAAGTTCTAGTGTGCTTGAATTTCAAGATCCTTATGCAGTGTTTTTGGAGGTGGATAGAGAATTCATATCTTTCAACGGATCTGTTTCTAAGTTGTCATGGGAGTTGCCTTTCAGTAGTTCTCTCTTGTTATTCATAAGCGAGAACTTGTGGAGAATTCAACCAGCAGACGGGATACTTACTTGGTTGCATTGGTTGTTTCATTTCACTTGATCAGGTGATGAATGAAACTGTTAGAGTAGGTTTTGATGAATAAGCTCCCCTTTGAGCATCATTTTCAGTTGGTCGATTGTGTTTAAGTATCGAGTCAGTTTTTAGTTGAGTCATGAGTCCTTTGTGAGTCAATTTTCAGTCTTGTTGTTAAGATAGTTTGTGTCAGTTTTCAGTCATGCATTTCAGCTTGAGTTTTTGACTCCATTGCCCAATGGTTGAAAACACTGGTCTGCTCTCCCAGAGGTCTACGGTTCTTGGCACCTCCAAGGAGCTACCATCCCCATTGGAGCCAATGTTAGTGTCAGTCTTTCCAGCCTTCCTCCAGTGATCAAATATGCTCTTACAAAGTGATTTTGAAGTGTCAAGGTCAAATTTTGTCATTTCAAAGAGTTTTCAAGCAAAATTTGGTCACTAGGCATTAGGTCTAGGGTTTGCTTTAACTCCTTCTAAAGTTGTCAAAATGTCGGTCCATGTCATTATTCAGCTAAGTCTATCATCATTCATAGGGTTGTCAGTGTCTAATGTATCATTGTACACCTTGTTCATGCTTCAGTTGTGCCTTGGCAAGGTCATTTCCCTCTCCTAGGGTTTTGAAAGCCAATTTCTCTTGGACGGTCAAGTCATCGGCAAAACTTGTATCCATATGTTCATACACCTTCCCCTATCCTTAAAATACCCTATCAAATGCTTCCCATCACTGAGATCCCCCAAATTCCTCATTTTTGCACAAACCCTAGTTTCTAGCTACAACCTGGCAATTTTATAGGTTTGGCCTGTGTTTTTCCCTTTTGGACCCCTTCCCCTCGCTCAATCTCTAAGATTCCACTTTCTCCTGCTTCCTAACATCCCTCCCCACTCGCAAAAATTTCCCCAAGAATTTAGAAACCCCCTATCCCCTTCATTTCGCTCCATTGCGACAAAATTCCTTGTTTCACACATCGGGGCAAGTTTCACTCAAATGATGTTTCAGAGCAATAAAAGATGAATTTTTCAAAACTGAGAGAGGTTTTTGTCCACAACATGCCAAAGAAGAAAACCTCCATTTTTTTCACAGGTTTCATGGTTTTAGATAAATGTCAAAATTACAATTGCCGGATCCAAGGAGGTTGGCCAAGGCACTAAAACGACGGAAAAGGCCCGATCCACTCCAAATTTTGGTCAAAGCCTCTTTGACTTAGCATGGTACTTGATTGGGGACTCCCAGCCCAAATTTCAAGAAATTTGGAGAAAATTTTGTCATTTGTGAATTTTTTGTGCAATTTACAGGTTTTTGCTCATTAACGGGTCTCACCCCCCGCGCGACCCTACATCATGGCAACTCCATTTTGCAAAAACTCAACATTTCCAGAATTTTCATGAGAAGTTACATATGCTCATCAATGGACTTGAGATTTTATGAAGTTTTGGGCCTCCAGAAAGTCAAAAAACAAGCAAAAAATGACTTTCTGCCACGTTTTTGAGTTGCAGAAAGCAGTCTTGGGAGATTGCAATTTTGGAGAGGCAAATGACCTCCAAATTCAGAAATTCTAGTTGGGTTGGAAAGTAGACTCACAGACCTTTCCAACAAGCCTACTCTTGCTCAATTTGGACACCTGGAAGTGCCCCAAATGTGGTCCCAAAGGCGCGTGTCCCGTCAGGCAGAGGCGCGTGACCCGTCAGGCAAACTTCTCCAGATTTCAGTGTACAGCTCAGAAAAACGCAGTTTGACCCTGTTTGACTTTTTGGGGTGGATTATTATCCTATTTGATGTAATTAATGTACTTTATTGACACTTTTACTCTTATGTATCTCTTCTAGAAGATTCATTCATGAAAAAGGTGAAAATTAAATGAATGAATTGGTTTCCTAGCTTATAGAGGCAAGTTGTTTTGACTGCCTAGTTTGTAGTGCTTAGTTTAGAAGTGGTTGAAACAGCTCCTAGAAGGATGAGCTCGACCCCTAGAGGCAAGGGAAGAGGTTGGCTTGCCTATATTATGTATTTTCTCAATCATTTTCAGAGGTTGGGAGGTTGGACTCTTGAGGGAGAAGCTATCATTGTATTATTCACTGTATCTCTGCAATTTTGGCTAAGGAAGACCAGGGTTTTGCAGTCCTTTTTGGGATTCTTGTGTTTACATGTATTGATGGTGTGTTTCTCTATGTACCTGTAAGTGTGTTATGTGAATCATTTCCTTTCTTTTCCTTCTGCACATTAAACAAACGAAGTGTTAAAGTAAGAATTCATGACTGTCATGCTCTGCTTTTAAGTTTGTTTAATTTCAATGTTTTCTGTTGTTTAAGGAGAATTCAAAGTTATTGTTTGCTCTCCTTAGCTCCTCACTTGTCATTCCGGACCATCCACCTCAATCAAAAGCATCAATACTGTCTCCTACCTCGCCCCAAAGAACCCCCTACAGAAACTGTGTCCAATCCCCGCACCCAAAATTGCCATCCCCTCAATTTGCCACCAAAAACCCTAAAAACCCCAAATCAACCTTTTTGATCAGTTTACTAGCCTAAAATCAGTGTTACCCTATTGGTCATCTCATCCATTGAAGATTTCACCGAGATAGACCAGAGAGAGCCCTCTCCAGCCCCGTAGGGCTAGCTACGAGGCTAAGTGGTTTGATGTTGCCTTGAGGTTTACCTTTCTCAGCCTGAGGTGAAATTTCAAGTGCTAACAGTGTCCAAGCGTCGTTAAAATTTATTTTAAACGGAATATTCATACCCTTTTTCCTGTGTTGATCTTTAGGTTGAGAAAATGGAGCCTACCAACCAAGGAATTCCCCTTGGTGGAAATCCTAGTCCCTTCTCCTCTTTGGGAGATGTTGGTGAGCCCCATATGGCCACATTGTCGCTTCCAGGACTGACAATTGGCTTGCCAGTCTGGCTCTTCTCAACAAATGTCGTTCAGAACACCACTATTCCTGAACAGTCGAATCAGCAGTTAGACCAGTCCAGAGTTACCCACCAACCTTCCACTTCCTCTAATTCTTCCTCTCCTCCTTCCTCTTCGCTTGATGGGGCTGGCAAAGCCAAAAGTCAAGTTCCTAAGGAGAAGAAGGAAAAGAAGAAGAAAGAGAAGAAGAAGAAGGAGCCAAAAGCGACTGGGGGCAAATGAGTGTCGTCTAATGAAAATCCACACACTGCACTGACCAGGCCTAAATCGCCATGTGTCATTTGCAAGGGAGACCACTTTCACAGAGATTGTCTCTACATCCCTCGAATACTAAGGGACTGGTCTCCCCGTTTGCACAATCCGGTGGCGTCAACCTCTGATAGCCATGTTGAAAGCACACCGTCAACTAGCAAAAGTGAAGTCCCAGGACAAAAAGGGAGAGCTAGATCTCCTTGTACACTGTGCGAAGGCAATCACGCCATCCACCGTTGTCCCTTCTTAGACGAAGCTAAAAGAGTTTTGGATGATCGTTTGGTTTCATCGTTACGACTTCCTCCTGGATATAAAAAACTCTTGCCGAGTCCTTCGTTAGTTGAGAATCCAGCTGGCCCGCTTAAGTGGTCAGCTGAAGCGCCTGTCATTGAAGATGAACCAGCTGAATCCATACCCGACGAATGTCAAAAGGTCGAGGCGGTAGTTGACCCGGTCTTGCCTTCAGAGGTTTTATCTTCGAATGATACAGTCACTGAAGAGGATAAAGATGACACCATCCAAATTATCTTCATCAACACAGACTCCGACGAGCACGGGGGCACTCCACCCATTCCTTTATCGCAGGAAGGAAGTTCGTCAGAGCGATACCCGGCCGTCTACTCGGTCCCACCACCAAGCAACCTAGTTGTCTCCCTCGACTGGAACCAACTAGGCAGACCCCGTTTGCCAGCAAGCATACCATTCAGAATTATCGTCCAAATATACAGAATGGTCATGGCTGACACCATCATTGATGAGGGGGCATCTGTGAGTATCCTTTCCTCTATTGTTTGGAAAGCGCTTGGTTCGCCATCGCTTTTGCCTGAAATGAGAAATCTGACAGGCTTTGATAAAGGAACCAGTCGACCTTTAGGGATCCTCCCCAATGTGCCCATAACATTGAAAGGGAAGACCGTTCAAATGAACGTGATGGTCGTTCAAGGACCCTTGGTTTATAACCTACTCCTTGGACGAGACTATATATATTGCATGGGAGCCATCGTCTCCTCACTCTTTAGAGTAATGTGTTTTCCGCACGAAGGAAGAGTGGTCAAGCTCGTGGACCAGCTTTCATTTCCCGGATCACGCATCGCAAATAGTCATATACCATCCCTAAATGGTCTCTTCACGCAAGAAATGTCTCAACCCACGGTCCGTCCTCCCGATGAGCGCGAGTAATTCGGAGGGATATGACTGGAACCCAGGGGGCATGCGTCCTGGTCTGCTTCGGCAGGAAAACTTCGGGTATAGGGTAGGTTTCCGTGGGAGAATATGACTAGTCTGTACCCCGTCCGTGATTGAGATATGGGTTATTCTAGAATAAGATTCTTTTGTCAAAGTCATGTGAGTTGGCGAGCTTCGTCGCTCACCTTTGTTTATCTCGGTAGACATCGCCGAAGAAGTGTTTTGTTTGAAAGATTAATAGAACAATATTTGGGTGACCTGAAAGAGGTAGGCCTCTCTCGGTAAAACAATTGTTTTGGCGGAAGTGAAGTAGAGGTAACCTTGAAACTCTGTTTTATACCTGGGGGCATGCAAACCTTTTGGAGTGCAAGCAAGGGGCGGCTATTTATTTTTTAAATTTTTAGTTCCTCCCTTTAAACCCGTAGGTCTAACCCTTTAAACTCGTAGGATTAGTCATTTCTGAACTTGCATAATGAAAGGATACGGGGCATAGCTTTGTAAGGCGCAAGCTCCATAAAAAATGGCATCTTACATGAGACGTTCTTATCATATGACTGGATTAATCGAGCAGTTTTAGCGCATAGTTCATGCTCGTTAAAAAATAAACATAAGACCGAGCAAGTGTTTCAACCCGCGTTTAAGCTCGTTAAAAAATGAACTATCCTCCGGTAAATAACCACCGTGAATGTAACATTATCAGCCATTAAAGCCTTGGTCGTGTTTGCACCATCACCTCCACTTTTCCATTGGCCGATCATTCACCTCCATATGATTGTTTACCCATTTTGAGGAACAGCTGCGAAGAGTGATTTCACTAGCCATCCTTGTGACACTGCCGTGCTTGGAAAATTCCAACCCTTACCTGGAATCAGCTGCTACCCATTTTATCACTCGTTCCTCAAAAGACGAGTCTTCTTTAAGCTCTTTTCATTTGACTCGTAAAATATGAAAAGATTGCCGAGTTTTGGCCTTCCAGCTCGTTAAAGCGACACGAAGAGCTATCCCTCCTCTAGATTTTAATCTTTTTGGACCTGAGGGATTATTGCACAAAAAGATCGAGCGCTTGTTTTGTTCGGCTCGTTAAAACTATCGAAAATTCATCCCTTCTGTATTGTTTTATACTTTTTCGGACTTAAGGGATTAGATGACGAAAAAGGAACTCTGGAGTTAACTTTACGTACCTTTTCAGACTCTCTAAAAATGAAAAGGACCGAGTTATCTTTGTCATTAGACTCGTTAAAAAGAGTAATAGCGACAAACTTGTCTTTAGACGAGAACGAGTTTCACTATCGCTAGGCTCGTTAAAACATAGCGATGGGTTTGCCCGAAGGGCAAATTATAGAACAAGCATATGTTATCCTCCTCAATCTTGACAAAAATAAAGAGGTACTGGTCAGCAATGACTGGGGAAAAATTGGGAAGAAACTCAAAGAACCTTTATTGGTAGCAAGTCGCTCTTGAACATGACACTTCCACTCCGCGCCTGAGTCGGGTTGGGTTGTTTCATTCACCGATCACATCACCATGGTCTCGCCATACCATCCACCTTTGGGGTAAATGCTACCAATCCATCATATAAGTGTCGCCGATATGTTCAAGAGAAGTCATCCAGAGAAGTCAACCGTGTCCCATCCACTACCATACATTATACTTCATTCTTTCATGACCGCCACCCTGAACCATATATCATCAGATCGTTTTCACCTCCATCAAAATCATTTGCTCCGTTCCGTGTAACTGATGTGGGATACATCAAGGCCCTCCTGTGACGGATCGCTTCTTGTCGACATCAGCTCATTATCCAAGAAGTTGATCTAGGAACACCCCCTCAGTACTTTGAAGCTTGCATGCCTCAATGGCAAGTTTCTCACTTCCGGCGACAGGTATACATCAATGACCTTCGACCGAAAGATTTTGCGTGGTGTTCGACGCCAAGTCCTTTATTCACACCACGTGAATTGTACTGTAGTACCTTGAGGGTCATCATCCTTATCGGTGATTCCTCTCGCGCTTGTTAACAGTTTACATCATTGACTGGTAATCTAGCGATGTCTCTCCATGTTCGACTTCAAAACATTTCTCACATGGATCGACTTGTACTTCGAGTGAAGATCGGATGAGATTGAAGACCCCAGATCTAGTTTCATCCATCCGGCTGCGATATATATTCAGGAAAAATAAAGACATTGACATGTACAACACTGTAGAACAGATAATCATCCTACCAAAAGGATGATGATTTCATCAGAATCATCAGTCTACCATCAGACGATTGTCTGTCCTATGTACATAAAAATGAATTTATAAAGCTGAGCATGGGAATGCCCGCCTCAGCTAGATCATGAAAATAGTATGAAAAATAATGTATTGTATTGTATCTTATTACAAGTCTCCTCCCAGCATTGAAAGAACTTCGGATCCTCCTAATAAAGCATTTCACCCGATAAACGGCCTCATACTTTAGGGGGCAACTGTTATAGACATTTTTGTGCCTTACAGCTATAAGCATGAAATGTCCATAATCCAAGGGATCCAAAGTCCCTAAAGATGTTGTTACAGCTCCTAAAGGAACAAGGTCAACCAATGACAGCTTCTCCCAGAAGTTCTCCACCAAAAACCACTCAGAACTAGTCAAATCAGGATCAATTCAGAAGCTCCACTAGCTGCCTGCGTTGCAAAGCACCCAAATACACTGGCTAGGTGCGTTGCAACGCACTTGAATGCACTACCCAGGTGCGTTGAGCGGGAAATGACAAGTGGCAGAGTCATTCAACGAGGTGGAAAGACCATGGAAGCTTCCAGAATCTTCTCCAATGACACTTGCCTCACTGAATTCGACCAAGTGATGAGTAAGAGGCTCTCAGTCTCCAAGTGGAAGCAAGAACTGACAGAGAGAAGCCACAAGTCAAAACATAAGCTGACTCATCCTCTCTGCTCACATCTATATATGGATCCCTCATCCCAGAGATCCAAGAAGCTGGAATTCTGTACTTTGCAGAGAATTGTTGTTGGTTTGAGATTGAGATTAGTACATTGGGTGATTTATGCTTTGTTGGAGGAGAGGAAGGGATTCCTTTGCTGGGAGGTAGATGTTGGATCGAGACTCACTTGGTTGTATCTCCTCTTTGACTTTCTTATCATATCAATAAAATTATTTGAGTTTCTCCTACATGCTGTGTATCACTGATGTTTTGTTATATTTGCATGTTTAGCTTAATCTGATCCTGAGCTTTTTATGAATGTATATCTATATCTTCGTGTAGTTTCTCTCTCTTGTGATCTTGCAGGAATTCGGTGAAGCTGGGCCGGTAAGGGAGCAGGGAGCTGGGAGCTATTGAAGAGAGGAGCGATTGGATCAACAAACTAGCGAAAGACACAGGTTAGTTACATCCTTTCTCCTCATTTACATTTCATAAAGAAGAATACTCAAGTAGTTTTCCTTGTTTGTTGCTAAGGCACTATCACACCTTAGAGTGGGATAGGGGCGTTCTGAATAGATAATTTTCCCAACAATAATAGAGATCTCATACTTATCTGAGAATCACTAAAAACCATTGTTCCCTCATATCATTTGTTGCATTATCATCTATTAGGTCATAGATACATTGTCCATTCATTTACAAGTAAAAATATGATGAGATCCATACATAGCCACTGTCATAAAACACATACATAACCAACATAATAGCAACATAAATACCAATGAAATCACAGCCATATGATCCACATATAAACCAATATAATACTCATAGAAATACAATGAGAAATAACCTCACATTAATGATGCAAAATCCAAACCCGGGATGGGACTACCACGTTCCACCCAACCATAGAATTTTTGAGCCAAATCTCTCTTCATCCATTCACTCTCGTGCCATATTCCAAGCATGAATGTGGGACTCAAACCAAAAGAACCAACCAGTGCATCATGAGGCTAAACCACCTCACCCTGACCAATAGAAACCAAGCTTTACCGTAATCCATCTTGGATCACTAGGCCAACACAATGAACATGTAATAGAAGGCTTTACCATGATCTCCACCCGATCACTAGGCCAAACAAGCATGGATGCCACTGGTTTTATCCACCTACACCGTGAGGAATTTTCCTAACTCCTAGTCTCTCAGGCTTTACCGCAATCCACATCGAATCACTAGGCCCTAAACCAAGACCCACTCTCCAAAATTTTCTGCATATCCAAACCCTGGATTACTAGGCCCAACGGAGAGAAAAACACCTCTTTGCTTTAACTCATATCCTACCATTTACCGACAAGGATTCCTAGGCCCATCGAGGCAACACAAAATATGGTTTTACCGCAACCCACAATGTAGTTCAAGGGTTACTAGGCCATGTGTTCTATAATTTGGATATCTACCTCACTCAGCTTGGAACCCATCCAGAAATCCAGCTCAACCAAAACATGAGAACCCCATCACACCATGGCTATCTAGAAATGACAAAGCTAGGCTACAAACACTGTCACACCTGGAAAAACCCATGCCATAATAGCAAAAGAACCACATGCAATACCATGCATGTCAAATATAGCAAGGAAAATACACATGCAAATCGATACCTACAAATAATATTGTTGTACCTGCTTGATCCTTCTCTTCCTTTCTTGACCTATGCTTCATCTTTCCTTCTTTGCCTTTCTTGATCCAATGCCAAAATGCTCCAAGAAAACTCTAAGTGTCCAAGAGTGAGTGAAAGAGAGAATAATGAGAGAGCTCTAAAACTGAACTGACAAAAGGTTACAAAATGATCCTCGTAAGCCCTTTTATCAATTAGACCTCTATCATTTTCCATTATTTTCCTGCTCAAATACAACCTGTGACCTTTCACCTTCCTTTTCTCCTAATTTCCATTATTTTCATAAATAAATGTGCCAAAAATGCCATTTTCATTTCCAAAGCCTTATCCATTGTCTTTGCCAATTTCCTTAGTCACAATAAACCAATGAACATCCACACTAGGATGTTTTGCCAAACATTCAACTTTGAATAAGTGTCCCATCAACCGTGGTTATTTTTTTTTTTTTACAGTGTTGGACCCGCCAACATGTCAGGGGATCTCCCCGGTAAGAAGTCCCAATTAGACCTCAGACCATTTGGTTGTAGATGTCCCAATAGTGGGTCGTACGATAATTCCTTGACTGCAGTTTCACATAGAGGCAAGTAAGATGTCCCTGTTGGTAGCAAGGGTGTGACAACTGTAGTAAGTCAAGGAAGGTGCATAAGAGGTTCTAACACACAGGGAGTAGGGTGAGTGCGCCCCTTGAAAACCTGTAATATTACGTGGCTTGGAAGGGAACACACGAGTGAAGATGCATCACAAGATGGAAGGCAAGTTAGCAAGCAATCCAAAGCGATGGTTAAACCAATAGCACATTTCGGAAAGATTCATACATACTTATACAGAATAGTACATACATGCATTCGTAAGCAAACAAATACATATATCATTTAGAGTAAATCACATAGCTAGAATACAATACAACATATGCTTGAAACATGTTGGCTCTGTTATATTAAGAAGTGTAAGTTCCAATCATACAATACATCCATGTCCAACCACTAGTTTCGATAGCGGAATGTTACATCCACAACCGTCTGCTCCTCCAAAGAGATATACTAGCTCTACGCAATGGAGAAGCCAAGGTGCATTACAATACTATCCAAGCTTTCTCTAAGATACTCCTATCGAAGCTTGGCTGACCAAAAGCCTTTACAAAGAGTTATGAAGGACTATTTATAAAAAAGGGTGGGGTGGCCCTTGACATTCCCCTTTGTGACAGTGCATCTACTCTCATGACTCTTCATCTACTCTATGAATGTTACATCCAACTATCGACACTTTAACTTTCACTTGACAAGACGTTACATTACAATGCACATGTGCCCATGTGAGACAAAATGTCTTTAGAAAGCCATGCAAGGCATCATTGACACTCAGACAGTTGTGGTAAGACCAACTCTTTGACATGCTTGTGATGGTCGAAGGTGGTGAGTTGATGCCAAGCTTGGTTGTCCATGATGGTGTTCGTGCACTCAATGGTGACATATTGTTGAAGCGAACTCTTGCCTTCATTTCATTCGGGTGCATTGATATGGATCCTCTGTCCAACTCATCTTATAGCATGCACATGGTCATCCTGGTGTGACCGGATCGACATCATGTTGATGTATAGTGTCTACGCTGCTCTCCAAGCATGTGTTGGTGGCCTTGCGCATCAACTTGTCGAAGTACATGTTTAGCTCCAGTCAAACTTTCTTCTTGTCTTTGCCTTGGTGAGTGTTCTGAATGGGTGGGATCGCATGCGTGCGCACAATGACATGCATGCTGCTGCATTCTCTTGCATGCGATCAACAACACTGCTCACCTTGTATACTCTGTGCCAAGTGCTAGGATGGATCCATGACTTGTACGGGCGCAGTTTCATCCGTGAGTGCATGTTGCGCCTCCTATTGTACCTGTTCATGTTGCAACTCATTCTCTCGTCTATGCAGCTCTTGTTCTTCCTTGAGATGTTGCTTCAGCACATGCAACTTCTTATTTGTTCTGTTCTCTGCTTTCATGTGATCTTCATGTCGCATTGTCACCTCATAGCCTAAGTCTCCAAAGTTTCTTTCATCACAAGTGGATCTGCTTGAGCTTGCAACTTTGTTCTACCTCTATGTTGTCAAAAACCTTCCTCTTGCGTTCATTGCATCTAGTATGCTGCCTTAGCTGTTGTTGATGGTGCTGCTTGCTGTGATTTTGTTGCCGTCATGTCTTGATGTCCTTGTCTACGAACGTCTTGATGTCCTCATGGGTAGGCAAGTTCATAGACACTTGATCGACTGCATCCCCAAGTGTGCTTTGAACGGTGTATTCAACTCTGCTCTCCTTGAAACCATTGTACATGTGCTGCTAAGAGGTAGATGAACACCTATGATACTTGGAGACATGGCAACACTCATGGCAACCAATCTGCCAGTTGAAAACCAAAATGAACTTGAGAACTAACTTGCAACATACCTGTGTGACTGATCATGAAGGTTGCACAATTTTTGCTGGGAGGTCGGGAGACTGACTGCCAAAACTATGCAAGGAATAGTCAGGGCTGTCAAGAGGTTGAATGACTGCTGGAACTGCGCAATGCACAGTCCAGCCTGGCCTGCTGAGGACTGAAATTGCGGAATGGGAAATTTCAGTAAGTAGTGACATGCAACCAGCAAACTGCATTGCGCAGTTTCTGGGGCCAACATGACATTACCTCCAAGAATTGTGCAATGCAAGCTTGAAGGTCAGTGCCTAGCTAGACTTGTGCCATTTTTGGAGGGAAGGCAGAGCCTTCGCTTTCGGAAATGCGCAGTGCTAGGAAGGCAAGGCACAGTCCGGGCCAAGGCAGCCCAGTCCGACCGATGGGTGTCTGAAACATGACAAGTCTAAATGCATGATGAGATGATTGAAAACAAGAGTGAATGATCATTCGTGCAAACAACAGGTGCAGGATTCAAAAAATGGGAAGGCATGCATGTGTGTGAAGCGTGTCACCGCAACAGCGACCGTCTGTGCAAAATAGTGTCATGCATGTGACAACAGTGAGATGCAAATGAAAACTAAAATGATGCTTATACAAGATAACATGCATGCAAACGACAACAAGCACTCACTGAAATCAAGTGGACAACACTCACACAAAGCGATACACAAAAAGTGACAAAAACGCAATGCAATACATGAACAATGGGCTTACCCCAAGACAATTGAGTTGAATGTGCCGACGATTCTTAGATGCAATGTGGGATGTCAGAGTTGCAAGTTTGATGTGAGGAAAGAGCTCTACAGTGTCCGGTTCATGATTTTTGATAAAATCGAAGATGTGATGCGCATGCCACAAATCTAGGAAGAGTGACACTTGGTGGGAGGTTTCTGAAATGATCCTTGCATGCAACCTCCAGTTGCTAAAAGTGGATCCCTGAATCAAGGGATGCCTTTGCATGTTGCCTTGGGAGAACCATCCCATGCATGAAAATCAGTTTTTCTCGGTCCCGGAGGGAACTGGTCAACTCAACTGCACATGCAATTGTCTGCTCAGCTGGGGGGAAAAAATGCGCATTTATGGGAGGGAGTTGGGATGGCTGCCCAGAGGGATTGTGAAATTTTTTGGCAGAACAGCTGACTACTACCCAGAAGTATGCAATTTCTGGGCTGAGTAGTCCTGCTGGGAGGAATTGCGTAATTTTTCCAGTGAACAGTGACATGCATTTTTGTGCAATTATGGAGCCCAATAGGCTGCCAGACAAAATTGCGCAATTTCTGGAGGGAAGGCTGGTTACCCTCCAGAATTGCGCAATTTCTTGAGGGAGTTGCTCAGCCTACAACTAGACTAAGTCCGGAGAAACAACTAGTGGGGGGAATGCAACAAGCTCTGATGCACAGGCTGGCATTCTGCAAGAAAATCACTGAAGCTTGTGTAATTGACGAAGCAAGACATGCTTCTATGAAAGGTTGGTAGGGAGGCTCCAAAATGAAGCTAAGGAAAAAATTTTGAGGGTGGTTGTAGCCGCTACAATACTTGGTGACACACTGGTAGAACTACAACTCTTTGAATGGACCTTGTTCGTCAAAATCATGTCTAACACCTCCGGAAGTATTGTTCAGTTCTCAGTTCTTCTTGGTTTCCACACTTGCTTGATTGTAAGATATAACATCTCCCAAGATCTTGGTCGATTGACACACATTCAAGGCAAGTCAACATAGTTGTTTCGATTGGGGTTGAGGGGTATATTGGTGCACAAGCAGTATACTCACCAGAGTCTTAGTTTCATCTTTGGTGTTGCTTCACTGCCAGCAGGCCTGAACAGTACCCCAATGGAGTCTCGCAGGAACACAAGCATCACTTCGCTGCCAGCGAGCCTGGTCAGTACCCTGACATAGCTACTTGCATCACCTCTCTGCACAGGAAGCCTTTCTCTTCTTTCACCTTATTCATTTTTTATTTTTCATTTTTTCATAATTGTGCATAGCACTTATTCATTTCAGAGGTGGAAGAGGGATCCCTACTTATTGAGAGAATAAGAGGTTATTCCTTCAGAGAAGTAGTTTATTATATATCTCCGACGTGCCTATTAAGGTTTTCCCCCTCACCTTACTCTACTTGATTGAGCTGACAATGGTTAACCCAAAAACAACCGACTAGAATAGGTGACACTAGTTAGCGCACAAGCGTTGTGTTTTCACCAAGGTTCATTTCAAACAATACGTATTTTCCATCAACGTATCATGGACTAAAAGTAACAAGTTCTTCACACAAAGGTAGGATGACAAATAACCAAGTAGTGGTAGCCTCACAAGGCCTCTTATACTTTACCCAACTTATTTCAAGAGTCATGCATGGTTTCATGTGAAACTCACCTACGAACGAAAAAAAGCAAACAAACAAAAAAGCAAAGCGAGAAGAAAAAGCAAATGCGAAAGCAAAGCGAGAAAGCAAACAAACAAGCAAGCAAAAAAACAAGCAAGCAAACAAACACACAAAGAAAGAAGCAAACATGCATGAAAGCAAACAACTCAAAAAGTAAACACTACTCCTAATCCTAAGCTAACAGTGAGATGGGTCGTCTCACGTGAAGTGATACTTCCAATGCAGCCACCGGCACATTGGTTGACCCATGTCGGTGAAGGTATGGTTCATGAATAACACAGTTGTGTGAACCAGCATATGTGAAAGATACAACAATGAAGACATACACACTCCGAGCTTACAAGCGTCCACAGAACAAAAATGAGTGAAAGTGCATGACATGTAGTCCATGGACATACCATGATGCTGTGTGACACTACGTGCAGATGTTAAGCATACACACACTCTTGACTGTGATATGCAAGCACACGTGAGAAAGGTAGACCACTTACGTTGCACAAGTGTGCTTTTTGAGTAAGATTCCTCCAATGCATGAGCAATGGGATCGTGTATTTCAAGTGGAGGGAGTGAAATCTAAGTGTTAAATTGATCTTCAATTCATATAGATGAGTGATGAGGAGCCTTGCATGTTTGAACAATTTCCTGATCAGAAGTGAAACCAGCCTCAGGACAGTGAAGGCCTGACATAACCATCAACTCAGGTTGAAGTACCTTGATAGTCTGGGGGGTTTCATCTTCATTGACAGATGGATCATCGTATACCAGTGGCTTAGATGGATTAACAATGAGTGAATCAACATCGTGATCAGATGATGAGGTAAAGAGATCACGACAACCAAGATTAGAAAATCCAGGATGTTGGTCGGCATCCTCATGATTCGATGAATCACATAGAGGGGTAGGTGAGAAGCAAGAATGTTCATCCTCTGTGTTTCCAGAAAAGATAGATGAAAAATCAAGTGGATTTTCAAATAATGATTGGTCCTCTCCATTGTCGAATGATGGACTGACATCCGGTGTGTCCTGCGAATGATCGACAATGGGTGATTCCATGGACGGGGATACACATGAAAAATATCGGATGGTAGGATCACCAAGGAGGTCATGAAAAAATGCAGAAGGTACAGATAAACAAGGATGGTCCTCTACTACCAGTGGATGTTCAAGCTCCCAGTCATACTCTTCATGAATGCCAGCACATGTTGGTTTTGCAACACCAACTCGGTCAATAGATCGATCCTCGTTCAAAAAAGGTGTAGAGTTCGGAATGGAAGAACACAAGACAATGCAATCCAGAGGATGATCAGAATACGAGGATAGAGGTTGAGGTACAAAATACATGTGACGACGTATGGGACTCACAACCAAGTCTGTGTAAAAATCAGAAAGAGTGATGTTGGGAGGATGTGATGGTTTAACATATGTCTGTGCATGCTCTCCCACATCACTCTGTGATGGTGGAGTTGTTTGGT
Organism: Pinus tabuliformis; assembly: GCA_031772625.1. Classification (NCBI taxonomy): domain Eukaryota; kingdom Viridiplantae; phylum Streptophyta; class Pinopsida; order Pinales; family Pinaceae; genus Pinus; species Pinus tabuliformis. Next base: position 891,082,053 of record CM062814.1, read on the forward strand.
GGGGGGACGGTGGAAAGTCACTTGTGACAGCGACCGTGTCCATCTGTGATTGTGCAATTCCATCACCGAAGTATGCTGAGCGGGGTTTAAGCTTGAACTTATTCTTGGGATTGACATATTGGATAAGGCAATATCCGAATATGTCCATGAGATACTAACATTTCATTTCACTTTTTGGGGCTTCAAACATGAATAGACGAAAGCGCTCCGAAAACTCCATAGGTGATTCGTGTGGGGCTTTTCGTTGTTTTAACAACTTTTTATCAAGCACTTCAAGATCAAAATGGTCGAAAACAAATTCGATTAGATCACTGAACTTCTTGAATGAATGCACAAAGTAATGAGGTAGCGTGCCACACCATCATGATGGGTGGTTTCGAAGTGTGTGTGCGAGCAGTGAACAGACCTCTGTTTCATTAAATTATTCCATGTCCTACATGAGCGCATGGAAGTCATCTAAGTGCTCAGGCCAGGCCACTTCATCTTCACCATCACACGTGACTTGTGACAAGTGATCCCAGAACTCCCTCTCGACGTGAAAGATATGTCCGTTGGATAGACATTTCAGAGGCCGAAATATAACAAACTCCATGATAGATGTGCGAAGATTCAAAATAGATGATGAGGGCTTAGCTTGTCATCTAGCCCTCCTTATAGCGCCAGAAATGTTGATGGTGCTAGACCCACCAACATTTTAGGGGATCTCCCCGGTAAGAAGTCCTAATTAGACCTTAGACTGTTTGGTGTAGGAGTCCCAGTAGTGTGTTGTATGGTAATTCCTTGACCGTAGTTTTGCACAAAGGCAAGTAAGATGTCCCTGTTGGTAAGTAATATGTCCCTGTTGGTATCAAGGGTTTGACAACTGCAGTAAGTTAAGGAAGGTGCATAAGAGGTTCTAACACACGGGGAGTGGGGTGAGTGCACCCCTTGGAAACCTGTAATAGTACGTGGCTTGGAAGGGAAGACACGAGCAAAGATGCATCACAAGCTGGAAGGCAAGTGAGCAAGCAATCCAAAGTGATGGTTAAACCAACAACACATTTTAGAAAGATTCATACATATATAGAATAGTCCATACATGCATGCGTAAGCAAACAAATACATATATCATTTAGAGTAAACTAGATAGCTAGAATACAATACAACATGTGCATGAAACATGTTGGCTTTGTTATATTACAAAGTGTAAGTTCCAATGATACGATACATCCATGTCCAACCACTAGTTCCAATAGCGAAACGTTATAGCCACAACTGCCTGCTCCTCCAAAGAGATATACTAGCTCTACGCATTGGAGAAGCCAAGACGCGTTATAACACTGTCCAAGCTTTCTCTAAGATACTCCTATCGAAGCTTGGCTGATCAAAAGCCTTTACAAAGATTTATGAGGGACTATTTATAGAAAAGGGTGGGGTGGCCCTTGACATTTCCCTTTGTGACAGTTCATCTACCCTCATGACCCTTGATCTACTCTATGACTGTTAGATCCAACTATCGACACTTGAACTTCCACTTGACAAGACGCTACATTACGATGCAAATGTGCCCATGTGAGACAAAATGGCTTGAGAAAGCCATGCAAGACATCACTGACACTTGGACTGTTGTGGTAAGACCAACTCTTTGACATGCTTGTGATGGTCGAAGGTGGTGAGTTGATGCCAATATTGGTTGTCGGTGCACTCAATGGTGGCATCTTGTTGAAGCAAACTCTTGCCTTTGTTGCATCGAGTGCACTGATATGGCTCCTCTGTCTAACTCGTCTGATAGCATGTGCGTGGTCGTCTTGGTGCGACTGGACCGATAACATGTTGATGCATAGTGTCTACGCTGCTCTCCAAGCATGTGCTGGTGGCCGTGTGCATCAACTTGTCGGAGTACATGTTCAACTCCAGTCAAACTTGCTTCTTGTCTTCGCCTTGGTGAGTGTGTCAAATGGGTGGGATCGCATGCATGCGCACAATGACATGCATGCTACTGCATGCGATCAACAATGTTGCTCACCTTGTCTGCTCCGTTCCAGCTGCTGGGATGGATCTATAACTTGTACGGGCAGAGTTTCATCCATGAGTGCATGTTGCACCCCCTATTGTTCCTGTTCCTGCTGCAACTCATTCTCTCGTCTATGCATCTCTTGTTCTTCCTTGAGTTGTTGCTTCAGCACATGCAACTCCTTCTCTGTTCCATTCTCTGCCTTCACGTGATCTTCATGTCACATCGTCATCTCATAGCCCGAGTCTCCAAAGTTTCTTTCATCATAAGTGGATTTGCTTGAGCTTGCAACTTTGTTCTACCTCTGTGTTGTCAACAACCTTCCTAATCCTTTTGCATTCATTGCATCCAGTATGCTGCCTCAACTGCTATTGATGGTGCTGCTTGCTATGATGTTGATGCCGTCATGTCTTGATTTCATTGTCTATAAACAAATCGATGTCTTCATGGGTAGGCAAGTTCATAAACACTTAATCGACTACATCCCCAAGTGTGCTCTGAATGGTGTCTTCGACTCTACTCTCCTTGAAACCATTATACCTATGCTACTGAGAGGTAGATGAACACCTACGATACCTGGAGACATGGCAACACTCATGGAAAGAAATCTGTTAGTTGAAAACCAAAACGAACTTGAGAATTGACTTGCAACATACCTGTGTGACTGATCATTAAGGTTGCGTAATTTCCGTTGGGAGGTCGAGAGACTAATTGCCAAAACTGGGCAAGGCATAGTCAGGGCTGTCAAGAGGCTGGTTGATTGCTGAAACTGCACAATGCACAATCTAGCCTGGCCTATTGAGGACTGAAACTACGCAATGTGCAATTTCAGTCAACAGTGACATGCAACCAACAAACTGCATTGCGCAGTTTCTGGGGCCAACGGGACATTGGCTCCAAGAATTTCGCAATGCAAGCCTGGAGGTTAGTGCCTGGATAGACTTGTGCAATTTCTGGAGGGAAGGTAAAGCCTTTGCTTCCAGAAATGCATAGTGCTAGCCGGGCAAGGCACAGTCCAGGCCAAGGCAGCCCAGTCTGGCCGACTGGTGACTGAAACATGAGAAGTGTGAATGCATGATGAGATGAATGCAAACAAGAGTGAATGATCATTCGTGCAAACAGCAAGTGCAGGATTCTGAAAATGGGAAGGCATGCATGTGTGTGAAGCGAGTCGCCGAAATGGCAATTATCTGTGCAAAACAGTGTCATGCATGCAACAACAGTGAGATGCAAACGAAAACTGAAACGGTGCTTATATAAGATAACATACATGCAAACAACAACAAGCGCTCATTGAAATCAAGCACACAACACTCACACAAAGGGATACACAAAAAGCGACAGAAACGCAACGCAAGACATAAACAATGGGATTACCCCAAGACAACTGAGCTGAATGTGCCAACGATTCCTAGATGCAATGTGGGATGTCAGAGTTGTAAGGTCGATGCGAGGAAAGATCTTTGCAGCATTTGGTTCATGAATTTTTATAAAATCAAAGATGTGACGTGCATGCCACAAATCTAGAAGAGCGACACTTGGTGGGAGGTTTCTAAAATTATCCTTGCATGAAACCTCCAGCTGCTAAAAGTAGACCCCTGAATCAAGGGATGTCGTTGCACGCTGCCTTGGGAGAACCAGCCCATGCATGCAAATTAGTTTTGCTTGATCCTGGAGGGAACTAGTCAACTCAACTACACATGCAATAGTCTGTTCAGCTGGGAGGAAAAAATGCGCATTTCTGGGAGGGAGTTGGGCTGGCTGCCCAAAGAGATTATGCAATTTCTGGTCAAAGCAGCTGACTACTGCCCAGAATTGCGCAATTTATGGGCTGAGAAGTCCTGTTGGGAGGAATTACACAATTTTTCCAGTGAATAGTGACAGGCAGTTTTGCGTAATTTTGGAGCCCAGCAGGCTTCCAGACATAATTGCACAATTTCTGGAGGGAAGGTTGGTTACCCTCCAGAATTGCGTAATTTCTTGAGGGATTGCTCAGCCTACAGTTGGACCAAGTCTGGAGAAACAACCTGTGAGGGGAATGCAATAAGCTCTGATGCACAGGTTGGCATTCTACAAGAAAATCACTAAAGCTTGTGTACTTGACGAAGCAAGACATGCTGCTATGAATGGTTGGTAGGGAGGCTCCAAAATGAAGCCAAGGAAAAATTTTGGAGGGTGGTTGTAGCTGATACAACATTTTCCTTTATTAACTTTTATTATATGGAATTTTCACTAGGGTTATTACAAAACCCTCCTCCTTGGGGGACACGTCCTCGATGTTAAACCACACATATACCTTAGCAAAACCACTAAAAAACAAACATACTACCCATGGAGATTTATAACATAGCTAGATGTAGAATTTACAATGATCACCCTGCTGAAAAGAAAACCAACATGACAACATAACAAGCATAACATCATAATAAAATGACACCCATACCACTTATTGGAGCTTTATAACATATCTCATGGTGGTATTTACATCCATATACATATGTACATATACCAAAACATCACCAAACATGTACCAAAACATATACAAAAGACATATACCAAAACGCCATACCAAAACTGCTTTGCCTCAACTGGAAAACAATGAAGGATACATAACCTGCATCTGATCTGCCATCTCCCATGTAGCTTCATTGGGCCCAAAGTGCTTCCACTGCACTTTAACCTTCTCGATTGCTCCGTTCCGGAGTATGAGCACCTTTTTTTGCAATATAAATTGAGGCTCCGACTGGAATTCTCCAGCTGGTTCCACCTGCAATACAGACTAGTCAATCAAATGATCAACATATTTAACATACTTCTTAAGAAATGACACATGGAAAACATCATGGACTTTCACTTTCACAGACAGTGCAAGTCGATAGGCAACTACCCAAATCCTCTTAGCAATACTAAAGGGTCCACAAAACTGTGGTGCCATCTTGGCACATGATCCAATCCATAAGGAGCTCTTCTTTGGCTTGATGCAAAAGTACATATGTTCACCAACCTAGAACTTCTTGAACACCCTATTCCAATCTACATAGCTTTTCTGCCTATCATGTGTTACCTTTAGATTCTTATTGATTACTTGCATTTCTTGTTCCATGCCCGCCAACATGTCTAGTGCAATCAAAACCCTGTTAACTTGATCACTTCAACTGATGGGAGTATTGCAACTCAGCCCATACAATGCCTCAAACAAACTCATCCTCAAAGATTCCTGATACCCATTGTTGTAAGCGAACTCTACTAGTGGAGGATACTCTTTCCACTTTCGTTGTTGATGCATCACATACATCCTCAACATGTCCTCCAATATCCTATTGAATCTCTCAGTCTTTCCATGTGTCTGTGGATGATAAGTTGTCCTGAAGACCAACTCTGTGCCCAAACATGTAAATAAATCCTTCCAAAACTTGGAAGGGAACTTTGCATCCCTGTCTGACACAATATTATTTGGAACACCATGCAATCTGACCACATCTTTGATGAATACTTGTGCTACATCACTAGCTGAACTTCACTAGAATGAAGTGTGCAACCTTTATCAACCTGTCCATAACAACCATGATGGAATCATGTTGTCTCACTATCCTTGGAAACCCTGTGATAAAGTCCACGGAAATAACCTCCAATTTCCACTCTGGAATCACAATCGGTTGTAGCAGTCCACCCAGATGCTTACACTATGCCTTCACACACTGACAATCAAAACACCTAGACACAAACTATACTACATCCTTCTTCAGATTCATCTAATAATAAAATTCTTCACTGCAGACAATGTATTTTTGTAGCCTAGGTGACCTGAATAAGGTTTCACATGAAACTCCCTCAAGATCACCTTCTTGAGCTCACTACTATCTGGCACATATATTTTGTCTCTTAATCTAACCAATCCACCTGTTGTAAGACAATAGTCCACATCCTATGCACCTACACCTGTACCTGTACCTATACCACTACCTATACATGTACCTATACCTGTACCTGTACCACTACATGTACCTGTACTCTGCTGCAACCTGCCCACAATCTCCATATACCTAACATCTTGCTAACCTGCCTGCAAGATCCTATCCTATAAGTCTGTCCCATAGGAGCTTATAGTTGCTAAGTGATTTTCCTGTACCCGCCTGCTAAGATCATCTACCACCCTGTTCTCCTTTCCTTTGATGTACCTAATCTCGAATTCTAACTCACTGATCATGGCCAACCATCTAGATTTCCTGTCGTTCAGATTCAGTTGGTCAAACAAATATCTCAACCCAATATGATCACTCATTAGTACAAACCTCGTGCCAATAAGATAGTGCCTCCACATCTTCAATGCATGTATGATCACTGCTAACTCAAGATCATGTGTTGGGTAGTTATGTTTGTGCTCATTTAGTTTTCGTGACTCATAGCATACTTGTAGGTTTTAACCCTGTACAGAAATTACCTGCATACGAATTCTTAAACAAAGAAAATAAACAATGCGAGAGCATAACCCATAAAACACATATGCACAGAGATTTTTCCCTGGATCCCAAAACCGGGACTACCAGCTTGATTTTTCATTATATTCCTTTCAATGTTACAATACATATTTATACATGCCGAAGCATCCAATACCATGGACCGAAAAACCGTCGCGTCCAATACCATGTGCGAAAATCATGCACAAAACCATAGGTAGGTTCGCCCAACCTAATATAGGGTCCAAAAAAAATTTTCCCGGGGCGCTGCCCCGGACCCCGTAGAGGGGGGCTACCCGCCCCCCTCAAACCCCCCGAATAGGGGGGGCTTCCGCCCCCCTCTAACCCCCCGTTTAACTACGTAGGTTAGCCGTGGAAAGAATATAACACAACCCAACAATACCACCTATCCATCCTGAATTAGGACTCCACCAAGTCCTCTCTTACAAGAATTTGTACATACTTCAAACCCCTTGTCCAAGATCTACAATCTTTAACATTGGAGAATGTGTCAAAAATTGCTTAAGCTGATAAAAAACGACCTCACATTCCTCAGTCCAGTCAAACTTCTTACCTTTCCTCTGCAATGATGTAATAGGATAAAATATATGCGAGAAGTTCCTGATGAACCTCCTGTAATAGCCTTCCAACCTTATGAAAGATCTCACCTCATCCACATTTCTAGGAGCTACCCTCTCCATGATGGCCCTTATCTTTTCTGGATCTACTGCCATGCCCTCCTTGGAGACAATGTCCCAAGTAGTATACCTCAATCTGAAAGAAACTTCACTTGTTGAGCTTAGCATACAATTGATGCTCTCTCAACAAACTCAATACTGCTGCTAAATACTCAGCAAGCTCTTCCTCATTTTTAGAATATACCAATATGTCATCAATGAACACAATAACAAACTTATCCAAATACGAACACAACACACTATTCATCAAGCACATAAATGCAGTTGGAGAATTAGTCAAACCAAATGGAACTACAACAAACTCATAATGCCCATACCTGGTCGGGAAAGATATCTTGTAAATATCCTCTTTGATGCGTACATGATGGCATCCTAACCTCAAGTTGATCTTAGAGAACACTTCTACCCCCTTAAGCTAATCGAACAAATCATTAATCCTTGGTAACAAATACATGTTATTGATGGTCACTTTGTTCAACTGCCTATAATCAATGCACAATCTAAGAGTACCATCTTTCTTCTTCACAAACAACACCAGTGTTCCCCAAGGTGATACACTTGGCCTAATGTATCCTTTGTCCAAAATTTCCTTCAACTACAGCTTCAACTCTACCAACTCAGGTGTGCTCATCTTGTAAGGAACTTTTGATGTTAGAGTTGCCCCTGGCACTAACTCAATAGAAAAGTCTACTTCCCTATGAGGTGACAACTCTAAAATCTCCTTGGGAAATACATCATGAAACTGCTATAGAACTGGGTACCTTCGCAAAACATTTGCATCCTCAACTTCCTTACCTTTGTCACTAGAAATGTGTACTAGGAATAACACACATCATTTTCCGTGACTGAACTTTTCATGCATAGATGTCACCATCCTAACTGATGTGACTTTCTTCTTTCCCTATAAGACTCTTGGTTCCCCATTGTCATCAACACACTCAATGGATTTGTCATAGCAATTTGCCTTGGTTCTATGAAGGTACAACCAATCCATTCATATGTGTTACAAATCCCAATGGTAATACATTCAAATGTGTTGTGATAGGCATACCATTCAAATCAAATGCACAATCTCTTATCCAATCATGAACTAGCTTCTTTATACCTGTAGCCAACTACACTAACCAAGATTCTGCATGCAATTCCTTACTCAAACCACAATTATCCACCAAGTAAGGACTAACATAAATATAATTAGATCCAGGGTCAATCAAAATAGAAATAGCTTGATCACAAAGCTTATCATCCATCTCAATGATAGATGCCTGATGGTCTACCTGTTTGTTACCCAATGCTGCATAAATACAAGGAATGCTCTCACCAACATCCCCAACAATTTGTGCCTCCTCTGCACTATATATTTGAGGCCTACCACCCTAATTCTATCGATAATCTCTCTTAATACACTCCTTTCTGCATGTCCAACACTCCAATTGACCAATACCCTCACCTCTATGTTGTTGTTGTTGTGACCTATGTCGTTGTCTAGTTGCATTGAACCTCTTTTGTGGTGCCACATTTTCTTTCTCTTCTACATTATGAGGCGTTGCTCTCTTAGGTTGCCATTTACCTTTACCTTTGTATTTCCCTTTCCAACCTTGTTGAGATTCATTCTTATGCTTTGACTATTCATAGCAATGCTTCAATTTCCCAATAACTTCCTCAAGTGATCGAGGCTCATCATACTCAATCTAATCTCTAAATGTTAATGGAAATCCACTAACAAATCGCTAAACTTTAGTCCTATCATCTTTAAGATATAGTACATACCTCAATATATCTAGAAACTTGGTCATGTACTCTTCATCCGTCATTGATCCTGTTATCTCAAAATCAAGCCCTGGAAGGCTGCAAACCAGGAAGACTTCAAGTAACTATTTCAAACCAATCTTTTGACTAAGGCTTAGCCTCCTTAGCCTGAGAGGGCTCTCTCAAAGGGTTATTGATTTTGACTAATAATAAGATGGCTAACTCTTGTGGAATAACATTGACAAATATGAAGGCTGGACAAACATTAAACTAATTTCCATTGGGCCTATGGAGTCAACCATACTTCAGTAAATAATGATACTGCCTTTACATAGAAGTCAAGGCATTTAGCATTTAGATGTTCAGAACACAACTCATATAAAACCACAGTTCATACATGCATACAGGAAGTCAGAGCACAATCAGTGAATTCTGAGTGATTATACATATATGCAACTGTAAAAGACATTAAGGAAAGAATAAAATCACACATTTTAAACATGGAAATCCCTCATGAATCCTGAGAAGAAAAACAACCAACTTATATTACTGAATTCTGTCTTTACATAAGCCAAAACAGTCCTCTGTTATAAAATTTTCCAACCCTTAGTACATCAGATGTTCTGCTATATATAGAGCTCTTTACATGCTTGGATTCCTTCCTCCATCATGAGGGGAATTCGAATTTGCCATCCTTGACACCTATTCTAACCATAAAACCAAACTTTAAATGCATTTGACAACTAACTAGTAGTCCTAGAGACCTAATACAACTAGGAGTGTAACTCCTTATTATGACTAAAACAACCTTATCTAAACATTTAAAGCATTCTTTGACACCTAACACTCCATGAAGTCGAATCTGATGGTGCTCATATCCTTCCATCTGGCCCTTGATGACTCATCTTTTTGCTGTTCCTAGAAACTAGGAGGCTGTCCCTTGCTCTGTTCTGGCTGAAAAATAGGTCTTGGGACAGAGCTCATAACTTCTCGTAAAAAATGTATTTGGAAAAACTGAAGGAGGTTTTTGTGAACCAATCCATTCTGAACAAAAACCTCTTTTTTTTTTTTGAAACACTACTCCAGCTGCTCAGAGTGTGTCTTTGAAAAACAGGTGTAAAACAGGAAATGAAAAACTGCACCTACAGCAGTTTCGCAGCGCAACTTTAGTCACCCATTTCTCCCAGCTCATAATCAATTTGAAGAAAATGAAAGAGGTTTTTCTATTTCAGTATGTTAGGAATAAAAAACTCTTTCAATTTCCAAAAATATGCTTTCCGTTGCTCTATAGACCTCCTGGAAGTTAACTACCTAAAACAGTTTTTCTCCTGAAAAAGGCTGCTTCAGTGATTTCGTAACATAAAACTTTGGAGTTCATAAATGTCTTTCCTTTCCTTGTTTTGCCTTTGCTAGACACTCATATTTCGTGAATGCTCCCTTTCAGACCCTCCTATTCAAAGAATATTTCCCTTTGTCTCAAAAAAAATGGTCCATCAAGTCATAATATGCAGCTACAGCAGTTTCGTAGCGCGCTACGAAACTGCTGTGTGAGTAAAAAAAAACACAGTTTTTTCAAAAAAATATTCTTCTTGTGATTTCTTCACAGCTTCATCTTATGCCAATATTCCACATATCTTTGACATAATTCATCCATAACAGCTTCGAAAAGGTAATGTTCTAACCAAAATTGTGTTAAGGCTCCAATCACTTACAGCCCGGTTCTTTTATGCTGAGATTGTCCTCCTAGTTTGCTCCAATGAATTTGCAGGTCCTCAATCTGTCTCTTTTACCTCTGGCTCTGCCTCTTGTAATCTTCTTAAATGCCTAGTCACAGGCCTTCTTGGCTTTGAAAACAAACTTTGAGAATTGGTCATTAAATTGAAGCTTTTTGGAAGATTTAACTCCTTTGGTTTTGTTCTTGTTGGCTTCAAGTAGCTCTGCTTGGACCAGAGGAGTCTCTTCTATGTAGATGGTGTGGAGGAGATCGTTCAAACTTCCCTTTGAAGCTAGGCTTTCATCAACAATCATTTTCTTCCCCTTTTCTTTGGCTAATTGACTTCTAGTTACTCTTCTTTTGACTGTTTTATCAATAGACTGCTCTTGTACCACTTCCTTGATCTGAACCTTCTTCTTCTGTGACTGTTTGAATGCTTCTTCAACCTCTCTATTCCTCGTGAGAACATCTAAGCCTTCAGGGTCAGGTCTAAGACATTGGCCTGATCTGTGATTTTTCCTTTCTTCAGACATGTCTATGAAATCCCTGCAGGGAAACTTGAAGATAAACCTGCACTGTATTGGTTTGAACACTGCCTTACTTGAATTTGAAACTGAGAGCTGCCTCGCTTGATCTTCAAAGAATTCAAATTGAACATCTGTCAATATGCTCCTCATGCATGAACCCAAACCTAAATCATAACTATGAATACTTGGCTCTTTTTGAAACTTGCAACCTAAGCATACCAAGATTCCTAACGACTCTAATAATGAGAATGAATGGCTGCATGTGATAGGCATGGTTCAAGGACTGACACATGGTGATGAAAAATTAACGAATTCTGATGGAAAAGACAGTTAGACCAAATCTGGAACAAATCCCTGATTTCGTAGCGCACACAGTGTATTTTTGTGAGTTTGCTCTACGAAAACTCCTAGTTGATTTCGTAGTGCATGTAATTTTTGAAACAGCCTTAACACATGACACTTTGAATAAATGTGGGACCAATGGTGGGTAAAACAAGACCATATTTAACAAAGGGAACAAGACTCTATCTTATGTTTTAGACTCCTTAAATAAAACAATAGAAATGGCTTGACCAAGACTGACTTACAACTTTGAAACCATACCAGTTGTCCAAATTGTTTTTGAATTTTTTTTAGTGATAACAGATCCCATATTTATCTCATAGAATTCTTTGGCCTTACTGTCGTAGTACCTCTTTGACAAGTACTTCCTCTTGTAAATCCTCTTGAACTTGTGCCAACTCAAGTAATCGGTCCTGATGTCTCTAACCTAATTCACATCTTCCCACCAGATGCCCACTTTACCTCTGAGGCTTAAGATAACTACTCTAGCCTTCATATTATTTGTGTAATTATGTAACTCAAATAACTTCTTCATCCCAAGTATCCAAGCCTTTGCATATTTTGGCTTCTTCACATCTCCATCAAAATTAGGTGGCTTTGCTTTCTTTAACTCTTGTGGAAAGTATCCCCTATCACTCCTCCTGTAATGATGATAACAATGATGGTCATGATGCCTATCAGAATAAGAACTAGAATAGTACCTATATCCATCTCCTCTCCTATTCGGAGTATCCAACAACCTGCCATCTCTAACAGTGTCATCTCTATCTGACCTATAACCACCATGAGACTTGCAACCATATGCCCCATTAGTTCTGTCCTCCTGTCCATGGCTGATCCAAAGTGGCACTTGTTGCTGCAATTCTGACAAACTTTGAAGAAGTATAGCATTAACCTCTGCTTGTTTATCTTGTGCATGTATGATCTTGTCATTGTCTGCCTTACAACTCTGTGTTTCTTCCTTCAAGATTCTCAATGTGTCTGCCAAATCAGAAGAGTGCCCAACACCACATTACTCATCTGATTCATAGGGAGAGTCTTTGTAGTCTACCATATTGCTAGTCATTTGGATCTTTCTCCTGCAAGGCATACTATGTTAGGTAAACTAAATCACAATAAACCAATGTACCTTAGCAAAATTCGGGGAGGATATCTCATCTGCAAGTTCATCAAATCAGCGTGATACATATACAAACATAATCATAACAACATACAGACACATAATACATAATCACATAACCATGTAACCGTCAGTCTAACTAGAGTCCAGTCATCAATGCATGACCATACCAACTATACATACCATGACCTCATGCATGAAAAAAACAACCATACCGACGTACACTGAAAATACGCAAGCATAACAACATGTAACCAATCATACACTCATGATGACATACATCATAACAAAAACATCCTCTTCCACATGGCGACATCAATACAACCATGATTGACCCCATGCATATGCAACAAGCACATAGACCGAAAGGATGTTTAATCACACGGGAAAATGACATGAATGCATGACCAACACACCACCCATCTAGTTTGAGGGGTGAACCAGGCTCTGATACTACTCTGTAACACCCTCCTCCCACATCTACCCAAGTAACTAGCCAACTAGGGTAAACATGTTATGAGAGGCTACTATGATTAGATTCAACCTCCCATGTGACCTTAAGGAAGTGGAATCGACAGAAACACAACTTAAAAACCTTCCACATAAGCTACATGACTCCTAGGAACCATTCCAACCACTCAGGTAGCTAGCCCCTGGGTCCCACTAAGTTTTTAACCACTTGACCTCTGGACGCTCTCATGCTATAGGCCTGCCAATGTCCAGGAGGCTCTAGATGTTCTCATGACAAGGCATGCCAACGTCTAGTGACTATTTTTCTCATTGTTGCCAACATCCTCGATATTTGAGCCACTTTTTCAGGTCCAGATCCTTGGTCACCTATCCAGAATTGAATGACACCTTCAGAACAATGAAATATCAAGGAAACAATGATGCAAAAGTAAATACTTGAACAAACCCTTAACCGGACCCCGACTATCCATGGCAGGCATTTCGTCAAACATATAAAAAATATGTAATCTACAGGTGTAAACAATAGATTTAAGCATAGGGATCTCATACTTATATGAGAATATCTAAGAACCATTGTTCCCTCATATCATTTGTTACATTATCATATATTAGGTCATAGATAATATATCATGCATTATATACTTTACCTTTGTCTGTATCATCAGTTTTACCTTTCTATTGGTTTATTTTTTGCTCAATTTTGTCCCATGGTAGCTTGCATGTAGAGGCATCATGTGATCCATTTCTTTTGCAGCGAATGTAGTGCAGATCTGCCTTTTCTCCTTGAGAATGTCTGCCCCCCCTGCCTATGAAATATCTTCCTCTTCCTCTTCGTCCACCTCTTCCTCTTGTAGAATCTTAAGCAGGATGCTTTTCTTTATGAGCAAGGCACACAGTCTCTTTAGAAGATTCAGGGGCTGTCTTCTTTCCAAAAGCTTTCTCTCTTTCAGCAAACTTTTTCACAAGAGAGTCAAAGGTTATATCTTTGAGATTTCCATTTGCTTGCAAAGACTCAAGATAACTGGAGTAAGTAGGATAGAGTGCCTTGAGAAAAGCAATAAGAGGGATATCCATCTCAACCTTAGTGGAATTGATATCATGCATCATAGACTTTACTTCAGATGCAAGAGTAAGAGGATCATTATTTTGCAGTTTAAGAGTGAAGAGTTTAATCATGAGCTGAACAACTTCAAGTGCAGAATGTGAGTCCTAGAGTTCTTTCAGCTTTTGTAAGGCTTGAAAGGCAGTTGAATATGACGAAATATGGTGACTCACCTCTTCATTTACAGATGCTGCAATTAATGCATAAGATTTGCTGTTCTTGTTTTCCAAAATGACGAGCTCTTTGTCTGAGGTAGGCTGTACTGGGTCTTTGTCTCCTTCTCTGACACACACCCCTTTCCATAACTCATTGAAGATGAGGGTGTGTTTTATCATCTGGGACCATTCAGGATAGTTCTCCTTGCCAGTGAGAACTATTCCTACCATGGATATGATTGAATGGATTCTGTAAAAAATCTGAGAGTTGTAAAAATACTTTTGCTGGCAAAAATGTGCTTTTGTGGAGAAAAAAAAACTTCTGCTGCTAAAAGAAAATGATTCTGATATCAAAATGTATTCTGGCCTCAACTATGTTAGTCACTTTTGAGAACAACTTTATAAAAAAAACCACTATGGTAGCCTAACAGCGTGGTATATATATATCCCAGCAACCACAACAAACACTATATACAAAGTGTATTAGAACCATCCAAACACTTTTGATATACTATTGATCATTGGAAGGCATGAACAGAATTCAGCTGCGCTAAAGATCTTCACCAGACATTATATACAAAGTGCATTAAGACCATCCAAATGCTATTCATATATTGTGAATAGAATTTTGCTGCGCCAAAGATCTTCACCAAACATTATATACAAATAAATGTTATCGAAATTTCAATACTATCCACAAGCATATATTGTCGTAATTTAAATTTCAATACTTGTCAACAGTAATCGTCTCGGTTCTACAGCAACAGCTAGCCCAAATGCAATGACATCGATGATGAAAACGATGATCAGGAGCACGTGGAAGCCTTGCTTTCACCCATTGTTCGCAGCTCAGCTCAACTCGAGATCCCGTTCTCTCTGAGCTTCCACTGCTCAAAAAAGCAGCAGAAATAGGCGTCCAAAGAAGGCCCAAATGTATCAAACCTGGTCTAGAACGGCTGGGGATCGATCCGCAGACCTCGAGCAACGGCAAAAGGAAAAGAATAAATTTTATGATCTAAACTATATAAGCTGAGATGTAGGCACGCCACAGAACTTGATCTCTGCCATTTGTATTTCTCAAGTCAGTTTAGCGTATTGCCTCCGACTTGGACTTAACACTCATTCTGGCGACATTCATAGAAGCGCAGAGAGCGAAGTTATTACAAGGGATTGGTTTTGTGTATCTGTTGATACACGAAAAGGTGAAAAAAATAACGCTGTCAAACGCTCCAAAAACAGTTTCAACAAATCAAAGTATGTGATATTAGCCCTAGATTTCTTAAGATCATCCACAATATTTGTCAGGCCAGGTAGTAACTCCATTAGGCAGAAAAGGTGATTCATTTTTCATTCAATCAGGTAGGTCTATTATGTACATGAGGGAGAGACGGTTCAGTTCATCTCCTGATGACTGTTCACATTTCTCATTTATTTATTTACAGATATTTACCCAATCACAAGGATTAGGTGTCAACATTCCCCCCCTTAATCTGAAGGGATGTTGGTGAGTCCAAGCATCGTTTTGAATCGTTTTAAGCTTTTCTCTTTCAAGTGCTTTGGTGAAGATGTCTGCAATTTGCTCATTTGTGGAACAATGACGGAGATGGATTGTTTTGGCCTCAACATGATGTCGAATCAGATGATATTTAGTATTGATGTGCTTTGTTCGATCATGGAACTTTGGGTTCTTGGCCAAATTTATTGCAGAGGTGTTGTCAATCATGAGTGGAGTTGATTGTACTTGTTTTACCTGCAAATCTTCAAGAATTTTCCTGAGCCACACAATTTCTTTTGTTGCTTCAGCTGCTGCCACGTATTCTGCTTCTATTGTGGAATCTGCTGGAACTGATTGTTTGCGTGATCTCCAGGAGACAGCTCCTGATCCAAGACTCATAGCATATCCTAAAGTAGATACCCCAGTTTCTTTGTCTCCATCGAAGTCTGAATCAGAGTATCCGATCAAGCTGAAGTCATCCACCTGTGTGTACTTGATTCCAAAGTCTTGAGTTCCCTTCAAGTACTTTAGAACTCTTTTTGCAACAGACCAATGTCGCTCACAAGGCCTTTGCATAAACCTGGAGAGGATTCCAACAACAAATGAAATGTCTGGTTTGGTAGTAGTTAGGTAGTTGAGACTTCCTACAAGCTGTCTATACTTTGTTGCATCCTCAAATTCCGTTCCTTCAATAGATGTGAGCTTTAAGTTTTGTTCCATTGGAGTAGTAAGAGGATTGCACTCTGTCATGCCAAACCTGTTCAACAAATCTCCAATGTATTTCTTTTGAGAAATAAATATGGACTTTGGATGTTGGGTTACTTCAATGCCAAGATAGTAATGAACATAGCCCAAATCAGTCATTTCAAAACTTTTCCTCAATTCCTTGTTTATGGATGCAATGTAGCTTTCATTGTTCCCTGTCATTTAAAGATTATCTACATATACCACAAGATATACAACTGTTTTTCCAACTTTCTTGACAAATAAAGTTGCATCATCAAGATCAAAATGATTGAAGTTGAGTTCAGAAGATGCTCAATTAGTTTTTCATACCAGGCTTGCGGTGCTTGTTTGAGGCCATACAAGGACTTCACAAGTTTGCATTCTTTATGTTCATGTCCTTTCACAACAAATCCTTCAGGCTGGGACATAAAAACATTCTCTTTTAGATCTCCATTCAAGAAAGCAATTTTTACATCCATTTGATGCACTTTCCAACCGTTCTGGGCTGCTAGTGCAAAGAGTGTCCGGATGGTGGCCCATTTTGCTGTGGGGGAAAAGTCTCCTCATAATCGACCCCTTCTTTCTGTGCAAAACCTTTTGCCACAAGCCTAGCTTTGTGCTTGTCAAGTGAGCCATCAGCTTTGTACTTGTTCTTGTAGACCCACTTGCAGCCAATTGGTTTGGTTCCAAATGGAGGATCAACCAGCTTCCAAGTGACGTTCTTTATGAGGGCATCATACTCCTTTTGCATCGCTTCTTTCCATTCATCATGAGAAGCAGCTTCTTTAAAGGAAGTTGGTTCAAAATCTGTAGACAAGTTCAATTCACAATCATAAGAAACATCCATATCAACAGGTGAATTAGAGTCATCTACATCACCTCCATTTTGTCGGTTTGAATTTCTGGTTCCTGTTTTTCCAATTTCATCAGGATGAACACTTTCAAGTGTCTTTGTCAGCCACTTTGGGGGACCTTTCTGAGATGGTCCAGGCTGCTCTGTTGATTGAGTTGGGACTGAATCAAGATTGAGTCTCCCAATTCTATCAATTACATCACTTAAGGCATCATCCGTTGTTGAAGTTTCATTCGGGGGAGAGTGTTCTTCAGAAGAGGATTCCACATGTTGATCTAGAATAGGAATCCCCCCTTCAAGATGTGGAATCTGATTATCAAATTCTTGAAATGATTTTGTTTTTGTGAATCTATCCAAGCGATCAAGTTGCCGCTCAACAACATTGTCAGATTTGGATGATTCAAGAAAAATTACATCTCTAGATACAACAAACTTTTTATTTACTTCATCATAGAGGCGGTATGCTTTGGAGGTGTTTGAATACCCTAGGAAGATACAATTACGACTTCTAGCACCAAGTTTGTTTCTATGTACCTTTGGTATCAAAGCATAACAGGTGTAACCAAAGACCCTGAGATGTTTTACCGAAGGAACATGTCCATACCACATTTCATAAGGAGTCTTGTTTCTTATAGCATTAGATGGACATCTATTCTTTATATATGCAGCACATAGGACAGCATCAACCCAAAACATTATCTTTACATTTTTGAATAAAAGCATGGATCGTACCATATTCAAGATTGTTCTATTCATTCTTTCAGCTACACCATTCTGTTGGGGATTATAAGGCAGAGTTGTGTGATGTTTGATCCCATGTTGGCGAAGATAGTTTTCAAATTCATTTGATGTGCATTCTTTTCCATTATCAATGCGAATAGACCCAATATGAGATTGTGCATCATTTTCAATCCATTTATTAAAATTCTTGAATGTTTGAAAAGCATAAGATTTGTTCTTCAATAAATAAACCCAACACATTCTGGTGTAGTCATCAATAAATGTCATGATATATTTATTTCCATTTGCAGAAGGAACAGGCATTGGACCACATAAATCTGAATGAATGAGTTCAAGCTTCCTATGTGCTCTTGAATGTGAATCATGAAAAGACTGTTTGCTATGCTTTCCTAGAATGCAAGCATCACATTGCTTAAGTTTCCTAGGAATTGTAGGCAAACCAACAACACCATTTTTCTTCAATAAGTGGAGACTGTCATAGTTTAAATGTCCAAATCTAGCATGCCATAATAAACTTGATGAAAGTGTACCTTATTCATGATGAGAAATATATGAGAAATGTTGTGCATGAGCAGAGGTTCCTTGCAGTTTGAGAAGCCTTTCTTCTTCTATTCCCCTCATGACAAGTGAGTGGTCAGATGCTTTTCTTACCTCAAGCTTGCCATCAAACATATGAATGGAGTGACCTTGCTGGCGGATGTGGACCAAGGACAACAAGTTTCTCTTGAGCTGTGGGAGATATAGAACATGATCCAGAAGAAAGTCTGGAAGACTAGGCAGTTTAAGCCTGATTGTGCCAAGCCCTGATGGCTTGATTTTTGACTGATCTGCAAAGTATACTGCTCCATCAAAATTGTCAGTGAAATCTTCAAAAAAATCTTTTCTATGAGTCATGTGATAGGTTGCTCCTGAATCAAGCAACCAATGACCTAATATATCATGCATTATAGACTTTACTTCAGATGCAAGAGCAAGAGGATCATTATTTTGCAGTTTAAGAGTGAAGAGTTTAATCATGAGCTGAACAACTTCAAGTTCAGAATGTGAGTCATAGAGTTCTTTCAGATTTTGTAAGGCTTCAAAGGTAGTTGAATATGACGAAATATGGCGACTCACCTCTTCATTTACAGATGCTGCAATTAATGCATAAGCTTTGCTGTTCTTGTTTTCCCAAATGACGAGCTCTTTGTCTGAGGTAGGCTGTATTGGGTCTTTGTCTCCTTCTCCGACACACACCCCTTTCCATAACTCATTGAAGATGAGGGTGTGTTTTATCGTCTGGGACCATTTAGGATAGTTCTCCTTGCTAGTGAGAACTATTCCTACCATGGATATGATTGAATGCATTCTGTAAAAAATCTGAGAGCTGTAAAAATACTTTTGCTGGAAAAAATGTACTTTTGTGGAGAAAAAAGAACTTCTGCTACTAAAAGAAAATGATTCTGATATCAAAATGTATTCTAGCCTCAACTATGTTAGTCACTTTTGAGAACAACTTTATAAAAAACACCACTATGGTAGCCTAACAACGTGGTATATATATATCCCAGCAACCACAACAAACACTATATACAAAGTGTATTAAAAACATCCAAACACTTTTGATATACTATTGATCATTGGAAGGCATGAACATAATTCCGTTGTGCTAAAGATCTTCACCAGACATTATATACCAAGTGCATTAAGACCGTCCAAACGCTATTCATATACTGTGAATAGAATTTCGCTGCGCCAAAGATCTTCACCAAACATTATATACAAATAAATGTTATCGAAATTTCAATACTATCCACAAGCATATACCGTTGTAATTTAAATTTCAATACTTGTCAACAATACTCGTCTCGGTTCTACAGCAACAGCTAACCCAAATGCAATGACATCGATGATGAAAACGATGATCAGGAGCACGTGGAAGCCTTGCTTTCACCCATTGTTCGCAGCTCATCTCAACTCAAGATCCCGTTCTCTCTGAGCTTCCACTGCTTAGAAAAGCAGCAGAAATAGGCGTCCAAAGAAGGCCCAGATGTATCAAACCTAGTCTAGAACGGCTGGGGATCGATCCGCAGACCTCGAGCAATGGCAAAAGGAAAAGAATAAATTTTCTGATCTAAACTATATAAGCTGAGATGTAGGCATGCTACAGAACTTGATCTCTGCCATTTGTATTTCTCAAGTCAGTTTAGTGTATTGCCTCCGACCTGGACTTAACACTCATTCTGGCGACATTCATAGAAGCGCAGAGAGCGAAGTTATTACAAGGGATTGGTTTTGTGTATCTGTTGATACACGAAAAGGTGAAAAAAAATAACGCTGTCAAACGCTCCAAAAACAGTTTCCCCGACAGGCCTGCCACCCCCCAAATAGCTAGAACATGGCAGAATGAGCTCGGACGGTTATGCGTAGAGCGTTAAACAATGAAAACCATACGCAGAGGAACGTTGCAGCGTAGGGATTTTTTAGTAAAATGGTAGTAGCGTAACAGTAGCAGGCATGACAGAAAATGTCAGAATCTGGCACCAACGCATATCTGGGCAGGTAATGGAATATGGAGCAGAGCACAGGTTATGTCAGGACAGAGGGGAATATGGCAGAGGCAGAGCAGTGCTGGAAGGTAACTCAGGACTGTATCATGTCAGGACAGGATAGAGGAGTTACAGGAGCATAATAGCTAAAACAAGGAGCTGGCTTTGATACCATGTCAGGCCAGGCAGTAACTCCATTAGGTAGAAAAGATGATTCATTTTTCATTCAATCAGGTAGGTCTATTATATACATGAGGGAGAGACTGTTCAATTCATCTCCCGATGACTGTTCACATTTCTCATTTATTTATTTACAAATATTTACCCAATCACAAGGATTAGGTGTCAACAATATTGTAATCAATGTTATAAACACGATAGGGTAGAGTAAACATACCGGTTTTTCCATTCTTAGGTGGGAGTTTACCATTTTGAGTTGCCTTCGTTGCAGTGGGAGATGCATTTTCTTTCTCTGGATGGTTTGCCACTGGGGTATTCTTGGACTGACCACTAGGTCTACCCTTCTCAACAGGGACTTTGGGAGTGGGTGCCTTCACGGGGCGGACATCTTTCTTGGTCTGATCTACAGGCTTTATCACACCCGCAAGTGGCCCCTTGCTTCGTGTGTGGATTTCATTAGTGTGGATCTCTGCCAAACTGTCTCCTTGATCATCATCGTTCTCGTTTGTATAGAAATCCCACAGTACATTGATTTGAGAATCTTCTTCCAAGGGCTACTCTGCTTGGTATTCTTCCTCATCTTCTTGTCCCGGCTCTAGCTCCAGTATAGGTTCTCCATGGTTAAGGAGCGATCCGATAAGAGCCAGCTCTTTTGTATTTAAATTCCCTTCATTGGGTGGAGCAGGCAGTGCAAGTGGACCATGACCACCTTCTGCCTTCTTACGATAGAAAGGTTTGAAAGGTTTTCTGTTGTTATACTCTCCTACACTTCTGCTTATACTCTCTCAAGAATTCATTTTCATATCAATGACTGTATTTGTCAACTTCTTAATGATCCGATGCAGACCTTCTAAATCTGTGGTATCATTTTCTTTGGTTTCAACCCCCTTGTTGTCACTCCCATTATTCTTCTTGGATTCCTGAGAGGCTTTCTTTTCTCCAGTTGTAGGGTGGCATGCTGTGAGACTAAGCATTTCATTCTTGACTTTCACTGCTTCATTGATAGCACCTTGTAAGGTCTGCGCGTTACTCCTTTTGAACCACATTGCAGTAGGGACAAGGAGAGCAGTGATGTATAATTCCATGAGCACCTCTTCTGTAGGTCTGGCGGTGGTCGGGATTCTATTGAACAAGGTGTTGAACCAGATATTAAAATCCTTAACCTTTTCTTTGGTTTCCATTTTCAAACGGGATAGTTCTAGGACTAAGGCAGCAGGGGTTTTGTCATCACCATACTTGTCTAAAAAGGCCTGTTGAAAGGCAACCCACGAGGTGATCGATCCGGTTCTCAAGCTAAAGTACCATGTGGAAGCTGCACCAGTCAGGGTAAAAGGGAATAGGCGACAAACCATATCTTCATCACCTACCCCTAGCATGCGCACGACTAGGAAGAACGAATTGATATGATTTTCAGCGGTGTCTCCCCACTCAGGGTTGAATTTAGGCAGTACCTCTTCTGCATTCTTGGGAAAGGGATGCTGCTGCCCAGGTATCACCACAACATCCTAAGCAAGCCAGGGGGGTAGTGCTCTCGGAGAAGGTGGGAGTTGGTTCCCACCCAGTTGAGGAATACTAGCCATATCAAGGATAGGGATGTTCTGGTTGAGGGTTTCTTCGTTAGGATTTTCCACATTAGGCCAGGGATTGCCTTCAGAAGGGGAACCCTCAGGAATTTCTTCCCAAGGAGAGTCCATACTCTGCAAATAATCAAGCATAATATCTTCAAGAGAAGGGGCTGTAGATGTCTCTTTGTTTATGTGATAGACCCTTGGCTTTCCTTTTGTTGTCAGAGGTAAAGAAAGAAAGATAGGGAGCTGAGATAGGGAACGAGCATGAGCCTGAGTAAGTCTCCTGACTGGTTGTTCCTGAGTGACAGGATACTCCCATAGTGTCTCTTCTTAGAAATGAGGCTTTTCCGAATGAGAGGAAGGGTCTTTTTGACCTTCATAATCCATGCGTTAATATTTTTGAATCCATGCATGGCACTTATAGATGAAATCTTGAAAAGCTGTGGATGGCGGTTCATGCCCTTCTTCTAGCGCCAATTTGTTGACATGGCGAATTTTCGCTATACCAACAAAGGGGAACTAACCCGATCGCAGACCCCAATTAGGCCTGCTTTCGTTTGGGATGGCTAGTTCCAATGGGTTTTAAGGGACCCCGTGAACTGTAATAGGTGTTGAAAGATTTGCTTCTGGGGAGAAGACTTCAATTAAATCAACCAAATAAAACAATTAACCACTATGTATTAAATCATATCTACACTGCTTCTAACTACTCCAATTTAGTCCTAATTATCCTAATCTATCCTGCAGGAGCTTGACAAAGAGAGGTTAAACATCATATATGGGTTCCGAGTATAAATGAATCAATTACTGGTTCATGTAAGAACAAGGTTGTATTAATACTTAATTACAATCCAATCATTCATACGGGAATACACATTCCATTTTATGGAAGAGAAGCTTGCAACTGATATCCAACAGAGTTTTGAGTCAACAAATTTTCATGATTTAACCTTGATATTGAATCATAGTCAAATAACCGGGCATAACCATGAACTGAAAGTCATCAATATGCACAAAAAAAATATACATTTGCATTTAATACCAACGACAACATTCTGATCAAAACACATGATAAAAGAGGAAAATAAATCTAAAACACAGGCTCTGTATTGAGCTAAACAGTCTCTCTTTATTCACAATAATCAAAGCTGTCCATCTCAAAACTTGAAATGCCTCCCTCTCCTATCTAGAGGTGCTACTTATGCAGTCCTAAATGACACTTTGTCTTCCATGACCTTTTATTTCCCCTCCTTTCATTACATAGATTAGCATATACAGATGAGAACGGTTGGTGAAACTGCTGACAAGCCGAGGTCACCTTTGGTGGAGCATTCTACTTCCTGGGGGAACGAATGGATGCCTTTGGGAACAGAGAAGGATTGCGTATCATTTCTTTGCACTTGTGTGGAATGGCTATCATTCTCTGCCATTTCCTGAAGGAAACCGAAGATGATGCACTCCTCATCCCACATCTGGCATGCTTTGTGATGTATTTGGTAGTGATGACATCTTGATGGATCGGTGCAGTCATGAGTGCTTCCACTAAACTGAAGGAGTGCCTCCATCATGCTCTAAGGCAGTACGTCTTCCCTTTCACAGAGTGTGTTTTGCAATACTGACACTAGTGGAGCAGAGGTGTCATCTTAACATAACTCACATTTATCCGTTACCGAGTGTGCTTGAATTTTCCTACAAAAATAATGTATATCAGTTATGACTGTGCGAAATATGGTAAACATGCCTACAAAAATGAATCTTGCATTTATATCATCGAATGTGAAAGAATTCCCTCTTCTTTTAAATTTATGCACTGATTAAGTCCTGTGAATGTAAATCCGATTTACATGGAAAATCCTCGCAAAACACATAGCGGAAATCAAATGCTACAGGCCGGAACCTATACCCTATCAGGTCTTCCATATCATATTTCTTTAATGGGCTTTCCCTTTGAAAAAACACGATTATGGCATTTTATCGAATACATAGGAATACACGGAAAAGACCGCATTTGACCACAAGGCCGGATTTCAAAATTTATAAGCCCAGACACATAGTTATCGGCGGGACCGCTTCATCGAATTGGACCTTATGCATAAGCGCTAGACCTCGCCGATAGCAATTTAGTGATGGGGGAGGTAGACCCAATAACATATATATTCTGTTTAATAAGATTGGCGGGTCCGCCAAATCACATATCGCAATGTGCGCAAGCCTAGGACCCTGTCGATTGCGATATGCGATTCGGTCGGACCCGATATATATATATATATATATATATATATATATATATATATATATATATATATATATATATATATATATATATATATAGGTTGTATTTAATAACGCGGCGGGTCTGCCCTATCACATTGTATTTTGTATATGATCCCGGGCTCCGCTAATATGTGATATGCAGTGGGGGCTCCAGCCCTGAAATTATATATGCTGTAGTTAATGACCCCGGTGAATCCGGTGCATTACGGTTGCGTTATCAATAACCCTTGGGTCTTGCCGATTGCGATATGCAATGCGATTGAGGACTTAATCGCATCATAATTATTCATGATAAACAAGCCTTTGCCCTTGATCAAGGTGACGTGCGATAAGTGATAAACGGGTATGTTAAACGTGTTTTGTGAAGTATTTCCCTTGTGAAGAGTTAAAAGGGGGATAAAGATGCAATAGAAGGTTTTTGCGTGTTAAGTGCATGAATGGCCATAGTAAAGGTAGGGGACATTATATGTGCGAGCATAAATGTACCATGAATACTTATGAGGATTGAAACCCTTGATGAAGGGACTGAATAAAGGGCTAGGCTGGGTTACGAATGAACTATGCAGCAAAGATTTATAAAGGGGGCCTTAACCATTTAGACACTGAAGATTTGGCTTGGCAAAGAGTTAAAATCCTTGGGATAAAACAAATCATTCAGAGGATTGTAAGATCAACCTCTAGGGGACCCATTCAAAATTGCTGGCAAGGCAAGTTTTGATAGGGTGGTGGTTGTGGCCATAACAGGACTCAAACCAAAAGAACCAACCAAGGCATCTTGAGGCTAAACCACCTCACCCTAACCAATAGAAACTAGGCTTTACCATAATCCATCTCAAATCACTAGGCCAACACAATGAACATGTAATAGCATGCTTTACCATGATCTCCACCCGGTCACTAGGCCAAATAAGCATGGATGCTACTGGATTGCTCCACCTACATCGTGAGGAATTTTCCTGTCTCCTAGTCTCTTAGGATTTACCGCAATCCACATCAGATCAATAGGCCCTAAACCAAGACCCACTCTCTAGGCTTTACCACATATCCAAACCCAGAATTACTAGGCCCAACGGAGAGAAAATCACCTCTTGGCTTTACCATATATCCTGCCATTCACTGGAAAGGATTCCTAGGCCCACCGAGGCAACACAAAATTTGGTTTTGTGTTGGGTAGCGGAGGTCCCGCATAACGGTTTTGGGGCAGAAAGCCCAAAAAGTAGGATTAAATTATTGTAAAAACTCCGAAGTATGCGGAACACGAATTATAATAGGTTGAGTCAAAGGGTAGTGCGCCCGAAAATAATGTAAAGTAATATAAATAGAGTCGGCCCACACAGGGATCGTGGGCCAAGGAAGGGTATAAATAGAGCGCGGCTCTATGAGGGAAAGGCAGTTCTTTTGGAAGATGAAAGCATCTGTAAGTCTGAGTCGAGTGTTGGGGTAGTAGGTAGAGGCTCTACAGCTATGTGTGCAGAGGCCTGGAAAGTCCGCAGCTATGTGCGCGAACCCCTACAGCTGAGTGCGCAGTGTAGATCTGGATGTATTAGTGAAGAATTATAATAAAGATAAGTTGCTTATGTAATTTTGTGTTATCGCGCAGTTGAATTTATGATTTACTTTTCTATATCTGTTTGAATACGAATGTGATGACTATATGCAAATATGGGTTCATTTTAAGTGTGTGAATGGTTAAATGTTTGCTTAAATACCCTGCTAAGAAAATCTGATACGCTCCATTAATTAGATTAGATCAGTAATCGGCATGGTAATAGAAAGTGGAAGTTGCCTCGGGCTTGGATTTGCGCGATTGCAAGAGCAGCGCGAAGCAGTAGAAGGGTGCGCGAGTCCCCTAAACCACATCTTGACAGCCCAAGGGTGCGGAAACCTGTTTCCAGCATCGTCCCCTGCTACCTTGGGTGAGACCTCAGTCTGCGCTCCGCAGGCTGTTACCGAAAGGGCCGGTAGCTACGGGATTTGTTTGGCTAAATAACTCTTCTGAACCTGGGTCAGGCCCATATAAGCCAACAAATGGTTCCATTGTCGGGACCGGGATCTGTCTAAGGTGTGTCTAGTGTGGAACACGGGGACTCTATAGAAAAGAGCGTTGGAAAATCAAAAGGGTCAGGGATGGTAGTAGAGCAAGGGTAACTATGGCGAACACAATTCAGTTACCAGTGTTCAAAGGAACGGGAGGCAAAGAGCCAGGACAATTTTGGTTTGTGCTAACATCAGTATGTAACGCGCAACAAGTTTCAGATGATAATATCAAGAAAGCCACCTTAGTCAGTGCACTGCAGGACCGAGCGCTAACATGGTACATGAAGTATTCAAGCATCAACCCAATGGCGGGGATAACGGACATCCATACTGAATTAAAAAAGGAGTTTAGCTAGCCAAAGTCAGAAGCGTAGTTGGTCGTAGGATTCAAAGAGATCATGATGATGCCTGGTGAGACCAGGCAGGATTTGGATCAGAGGTTGAAAAGCACCATTTGCGAGGCCAACATGACCCTGACGGATGCACAACACCACGCTTGGTTCATCGCATCATTAACGCCATATCTGAAGTCGGCTTTGTCACAAAAAAAGATCTCAACCCAAGCGGAAGTGCTGGAGGTAGCAATGTGGCTGCACGAAACCCCGGTATAGGACCCAGGGTTGGGAGTTCAGCAAATCCAAGCGTAGGTCCAAAATTTGTGTTTGGAAATACATAAGTTAAAGCAAGAACAGACACCGTGTTCAGAAGTCTGGGAGGAAGTATGGTGTATAAAGTGCGGGAGTCAGGGACATGATAAAGAGGCACAGGCAGGGTCGAATGCGATCGCCTCACTCTAGTGTGCAATCTGTCAGGTAGGAGGAAAGCACAAGACTGATAACTGTCATCTATTTCCAAAATATAACCGGACTCCCCAGCATCTCTTTTGCAACTTTTGTAGATTGGTGGGTCATGAAGAAAGAGATTGACGTAGCTATCGAATGTTGATTTACTAGGCACCTACCTACAAAATGCAGACTGAGGTGCGAGGTCAGGATCTAGCTGCGGCGATTGCGCACAGTGGGTTCCCACGACGGGGTCGAGGATGGGGCGGAATGGGAGTAGGAAGGGGTTGCGGGTAGCTAATCTGTTACAACTATGGAGGACCAGGACATTACGTGCGGGATTGTACCAATCCAACCTGAATATCATGTCCTTATTGTGAGCAATTCGATCATGAGCTACTAGATTACCCCATGCTGATAGCACAGATTTGAGAAAAGAAGGAAACACCTCCTACAATAACGCAAAATGTGCAGATGATGAGATCCGAACCACGCGACGACGAACCCACGGTAAACATGGCATTGCGGAGCGGCGCAGCCACATGAGAGGTCAATGGGGAGACCAATATGGAAGCTAGGGAAAGCTTCACAGGCGTCTCTACCCAAGGTAGTAGGGACCGTCCTGAGCTAGCTAGGGATCCCTCGATGTTGACTACCTTTTTAGAGACATGCATAAAACTGGTTTGCGACAACAGGGTAGTTAAAGGGTTACAGGGAGTGATTAATAGATGCATAGGGTGGGGTGAACATCGCGCAGTCCGGAAATTAGGAAGACACACATCGCGGATGGGTCGGGAGATGCGATTAACAGCGCAGATTGGCGACTACGAGATGGATTAGGTCATTCTGGACCTAGGTTCGGATGCAATCATATTGCCTAAATAGACTTGGGAGTGCATGGGTAAGCCTACACTACAATGGTCTCCTATGCCAATCAGCAGAAGATCTTGCCCATGGGAAGGCTGCAAGGAATTAGAGTAGATATTGATAGCACAAGTACCCGAATGGATTTTGAAGTTATTAAAATCATGGACGAAAATAGCTTGTACCTTGCGTTGCTAGGGATAGACTAGGCCACTGACATGAATGGGGTTATTGACCTCAAACAGAGGCAAATGATATTTGAGAAGAAGTCGCTCCATGTAGTTGTTCCACTAGATCCAACAGACGGACCACGCTACACAGGACCTGTGCGCAACAAAGAAAGGGCCGATGCGTTGGATTGTACCTACAAAATTGTTGCAAATAGGCCAAAGGAGGAGCGGAGAATCTCGCGGGGCTACGCCGGCTCATGCACCAACGATTCAGATGAAGAGGACGAGCAATGGCGAAACACGGTGAACGAGGTAACCATGTTACACTGTAATATGATGACGAAATCCCTGTATCGCGTTAAAGCTCAAAACCATGAGTTGCCGATGTATAATGGGCTGATAGTAGTGGATGAATTCCTGGTTAAATTCGAAAGTGCGGTACTAGAGTACCAACGATTTTATGTGCTAAAATGGACATTGCACGTGACACCGATGCGATGGTGGGATACCCATGAAAGAACCTTCGAGGATTTTCGAAGTTGCAGGCACATGATGCAGATAAGATTTGGGAAGCCAGAGCTGCGAATAATGGAGAAATACGATGGACGAGATGATTCATGCCTGCACCTGACCAAATGGACCAAAGCTTATGGTGTGGAGCCTCAGCCAGAATGGGTGCACTTATTTTATCATACTCTAGATGTCATTCCAAGGAATTGGTATACGGAAACAGAGCTCCGACATGGCACCGACGAGTGGAATATCCTGCGCGAGGGGTTTCTGTCGACATTTCTCTTTGAAGACCAATGGATGGATACCGTGGATGACGCATTACAACTAGTAAAGACCGCCATATTTAGAACACTGCCAGAACCAGAAGAAGTCGTGCCGTTAGACTAGTCGCGACAGTTGAGCCAGGCCTTAGCATGTTACAATGTACAAGTAGAAGATGATGAGGATGACCTGCATAACATCAATATACCAGAATCCGAAGGGAGTCGTGAGGTGCACGGACCTGAGATAGAGGATCCAGAAATCACGGCGCCATTAAAAACAAAGCAAGTAAATATCGGAATAGAGGAAGAAATGAAGTATGCTGTGCTTGGGGACTATTGGGACGATGCCACGGTGGAAAAGGTCATCGAGATACTCCGAGAATACCGAGATTTATACCCTACAAAAATTACGGAGCTGAAAGGGATTCTAGGAGACCTAGGAATGATGAAGATAACTTTGAAGCCAGATGCAAAGCCAATGAAACAACGACCCTACTGATTGAATCCAAAATACAAAGCAAAGGTCTGCAAAGAATTGGACAAGATGCTGGCAGTAGGAATTATTGAACCAGTCGAGGAGTCCGATTGGGTAAGTGCTATGGTCATGCAAGAGAAGAAACAAAAGGGTGAGATTCGCATCTACGTAGATCTGCGGAAGCTCAATGATGCTTGTGTTAACGATCCATTTCCAACACCCTTTACAGATGAGGTACTAGAAAATGTGGGCAGGCAGGAAGCATACTCCTTCACAGATGGGTTCTCCGAGTACCATCAGATCAAGATCACGCTAGAGGATCGGAGCAAGACAATGTTTGCTACCGAATGGGGTTGTTTTTAGTATATGGTAATTCCCTTTGGGTTGAAGAATGCGCCGATGATGTTTTCCCGTATTGTAGTAGTTGCATTCAAGGAATTTATCCACAAGTTCTTAGAAGTCTACCTGGATGACTGGACCATATTTGGCTTGGTCAAGAAACATGTCGCGAGCTTATGATTGATGCTAGATACCTACCGCCAGCACTAGATTGTGCTCAACCTAAAGAAGTGTACTTTCCTCGTCCTTTTCAGGAATTTGCTGGGCCATGTGGTTTGTAAGCAAGGACTGATGGTGGATTCGGCAAAGATCGCTGTCATACTAAATCTGCAAGCACCGCGAAGTGTAAAGCAGCTACGCACTACATTAGGACACATGGGCTACTACCGGAAGTTTATAAAAAGCTACGCCCAGATCATGGTTCCAATGGAACAGTGACTGAAGGAGGATGCTATGTATTGCTGGAACGAGGAGTGTAACAAAATCCTGGAAACGCTTAAGGAAAAGATGGAATTTGCCCCTATCTTGGTCTTTCCAAAGTGAGACATTGAATTTCATGTACATGTCGATGCATCATGTATCACGTTGGGTGTTGGGTGCGGTACTCACTCAAGAAGGAGCAGAGGGGATTGATCACCCGATTGCGTTCGCAAGTCATAGGTTGTCCAAAGTAGAAAAAAATTACTCTACTACTGGTGAGAGGGATTGGCGATGGTATACACACTCCAAAATTTCCGTCACTATCTACTCGGAGGACATTTTAAGATGTATACTGATCACTTTGTGCTCAAGTACCTAGTGAATAAGCCTGTGTTGGGGGATGCATCTGTCGATGGTTGCTATTGTTTCAAGAATATGACTTTGAGGTTGTTGTAAAGCCAGGACATCTGAATGCAGGTATGGATCACCTGTCCCGAATTGAGACCGGCGAAGAACCAACAAATCTAGAAAAAGGACTCCTGGATGCCCAATTATATGCCGTGCATATTACAGATGGCCACTTTGAAGATATAATCCACTTTTTAACTATAAGCACTGCGCCACAAGGGTATTCGGTCCAACAAAAGAAGGAATTGGTGATATGCACAACATACTTTACCGTAATTGCAGGCCACCTCTACAAGATGGGCAAAGACGAAATATTGCACAGATATGTACCAGAATTCGAGCACAAACAAATCCTGACCGAAGCACATGGTGGGGTTGCTGGCGGGCATTATGCGGGTTGTGCCACAGCCTAGAAGATTCTTCGCGTCGGGTTATTGTGGCCCACTCTACATCAAGATTTGAAAGCATATTGTCGGGCCTGTGATGTATGTCAATGGACGGGCAAACCATCACGGAGGGATGAAATGCCCCTTCAGCCATAGATGATGCTACAGCCATTTGAGAAATGGGTGATCGACTTGTTGGGCCTATTGAACCGCGAGGAAAGACGGGTGCGCGCTATATCATCACTGCGACTGAATATTTGACTCGATGGGCAGAGGCGCAGCCAGTTAAGGATTGCATGGCTGCGACAATAGCAAAATTCTTGTTCGAGAACGTACTGACCAGGTTTGGCTGCCCCAAAATTCTCATGAGTGATAGGGGAACGCATTTTCTGAATGAAACGATCAGCACACTCATTGAGGAATTCCAAATATATCACCAACAGAGTATGCCCTACCATCCGCAAGCAAATGGGACCGTTGAGGCATTCAACAAAATTTTGGAGACTGTGTTGACTAAGGTCTGTAATGCACGACGAAATGACTGGGACTTGCGCATCCCTGTTGTGCTATGGGCATACCGAACTACGTGCAAGAAGTTGATAGGTCAGACACCGTTTCTCTTAGTCTATGGCAAGGAGGCCGTTATGCCTATGGAATATATTGTGCCTAGTTTGCGGATCGCGGCAATCACAGGTATGGCAGACTGCGGGGCATTGGAAGAGAGGCTCGTACAACTAGAAGAATTGGAGGAGGAACAGTTTCTGGCTAGATTCCATCCACAGATATGGAAACAGCACGAGAAAGCGTGGCACGATCGCCATATCAAGGTGCGTACCTTCAAGGAGAATGATCTAGTATTGCTTTATGATAGTAAGTTTGAAAAATTCCCAGGTAAACTCTGCATGCACTGGTTGGGACCCTATGTCATTAAAGAAGTTACCGATGGGGCACGGTTCAGCTGGCTAAACAATGGAGACCCCTTCCCAGGACGAGTGAATGACAGTCGCCTAAAGCTCTACATGGGCGGGTCGACCGCCTGACTAGCCGTTTCGAGGATAGTTTGACTGCTCCAACCAGTTGAAAGAGAGTGGGGGATGATACAGCAGCCTAGGGGACAGATGCGCGAGTACCATGGTGCATGTACATTTGACCAAACACAAGGGTCGCGGTTGCGCGAGAAGGATCACGCGGATGCACTGATAAAAGGAATGATGATCGTTAATATCACTATTCATGACAAGATGTCTGCATTATGGCAAAAGGGAGCGGATGACAGACAATTAAGAGAAATAGTACGAGCCAGATATGGCCAAATATTTTACACGAGAAGTTTACATGAGTTGGAATGGGTGGCAATCAGTGCATTTGAAATTCGCATGGCTTATAAATCACCAAGGGGAATCCACTGGGCAGCCTACACTTTGGAAACACAGATGGAGCTGTTCATTATCTTTGCATAAGGCAGGCGACCGAAGATAGTGATCTGGCCGATGGAGAAGTAGGATTCTCTAAGGAGTATGGTGTTGACAGCTGCGGGCATCCTGCAGGCTGTAGCATCAGCAGTAGGGGATGTACCGGAAAAGAGGGAACACGAAACAGAATTGGTTCGTATGCTGTCGCCTCGCCCAGGGGTAGGACGACGCACTACAATAGAACAATGAAAGGATGGACAGACATCGACCATGGGTAGATATGCAGTTAATAAGTCATCTCTGATGTCCCTCGAAGATTGGGATTTTGTGGACAGCAACCAGGGTCTTGCAAAATTTCAACACTAGCTGCAGCAGACGGTGCGAAGAGAAGATACGAAGGTTGGAAGTGGCTGTGGTGGTACCAAGAGGTCCCGTATACGACTTCCTCGCTCGCGCTAAAATCCTATGAGGGGGTGTTTCGGGTTAACCGAGCAGAGCAGAATGAGCATCATTGGTTGCGAGATGTGGTAGAAACACTAAAGCAGGAGCTGAACGAAGCGTTGCAGGAGACAATGAAGGAGCAACAAGGCGACGAGCTCCACTCAAAGGGAGGTGAACCGCAAATCCAAAGCAGAGCGTCTAGCCGCGCCGACGAGTGACTCGGGACGAGTCACAATGATTGTGTTGGGGGATTGTTGGGTAGCGGAGGTCCCGCATAACGGTTTTGGGGCAGAAAGCCCAAAAAGTAGGATTAAATTATTGTAAAAACTTCGAAGTATGCGGAGTGCAAATTATAATAGGTTGAGTCAAAGGGTAGTCCGCCCGAAAATAATGTAAAGAAATATAAATAGAGGCCTGCGTAGGGATCTTGGGCCAAGGAAGGGTATAAATAGAGCACGACTCTATGAGGGAAAGGCAGTTCTTTTGGAAGATGAAATGTAATGGGTTTTTGAAGTAAATAGTCTGAAAGCGTCTGTAAGTCCGAGTCGAGGGTTGGGGTAGTAGGTAAAGGCTTTGCAGCTGCGTGCGCAGAGGCCTGGAAAGTCCGCAGCTGTATGCATGGACCCCTGTAGCTGAGTGCGCAGGGTAGATCTAGATGTATTGGTGAAGAATAATAATAAAGATAAGTTGCTTCTGTAATTTTATGTTATCGTGCAACTGACTTTATGATTTACTTTTCTATATCTGTTTGAATACGAATGTGATGACTGTATGCAAATCTAGGTTCATTTTAAGTGCACGAATGGTTAAATGTTTGCTTAAAGACCCTGCTAAGAAAATCTGATATGTTCCATTAATTAGATTATATCAGTAATCAGCATAGTAATAGAAAGTGGAAGTTGCCCTCGGCCTGGATCTGCGTGATTGCAAGAGCAACGCGAAGCAATAGAAGGCTGCGCGAGTCCCCTAAACCACATCTTGACAGCCCAAGGGTGCAGAAACCTAGTTCCAGCACCCTCCCCTACTACCTCGGGTGAGACCTCAGTCCGCACTCCGCGGGCTGTTGCCGAAAGGGCCAGTAGCTGTGGGATTTGTTTGGCTAAATAAATTTTCTGAACCTGGGTTAGGCCCATATAAGCCAACACTTTGCCACAACCCACAGTCTAGTTCAGGGGTTACTAATCCATGTTTTTTATCATTTAGAGATCCACCTCACTCAAATTTGAATCCATCCGACTATCCGGCTCAACCAAAACATGAGAACCCCATCACACCATGGCTATCCGGAAATGGAAAGGCTAGGCTGCAAACACTATCACACCTGGCAAAACCCTTCCATAACATAAAAATAACCACTTTCAATACCATGCATGCCAAATCTAGTAAGGAAAATACACATGCAAATCAATACCTGCAAATAATATTGTTGTAGTTGCTTGATCTTGCTCTTCCTTTCTTGACCTCTCCTTCATCTTTCCTTCTTTGTCTCTCTTGATCCAATTCCAAAATGCTCCAAGAAGAATCTAAGTGTCCAAGAGTAGAGAGAGAGAGAGAGAGAGAGAGAGAGAGAGAGAGAGAGATATTGAGAGAGCTCTAAAACTAAACTAACAAAAGGTTACAAATTTATCCTCAGAAGCCTTTTTATCAATTAGGCCTCTATTTTCTTCATTTTCCATTATTTTCCTTCATTTTTCTCCTCACATGCAACCTGTGACCTTTCACCTTCCTTTTTTCCTAATTTCCAATATTTTCATAAATAAATGTGCCAAAAATGACATTTTCATTTCTAAAGCCTTAGCCATTTCCTTAGCCATAACCAATCACAAGTGATCCCCATCACTAGATTTTTCCCAACATTCAACTTGGAATAATTGTCCCATCAACCATGGTTTTTTTTTCCTTTATTAACTTTATTACATGGAATTTTCACCTGGGTTGTTGCACCACCTCACAGGGAGGTAGACTTTTCTATTGAGTTGGTGCCAGGGGTATCTCTAGCATCAAAGGCACCTTATAGGATGAGTACACCTGAGTTAGTAGAGTTGAAGCTGCATTTGAAGGAAATGTTGGAGAAGGGATACATTAGGCCAAGTGTATCACCATGGGGCGCACCAGTACTGTTTGTGAAGAAGGATGGCACTCTTAGATTATGCATTGACTACAGGTAGTTGAACAAAGTGACCATCAACAACAGGTATTCATTGTCGAGGATTGATGACTTGTTCAATCAGTTGAAGGGAGAAATAGTGTTCTTGAAGATCAACTTGAGATCATGATACCACCAGGTACGCATCAAAGAGGAAGAAATTTACAAGATAGATTTTCGAAGCAAGTATGGGCATTATGAGTGTGTTATAGTTCCATTCGGTTTGAATAATTATCTAGCCACATTTATGTTCTTGATGAATAGTGTGTTGCATCCGTATTTGGATAAGTTTGTTATTGTGTTCATTAATGACATATTGGTATGTTCTAAACATGAGGAAGAACATGCCGAGCATTTAGTAGCAGTGTTGAGGTTGTTAAAAGAGCATTAGTTGTATGCTAAGATAGGCAAGTGGAGTTTCTTCAAGACTAAGGTACATTACTTGGGACATGTTGTCTCCAAGGAGGGCATTGCAGTAGATCTAGAAAAGATAAGGGCCATCATGGAGTGGGTAGCTCCTATAAATGTAGATGAGGTGAGATCCTTCATGGGGTTGGAAGGTTATTACAGGAGGTTTATAAGGAACTTCTTGTAGATTGGTTATCCTATCACATCATTGTAGAGAAAAGGTAAGAAGTTTGAATGGACAGAGGAATGTGAGGCTAGTTTTGAGAAACTCAAGCAGTTGTTGACACGTGCACCAGTGTTAAAGATCACATACCCAGACAAAGATTTTGTAGTAAGCACAAATGCTTGCAAGGGAGGACTTGGTGGTGTCCTTATGCAGGATGGAAAGTTGGTATGCTATGAGTCACTAAAATTGAATGCGCACAAGCAGAACTATCCACACATGATCTTGAGTTGGCAATGATCATACATGCATTGAAGATGTGGAGGCACTATCTTCTGGCATGAGGCTTATGTTCATGAGTGATCATAGTGGTTTGTAGTATCTATTTGACCAACTGAACCTGAATGGTAGGCTGGCTTGGTGGTTAGCCATGATCAATGATTTCGATTTTGAGATTAGGTATATCAAAGGTAAAGAGAATAGGGTGGCAACTGTTCTTAACATGAGGGTATAGGTAAATCACTTAGTAGCTATGAGCTCCTATGGGACAAACTTATAGGATAGGATCTTGTAGGCAGGTCAGAAGGATGTCAAGTATATGGATATTGTGCATAGGTTACAATAGAGTACAGGTATAGGTATAGGTGGTGGTAGAGGTACAAGTACAAATGAAGGTGCATAGGATGTGGACTATCATCTCATGGTAGACGAACTGGTTAGATCCAGAGACAGGATATATGTGCTAGACAATAGTGAGCTCAAGAAGGTGATCTTGAGGGAGTTTCATGCAAAACCATATTCAGGTCACCCAAGCTATCAGAAGACATTGATTGCAGTGAATAAATTTTATTATCTGCCAAACTTGAAGAGGGATGTTAGAGAGTTTGTGGCTACATGTTTTGATTGTCAGCGGGTGAAGGTAGAGTGTAAGAATCCAGGTGGACTGCTACAGCCGATTGCAATTCCTAAATGGAAATGGGAGGTCATTTCCATGGATTTGATCACAGGGTTGTCGAGGACAAGGAGACAACATGATTCCATCATGGTAGTGGAGGACAGGTTGACAAAGGTAGCACATTTCATTCTAGTGAAGTTAGCTAGCGATGTAGTGCAGGTATTCATTCGAGATGTGGTCAGATTACATGGTGTCCCAAAGAAGATTGTGTGAGACAGCTATGCAGAGTTCACTTCCAAGTTTTGGAAGGAGTTGTTTGCAGGTTTGGGCATAGAGTTGACCTTCAGCATAGCTTATCATCCGTAGACAGATGGACAGACTGAGAGGGTCAACAGGATATTGAGGACATGTTGAGGATATATGATGCATAAAAAATGAAAGTGGGAAGAGTATCTTACACTAGTAGAGTTCTCTTACAACAATGGGTATCAGGACTCTTTGAAGATGAGTTCATTTGAGGCATTGTATGGGCAGAGTTGCAATACACCCATCAACTGGAGTGATCCAGTTAACCATGTGTTGATTGGACCAGACATGTTGGTAGACATGGAAGAGGAAATGTAGGTTATAAAGAGGAATCTAAAGGTAGCACAAGATAGGTAGAAGAGCTATGTAGATCGGAATAGGTTATTCAAGGAGTTTTAGGTTGGGGAACAGGTGTACTTGCACATCAAACCAAAGAATAGATCCTTGCGGATTGGATTGTGTGCCAAGCTAGCACCACGGTTTTGTGGACCCTTCAGTGTTATTGAGAGGATTGGTCCAGTAGCCTATTTAATTGCACTACCTCCAACAGTGAAATTCCATGATGTTTTCCATGTGTCATTTCTTAAGAAGTATGTTAAAGATGTGGATCATGTGATTGACTGGTCTGTATTGTAGGTGGAACGAGATGGAGAATTCCTGCCGAAACCATGGTATATATTGTAGAAAAAAGGTGCTCATGCTCCACAACCGAGCAATCGAGTAGGTTAAAATGCATTGGAAGCACTTTGGGCCCGATGAAGCTACATGGGAGATGGAAGATGAGATGTGGGCTATGTATCCTTCATTGTTTATCGATTGAGGCAAAGCAGTTTTGGTATGGTATTTTGCTATATGTCTTGGTATATGTTTTGGTACATGTTTTGGTGATGTTTGGTATATGTACATATGTATATGGATGTAAATATTTCCATGAGCTATGTTATAAAGCTCCAATAAGTGGTATGGGTGTCATGTCATTATGATGTTATAATTGTTATGTTTTCATATCAGTCAAATACTGCAATGAGCTAAGTTATAAAGCTCCATGGACAGTATGTTTTGCTTACATAAATCTTGTGGTTATAGGTGTTGAACACCGAGGACGATGTCCCCCCAAGGGGGAGGGTTATGTAACAACCCTAGTGAAAATTCCATGTAATAAAAGTTAATAAAGGAAAAATAATAACCACGGTTGATGGGACACTTATTCTAAGATGAATGTTGGGCAAAATCATAGTGATGGGGATCACTTATCATTAATTAATGGCTAAGTAAATTGGAAAAGGTAATGGCTAAGGCTTTGGAAAGGAAAAATGACATTTTTGCACATTTATTTATGAAAATAATGGAAATTAGGAGAAAAGGAAGGTGAAAGGTCATATGTTGTATGTGAGAAGGAAAATGAAGGAAAATAATTGAAAATGAAGAAAATAGAGGCCTCATTAATAAAAAGGATTATGAGGATCAATACACAAACCTTTATTAGTTTAGTTTTGAAGATGAGTTCGTTTGAGGCATTGTATGAGCGGAGTTACAATACTCCCATCAATTGGAGTGATCTAGTTAACAATGTGTTGATTGGACCGGACATGTTGGTAGACATGGAAGAGGAAATGTAGGTTATAAAGAGGAATATAAAGATAGCACAAGATAGGTAGAAGAGCTATGTAGATCAGAACAAGTTGTTCAAGGAGTTTTAGGTTGGGGAATAGGTGTACTTGCACATCGAACCAAAGAATAGATCCTTGCGAATTGGATTGTGTGCCAAGCTAGCACCACGGTTTTGTGGACCCTTCAATATTATTGAGAGGATTGGTCTAATAGCCTATTTAATTTCACTGCCTCCAACTGTGAAATTCCATGATGTTTTCCATGTGTCATTTCTTAAGAAGTATGTTAAATATGTTGATCATGTGATTGACTAGTTTGTGTTGTAGGTGGAACGAGATGCAGAATTCCTGCCGAAACCTTGGTGTATATTGCAGAAAAAGGGTTCTCATGCTCCGCAACCGAGAAATTGAGT
The DNA here is from genome assembly GCA_031772625.1 of Pinus tabuliformis. Classification (NCBI taxonomy): domain Eukaryota; kingdom Viridiplantae; phylum Streptophyta; class Pinopsida; order Pinales; family Pinaceae; genus Pinus; species Pinus tabuliformis. The sequence goes on from CM062814.1 coordinate 891,121,197, forward strand.
AGGTTAAAGTGCATTGGAATCACTTTGGTCCTGATGAAGCTACATGGGAGATGGAAGATGAGATGTGGGCTATGTATCCTTCATTGTTTATCGATTGAGGCAAAGCAGTTTTGGTATGGTATTTTGCTATATGTCTTGGTATATGTTTTGGTACATGTTTTAGTGATGTTTGGTATATGTGCATATGTATATGGATGTAAATATTTCCATGAGCTATGTTATAAAGATCCAATAATTTGTATGGGTGTCATGTCATTATGATGTTATATTTGTTATGTTTTCATATTGGTCTGCTTCTCAGCGGATTGATCATTGTAAATATTGCAACGAGCTAGGTTATAAAGCTCCATCGACAATATGTTTTGCCTATTGTAATCTTGTGGTTATAGGTGTTGTTGAACACCGAGGACGGTGTTCCCCAAGGGGGAGGGTTATGTAACAACCCTAGTGAAAATTCCATGTAATAAAAGTTAATAAAGGAAAAATAATAACCATGGTTGATGGGACACTTATTCCAAGGTGAATTTTGGGCAAAATCATAGTGATGGGGATCACTCATCATTGATTAATGGCTAAGTAAATTGGAAAAGGTAATGGCTAAGGCTTTGGAAAGGCAAAATGACATTTTGGCACATTTATTTATGAAAATAATGGAAATTAGGAGAAAAGGAAGGTGAAAGGTCATAGGTTGTATATGAGGAGGAAAATGAAGGAAAATAATGGAAAATGAAGAAAATAGAGGCCTCATTAATAAAAAGGATTATGAGGATCAATACACAAACCTTTGTCAGTTTAGTTTTGGAGCTCTCTCTCTTTATTCTCTCTCTCATTCATTCTTGGACACAGAGTTTCCTGGAGCACTCTTGGAGGGTGTGGCATGCTTCGATTTTTGGAGCAAGAAGGAAAAGGAAGAGAAGGAAAGCACAAGAGGACATCAATATCAACAACTAAAGTGGATTTGGCTTGCAGGTACCAAGTTGCATGTATGTTTTCCTCACTAGTTTCGGCATGCATGGCATATGCATGTGGTTTATTGGTCATGATCTATCATTGGCATGGAAGATTGCCTGGATTGCTAGTGGATTTGCCTAGCCTTGCCATTTCCTAGATAGACATGGTGTTGTGGGTTTATTTCTTTGTTTTTCTGGTTGGTTCTCATGTTTCCTTTAACTTGGGTTGAGTTACTGGTTCATGGAAGCCTTGGTTGGATAAACGCTCTGGAAGCCCAGTAACAACTTGTGTTGAGTTACTAGTCCTAGAAGCCTTGGTTGGATAAACACTCTAGAAGCCCTTGGTGGGTTGAGGTACTAGTTCTGGAAGCCCTAGTTGGACAAACGCTTTGGAAGCCCAGATAAGTTGTGGGTTGAGTTACTAGTCCTTGAAACCTTAGTTGGAACAAGAACTCTGGAGCCCTAGAAGGCTTGGGTAGAGACCAATCTAATGATGGTTCTGTGATGTTCTACTGTGATGAGTTGAGGTGGTTGGCCTATGGAAGCCATGGATGGTTTTGGATTTATGTGTTCTATGAGATCCCACATTCATGCTTGGAATATGGCATGAGGGTGAATGGCTGAAGAGATATTTGGCTCAATGGGTGGAACGTGGTAGCCCCATCCCGAGTTTGGATTTTGCATCATCAATATGAGGTTATGTCTCCTTGTATTTCTATGACTATTATACTAGTTTATATGTTGATCATATGGTTGTTATTTCCTTGGTATTTCTATTGCTATTATGATGGTTATGTATATGTTTTATGGCAGTAGCTATGTATATCTCTCATCATGTTTTTACTTGTAAATGAATGAATAATGTATCTATGACCTAATGGATGAAAATACAACTGATGTGTTAAGGCATTAATGCTTCATAACGATTCTCAGATGAGTATGAGACCCCTATGCTTAGATCTGTTGTTTACACCTTTAGATTACATATTTGTGATATGTTTGACAAAATGCCTGTCATGGTTAGTAGGGGTCCATTCAAGGGCTTGTTCAAGTATTTTCATTTGCATCATTGTTTCCTTGTTATCTTTATGTTCTGAATGTGTCATTCAATTCTGGGCAATGACCTGGGCTCTGGGCCTGAAAAAGTGGCTCAAATCCTAGGGACGCAAGCACAACATTGAGAAAAATAGTCCCTGGACGTTGGCAGGCCTTGTCATGAGAGAGTCCAGAGCCTCCTAGACGTTGTTAGGCCCATAACATGGGAGCGTCCAGCGGTCAAGTGATCTAAAACCTCAATGGGACCCAAGGGCTGGTTACCAAAAAGGTTGGGGTGGTTCTTAGGAGTCATGTTGCTGATGTTGAAGGTATGTATGGTGTGTCTACATCGGTTCCACTTCCTTAACGTAACTTAGGAGGTCGAACCATATCATAGTAACTTATCATCACATGTTTATCCTGGTTGGCCGGTTACTTGGGTAGATGTGGGAGGAGGGTGTTACATTTTTCTAGAACATAAAGTTACATGGCTTGGTTACCAACTCAAGTTATAATTCTCAAAAGGTAAATATACTTTTTAAACAACTTTGTGTTAGGTTTCAACAAACAAAGACCAATACTATTACTCTACTAGAGACTTGAAAATCTCTATGCACAATTAATTATCTTCAAAAGTATCTAAAAAATATTAGTATATCACCGAAGGGTAATCTATTCTCCTTTGAAAGAAAGTTGGAGTGTCTTTTACCCTAAAGGGAATCATGTTGCATTTATATATGCCACCTAGAAAAATAATATGTTGTTTTATGCTTGTTAACTTCTTGAACTTTTATCTATCTAGTACTCAAATTTATAGTGGAACTTGGAAAATATTTAGCTTCACTAATCCTTTGAATATCAATTCTTTATTAGTGAGTGGTAATTTTATTTAATGGTTTATAACTTATTATTATTTATGCATTTCCTATTACAATCTCAACATGATTTTGAACCAAAAAAAAAAGCATCACGGGATAATGTGATTAACAAGTTTTGATCAATAATTGCTCTAAAAATTCATTGACATGTCTTCCAATTTCATCTTTAATTAAATGGTGACATAGCTATATGTTTTCCAAAAAGATCCTTATCATTCTTTATTTGTATATCCATCTCTAGAATGCCAATATTCCAAAACTTTAAGGGTTGTCCAAACAAAACTTACCAATTTCCCTTTAGAATTTCTTTTGTATCTATTTCATATTTATTGTACTGTTTGGTATTGTGTTTATCTTATTTGTCCATGTCCTTCATTAATTTGTAAAATTTATTCTAAATTGCCAATAATCCCTTCCCTTTATAAATCTCTTTGTTGCTTTCCTTGATCTCCCATATTTTTTTATTTGTTTTTAGGAAGATCAGCCTTATCATTGTCAGTACTATAAATTATGTAATTATATTCAACTATTATTGAACCAATAGCGGTCAAGAATGACATCAACAAGATTAATAGATGTAAAAAATCAAAGAATGAATATGAATTAGTGGTGACTTATCAGTGTGGGGATACTTATAGACTTGTATCATAAGCAAGGTATTTAGAGAATATAAATGTAAAAAGGTAGATACAAGAGACAAATAATCTAAAATATATGAAACCCAACCTATTAATGTTCAATTGCCTCATAAGAAAGGGTGACCTCTCATTGAACATAACTCCAAATATAACAATAATGAACAAAAATATTCCATAGCTTACTCTATAAATACATTCTCAACAGAAAAACCCTAACTACTTGTGGTCAAGTCATTAATCAATACCAACTACCTAGTGATACTTATTTCATAAAGAGAACCATTTTACTGCGAGAAATTCTGAATCTACACCTTAGAAATCCTACTACAATAACTGGTTTATCATTTCCTACTTGTTCTTTACATTCAACAAGTTATTTAATTACTTAAACAACGATGAAAAACACTATTGCATCCTACACATACATACAGATCATGAACTGAAACAAAATGAGACAATCACACAAGGGACACCGTTATTTTTGGATAATCGTCCACGAAAAACCCAATGCAAGAAAACTGGTGCAACATATAGAGGGTTTGTATTATTAAGCGGATTTTTGAATACAACTAGGGTGCCAAATCTGTCTCACCCAACAGAGAATAAACCTGGTAGAAGTACCTCAATCCAGAGACAGATATTTTGGCAGTTCCAGCAACTAGATGATCAAACCCCACAAATGACAATGTTGTTCCCAGTGCTGGGTAGCGATGGCTACTCCAAGCTCTATGCTGGAACTACATGACCTCCTCTAGGAGCTGTGTCACCCTCCCAGTGAGCCTCCCTTGCTCAGAAGTCGATATGTTGAACTGATGCTCTCTCTGCCCCACAAAAAACCCCAACGTTGCCTCTAAGGGACTACATCAGCCCCTCTAGCTTCTGTGTCACCCTCTCTGGAGCTACACTGTCTCTCTTGTTGTTGCTCTGCCTCTCTGTTATGTATTCTCGGCCTTGGAATGCAGTCTATCTACTGAACTTCCCCTCTCTCTACAACTCAGATCACTTAGCTCTACTTTCTTAGCAAACCACGCCCCATAAAAATTGAACTCTTTGATCTCTTGGTGTGTCTCCAACTAACCCACAAGCCTCCTCTTATACTTTTCCTGTTGATGAATCAATGACCAAGATTAAGTCCCTAATCAACGGTTAATATTAAAACACTTGATCCTCGTCACTTAGAAGTTTCTCACCCATATTCTTATTAATACCCATTAATATTTTTATTTTCCTATGTTTAGGCTTATGAACCCATTAAAATATTAATTATTTTAATAACTCCTCATCGAGGTGGAATTTCTCCAAACAATTTATGGGTTTTGGAGATCTCACGTGTTCTAGCCCCTCCAAAAAATTTGGGAGCTAGAGCTTATCTGAGGCTACCCAAAATCAACATTTACATTAAATAATTATCCACTAACTATCAAATGAGCCTTGTTCAAAGAAGATGGTTGCATACATTAATTGACTCACTCCTAAGTACCATAGAGTAAGCTTAGGGTAGGACCATTACATCTCCTCCCCATTCAAAAGCAATGTTGTCTTCAAAGTTGGATATGTGGAAATTGTTGTAGATTTATTGTTGGTTCTCATGTGGCATTTTTTGGCTACATATATTCCACTAGATAATACATCTCAAATTGTGCGTTGGTGTAGTTGACACTATCTAGTAGTCAATATCCTTTATAATTGAAGCCAAATGGACCCTTTTTCTTCAAGTTTCATAAATCTAGTTTACAACTTGCAATTGAATCCCACTACCCTCTTTAGATAAGATACACGAAAGACTAGATCTATCTTAGAGTCGGTTGGAAGAGAAATTCGCAAGCAACTTGATTAATGCACTGGAATATTTTATAGGGTCCATAAAATTTTGTTGCAAATTTCTAGTGGATTTTGTTTTTCAGAGATACTTAATTGCTTCTTGAGGCAAGTTGACTTCTCAATAAAAAAAGGTCCAATTATAACAATACTCAACAAAAATATGCAATACTATTATATCTCTATAATATATTCCCAATAGAAAAACTCTAACTACTTTTGGTCCTATCATTAGTGAGTACCAACTACCTAGTGGACCTTCTTTAATTAAAATGACTCATTTACATTAAATAACTATCCACTAATTATCTAGTGGACCTTATTTAAAGAAGATAGTTGCATACATTAATTGACTCACTCCTATGAACCCCATAGTAGAGAGGTTAGGAAAGGAACCTAACATGCCTTTCCCCTTCAAAAGAAATGTTTTCCTAAAGGTTAGAGGTGTGGAAATTTTGCTAGAATCATTGTTCATTCCCATGGTGACATCTTATAGCTAAATTTATTTCCATTAGATTAGTGCTTCTCGAACTATGTGATGGTGTAATTAATTCTCTCAAATAGTCAATATTATTTCTGGTTGAAGCCAAATGGACCTTTCGTTGTCAACTTTTGGCAAGCTAGTTTGCACCTTGTAATTTAATCCCACTATCTTCTTGAGACAAGACACATGAAAGACTATATGTATCTGAAAGTGGGTAGGAAAAGCCAATTTGTAGAAAACTTGTGTAATGAATTGGATTATTATATAAGGTCCATAGATTTTTGTTGCAATTTTTTTATGGATGTTGTCTTTAAGGTATGTTCAATTACCTCTTAAGGTAGGGTGATCTCTCACTGAGCAAAGCTCCAATTATAACAATAATCAATAAAAATATTCCATAGCCTTATAGCTCTATCCGTAGATTCTTAATAGCAAAACTTTAACTACTTGTGGTCTCATCATTAATGACTGCGAACTACCTAGTGAGCCTTTTTTCATAAAGAGGACCATTTTACATTAAATAACTATCCACTCACTATCTAATACGTCTTATTCAAAGAAGATGATTACATACATTGATTGACTCACTCCTAAGTAACTTAATAGTAAGGAGGTTAGGGTAGGATCATAAAACACCCTCCTCCTTCAAAGGAAACATTGCACTCAAGGTTGGAGGTATGAAAATGAGGTATAATCATTGTTGGTTTCCATGTGGTATCTTATAGCTACATATATTTCCATTGGATCAATGCTTCTTGAAACATGTGCTAGTGTAATTGGCACTCTCTAGTAGTTAATATTGTTTCTAGTTGGAGACAAATGAACCCTTCATTGTCAAGTTCTAGGAAGCTAGTTTACACTCTACAATTCAATATCACTATACAAAATGTATATTGGAGTAGGTTAGAAGAGCCAATTTGTGGGAAACTTGTCTAATGTATTAGATTACTATATAGGATCCACAGAATTTTGTTGTGAATTTTTAGTGGATTTTATCTTTGAGGGATTTTCAATTGCTTCTCAGGGCAAGGTGACCTCTCATTGAGTAGAGGTCCAATTATAAAAATACTCAAGAAATATGCCATGACCTTATAGCTCTATAAATAGAATCTCAATAGAAAAACCCTAAATATTTGTGGTCCCATCATTAATGAGTATTAATTAACCAGTGGGTCTTATTTCATATATAGGATCATTTTACATTAAATAATTATCCAGTAACTATTTAATGGGCCTTATTCAAAGAAGGTGCTTTCATACATTAATTGATTCACTCCTAAGTACCCTAAATTATGGAGGTTAGGATACAACCCTAACTTATCCTTCTCCTTCAAAAGCATTGTTGTCCTCAAGGTTGGAAGTGTGGAATTTTTTGTAGAATCATTATTAGTTCCCATGTGGCATCTTCTAGATACCTATATTTCCATTGGATCAATACTTCTCGAACCATGTGTTGGTGTAATTGGTGCTCTCTAGTAGGCAATATTGTTTCCAACTAGAACCTAATAGACCCTTCGTCGTCAAGTTTTGGCAAGCTAGTTTACACCATGCAATCCAATCCCACTAATTTCTTGAGACATGGCACATGAAAGATTAGATGTATCATGGAGTGGGTCGGAAGATCCAATTTGTAGGTAACTTATTCAATGCACTAGATTACCATATAGGGTCCATAGAATTTTGCTATGAATTTTTGGTGGATTTATTATTTGAGGATTTTTGTTTATAGTGTTGAAGGTTAAGAATGACCTAATCGCTTGTGGAAAAGAACATAATGAGTGATGATGGTCAGATAGTTGCTTCTATTTTGAACCATAACAAAAGTTTCCCTAAATGTGCAAATAATTGATTCTCTAGTCTGAACTCTGTAATCCACTACATGAACTTCACAGGTGCCTATCAAATACGAAGTTTCCAACATTGAAGTAAATAGTTGGAACTACAACATGACTTGCGCTCTAATTTTCTCCTTGAGACCATTAGTAAAACATTATTTAAAAAATAAATTAGGCCCTCTTTGTAGATTAACAATTGCTTGAAGGTGGTCACAAGTTCAACAATTATGTCAATTTTTTTTTCTTTTTTATTTATATTTATTTATTTATTTATATTTATTTTATTTTTTATTTTTTATTATTTATTTATATTTATTTTTATTTTTATTTTTTATTTTTTATTTTTTATTTATTTTATTTTATTTTATTTATTTATTTTTTCCAGTTGTCCAAACTATTGAGTGTCTCATTAAAAATGAGAATATATGGCCTTCACAAGTTGACTCTAACAAATGTACCCTCCATAATATTTCATGCATCATTACAAACATGGCCAATATTATAGGTCCAAATAAAGAACCCACCCTAAGTTTCAATAGGTCATTAGTAATTCGATGGAAAGTGAAAAAGTTCTCCATTTGGGTAACCCAATTGGATTGATTAGAACCATCAAACTTGTTCATGTCTACTTTTGGAAAGTGGTTTCATGAATTTTAATCTTGAAAGGTTATTGGATGACTACAACTATTTAGAAATATTAGGTTAGTGTGCTACTCTTTGTTTGTTGAAGATTACCTAATGGGTGGCTCCGTTTATTGTTCAATCCCTTGGGCCCCATGGATGCAAATAGAAATACTATCATGTTCTTAGGCTTGAAACCTTGTTTTTCAATCTTTGATCATTGTTAAACACCTCCTTCATTAGCCTTTGAATCAAGCCATGAAACCAAAGAATCAAGCTAAGAAATCATTGATTCAGATTTATGAAGGAACGAAATGAACATAGAATTAAACAAAAACACATAGATACAACAAAACATAACTTCAATTAATAGATAGCAAATGTTGAAAATTGTTTACATGCAAAAAAGAAACAAACTAGCTCGAGCAATGGTAGCTTATCTTTGAGAAGAGATGTGACAGTTACATGCCTTCTAAACTGAGTTGCAATGAGGCTTTGAAGCATTTTTATCATGAAGATACAATAAGAAACCATAAACATCCAAAAACATAACTCTAGGAGATGAAGCACCAACTGTTTTTGGGCCTCGATGGGGTTAGTTGGAACGTCAACTTCTCGGGGGTCATAAATTTGGCATACGATCTCTATTTGGCACGTACGATATCTCATTAGAAAGATATATCTGAGGAGAAATTGTTTGACCTCAAATGGAAATGTATGTCCCTCATTTTCCCGTTTCCCCAAAAAAAATTCGTTTAGGGCCTCAAACAGCTCCGGAAGTTTAAGACCCGAAAAATTGCGAAAAATGGAAAGTATGCTGGAAAATATGAAATCGAATGGAAACAATGTTTGGGCTTCAAGTGGAATACACAACTGGCCACCAATATCCACGTGGATCAGCCATCCCCCTTAGGAAGAAATGGTCCTCATTGCCTTGAGTGCCTCCATGAGGTGGGGAAACTTCTGCTGAACTTGGTTCTTAGTGAGCCACTTGCGTTGGTGCAGGAGTTGGTCGAATTTGAAAACCTGATACAGTTGGAACCTCTGTTGGAAAGTGTTATTAATTTGTGTGTCCATGATTCGATCAGTCGTGGCCCATTTAATGCAACCTGGGTTTAGCTTTATTGGTTTCAGTTGCTCAGCAATGGTGGAAAGTATGTCTAAAGGTGGTCCACATTGAATATTGGGTGCAGACCAAGGAATGGAGGAATACTTATCTCAAAAGCGTTGTCACCCCTAGACTTGGTGATGGTGTAAGGCCCATTTCAGAGTGGTCAAATCTTTTGATGGCCTCTAGTAAGGCATTTCTTTTGCAAATGCAACCAAACTTTATCACCCACTTGAAACTTATGTGACACCCGATGTTGATCATGGCATTTTTTGTTCTTTTAATTGGATTTATCCAGGATATCATGAACTTGCTGGTGAATGTGTTGGATGCATTTAATAAACCTGGTGGCTTTATCAGCTTCAGGCTAAACATGTGCAGATCTCGCCTATGTAGTCTCAAGACGTATTGTAACATCAATGGGACACAATGGTTGAAATCCCAGGCCCACTTGAAATGGGTTGTTGCCATTTGAGCTATGGAGAGCTCTATTATAGTTGTGTTTCACATAGGGAAGACTCTCATCCCATGTTCATGGATGCTTGGAGTTGTACATGCATAGTATGTGCACTATCATCTTGTTGACAACCTTTTTCTAGCCATCAATTTGAGGATGGAATGCAACCGACTTGGTGAGTTTAGTGTCCATCAACAATGAGAAGCTCAACCAAAATGCACTCAGGAACGTCCTATTATCTTGATATGATATAATGGTTGGTGGAATCCCAAAATGTACCCACACTAGTTCAAAGAAGATTTTGGCAGTGTCTTCTGTTGTTCTACTCTTCTTGCAAGCAATCAATACAAACATCTTAGAAAATATATCAATGACCACAAATGCACAGTCATTACCATGCTTGGTAAAATGGAGGCTAGACATATTGTAACAACCCCAGGTTAAATTTTCATGTAATAAAGGATAATAAAGTCAAAGAAAATAAGACCAAGTTCATGGGACACATATTCCAGGTTGAATATTGGGCAAACGCTTTAGTGGGGATCACTTGTGGTTCAATAATGGCTATGAAAATTGGTGAAGGAAAAGAGGCAATAATTGGAATTTAATTATGAGAAATAAGGAAAATAGAAGAAAAGGAAGGTGAAGAGACACAAATATGCATGCAAGGGAAATTAGGGGAAAAATGAAGGAAAGTGAAGAAAATAGAGATGTTATGAAACCAACTCACAAAAATATAGAAATGATAGATCAATAACTTCAAAATCAGCCTCTTCGAGGGGGAAACTTCCTTTACATTACACAAATGAACAATTCTTGGATGATACAAATGACAAGACCTCCTTTCTATATATAGGAGTCTAAGGGGTCCGAATACAATTAGAGCCTACATAACAATAATATTGTAGGGGCACAACAATAACAATAGTGGGCTTATATGTGGCACAATAATAACAAAATGGGGACTATATGGGCACAATAATACAATAAGTGGGTTGCACTAATAACAATAAGGGGTTACATTAGTAGTATAGGGACCTAACATGTCCCTCTCCATCAAAAAGCGTTGTCCTCAACGATTGAGTAGTTCTAGATGCTTCTCTATAAAATTCTCATCCTCCCATGTGGAATCTTCAGCGGGTAAGTTCTTCCACTGCATGAGATACTCTGAAATTTATTGATTTTGCAGCTATCGATTTCTTGTTTCTGTGTCTGCTTCAGGTTCCAATATGATTTTTCCTTCCTTGTCAAGTTATGGAAATATTGTTTGAACTGGGATCTTCTCACCTATATCCTTCTTTAAGCATGAAACATAGAAAACTAGGTGTACTCATGAAGATGCAGGAAGCTCCAATTTGTATGCCATAGTACCAATATTTTCTAACACCTTGTACAGACCATAATACTCTGGTGATAATTTATTATCCTTCTTAGCTTGCTTGAGGGACATTTGTTTGTATGGTTGTAGTCGTAGAAATACCCAGTCACCTACATCAAAACTTATTTCGTTGCAACATTGATTTGCTTGTTATTTCATTCTATTCTGCGCCAAAGTGATGTTATCCTTTAAGAGTTTGAGAACTTGTTATTGATGCTCGATGTGATCTTCCACTACTTTAACCTTAGAATTTTCTTTTAAAGATGATGTGATGGACGATGGATGATATCCATAAAGTGCCATAAATGGGGTCATTTTTTCTGCAGTATGGAAGGAAGTGTTATACCACCATTCAACCGAGGCAACCACTTGACCCATTGTGTCTATTTATCAGATACAAAGCAACGAATATATCCTTCCAAACATTTGTTCACTATATCAGTTTTCCCATCAGATTGAGGATGATAAGATGAGCTATGAGCTAACTGAGTACCCAGACAAGAAAATAATTATGTCCAAAAATTTCCAGTGAAAATGGGATCTCTGTCGCTTACAATAATCTTTGGGTTTCCATGTAGCTTTTGAATTGTTTCCATAAATGCAGTAGAAATTGTACTGGCTTTAAATGGATGAGATAATGCACAAAAGTGTGCATACTTGGTAAGTCTATCAACTACCACCATGATGACACTCTTTCCTTCGGTCTTGGATAAACTGTGATAAAATCCATTGGTACCTCCTCCAATAGTTTGAGCACCCTGTCAACACGTTGAACATGATCCTTCCAAGACTTGTTGTAGATTAGTATATCATAAAAAAATACTAACACAAATGTCCTAAGGAAGGGTTTGAAAATGGAATTCATCAAACCTTGAAATGTAGAAGGTGCATTGGTAAGGCCAAAAGGCATGACCAAAAATTCATAATGACCCTCATGAGTTCTAAATGTTGTTTTTGGAATGTCTTCAATCTTCATTTTGATTTGATGATATCTTGAACAAAGATCCAACTTGGTGAGGTAAATTTCTCCATGTAATTCATACAATAATTCATCAATGACAGGAATAGGAAATTTATCTTTAATAGTAAGCTTGTTGAGCTCCCTATAGTTTGAAGACATGCACCATGATCCATACTTATTGTGTACCAATACCACCGGAGCAGAGAAAGAACTTTGACTAGGTTGAATTATACAAACCTCTAGCATTTTTGTAACCATACATTCAATTTCACTCTTTTGGGCATATGGATACCTGTAAAGCCTGATGTTTGGGGGAACATTTCCTGGAATCAAATGAATAGCTTGATCATGATCACGAATAGGTGGGAGGCCTTTGGGAGTCTCAAATACCTTGGAATGATTGTCCAAAACGTTTTGGAGATCTGGAGAAATAGATTATTTCAATGTGGGAACCTCTACTGTGCAATTATGCCCCGTTGTTATTTCTTTAGAAGCTTTGTGATGCTGTTAGAACTGATTATCTTTCTTGGTTTCCCTGTGATACCCATTAATTCAACTTCCTTTCCTTCCCAAAAAAATTTCAAGAAAAGTTCTTGAAAATTAAAAGCTAGCGTACCCAAAGTTTGTGCCATTGGACTCCTAGTACAACGTCAACACCACCCGTTGGAATGGAAATCATTGAACTATTCATTACATATTCTCCCATGGATAACTTGATATTATGGAAATTCAATTCCTTGGCTATCTTACAATGAATAAAATTATGGGTACTACCTGAATTAATCAACACTATTACCTTTTTCTTCTTGATATGCCATTCTATCTTGAGAGTTTGAGGAGTGGTAATCCATGTCAATGCATTACAAGATATTGTTAGATTCATTTCTCTTTTCTCTGGGATTAGTTCCTCGTGTATATCCTCTTCTTTTGACTTTTTTGTTCCTTTTATTTCTCCTCTTCCCCATCTATGTATATTAATTTATTCTCAACACACTTATGACCTTTAGTGTATTTTCTATCACAATTGTAACAAACCCCTTTTGCTCTTTTTTCTTCAAATTGTTGTGGTGTCAACTTTGTAGGTGGTGAAAGGATAGGAGCAACAACACTTCCATCTTTATAGTTATGAGTGGTAGGATTCCTTGTTGCCATAATTTTGCTTTCAATTTTTCTTGCCAACCTGTATGCCTTCTCCAATGAATCAAGTTCCCAAAGGTGAACCTCATGTTGGATGTTATCATTTTGAGTCCCTATGAAGACTTCAATCCTATGCTTCTATGGAATAACATTTACCCTTATATTCAATTTTTGGAAGTCCTCATTGTGCTCTGCCATTGAACCCTTTTGTTTGAGATTTATCAATTGGATAAAGAAGTTGTTTCCCTTTGTATCCTCATAATGTTCTATCATTTCCTCCTTGAAATTGATCAGGTGACAAGTGGTTTATGATAACAAATCCCTCTATACCATACAAATTTATTCGGTTCTAAATATAAAGATGCAATGCATACCTTTTGTGGTAGTTGCACATCATGTAGATCAATTGCTCCATCTGTAGTATCCAAGTTACCGGATCCTTGCCATCAAATTTCCTCATATCTATATTTGGAACATGGTGGGTCTTCAATCCAACGTTAGATTATATGAAATCATGATTAACATTTATTTTGTTCTCATCACGAGTTTCCTCTACTTTTTTCAGCATTAGGAAGCCTTTCTTGTAGTGAATTTGTCCCACCTTCCTTCAAACCTTCCATGTTGCCATTCAATTTTTCTTCTATACCATTTATCTTATTTATCATATCTTCGATCAAATTCTTCAAATCATCCCTCCAATTTTGCTTACTAGGTGTTTCTATTTTCTTGATTCGAGTCATTCTCTTTCTTGCTTTTAGGAGTTCGATCTTAAATCCGTAGTAGCCCCAAAATTTTGGATCTCCAAGGTCTGAAATTGTGACCTGTGGTAGTCCTCTGTGTCTTCTTTCCAACACCACCAATATGATCGAAATTGGATTCTCCAAGAAAGCGTTATGCCCAATCTCCCAACATGACATGATTATATACTCTTTTTTTTGTTTTTGTTTTTTTGTTGTTTTGTTTGTTTGTTTGTTTGTTTTTTTTGTTTTTTGTTTTTTTGTTTTGTTTTGTTTTGTTTTGTTTTTGTTTTTGTTTTTGTTTTTTGTTTTTGTTTTTTTTTTTGTTTTTTGTTTTTGTTTTTGTTTTTGTTTGTTTTGTTGTTGTTTTTTTTTTGTACGAAGTGCCTTGTGTCACTTTTTCGATCTTCGGACCTGAAAACAATACACAAAAAACTAAAGTCCGTCCTATTTTTGTAACTTCTTACAAAATTTCAATCCAATGCTCAGAGATAAATTTATGATGATTTTCCCAAGGTCACTTGTTTGGGATGCAATTTGGGAGCCTGCAAAAACCATAACTTCCTTGGATTATATCTCCGACAATATAGCAAGACAAGATCTGAAATTCGGACCCAAGGTTTATCACGATTTTAGCTCAAATGTGTAATTTCATATTTTGAAATGTCGTACAAAACAAGCTACTGGAAAAATGCCACCATGACTTGTTTGGAGCAGCAAAACCCTAGAATCCAAAGCTCTTATAGCAAATGTTATGAAACAAGATCACAAAAAGATAGAAATAATAGATCAATGACTTTAAAATTAGCCTCTTCGAGGGGGGAACCTCTTTAACATTACACAAATGAACAAGTCTTGGATGATACAAATGACAAGACCTCCTTTCTATATATAGGAGTCTAAGGGGTTCCAATACAATCAGAGCCTACATAACAATAATATTGTAGGGGCACAACAATAACAATAGTGGGCTTCTATGGGGCACAATAATAACAAAATGGGGACTATATGGGCACAATAATACAATAAGGGGGCTGCACTAATAACAATAAGGGATTACACAAGTAGTATAGGGACCTAACGAGAGACATCTATGATAAAAAGGCATTTGAGAAATAGTTCACAACTTTTGTCAGTTTAGCCTTGGCTCTCTTACACTCTTGCACACTTAGACAATTCTTGGAGCACTTTAGCATTCACTTGGATTTGGAGAGAGGAAAGAAAGAAGAAAGAGGGACAAGGACGAGGAAAGCAAAGAAAATAAAAGGAATATTGGATCGACAACTTTACCGGAAGCATTTTCAGGTAATATGTTGTAGGTGTGATTTCCTTGTTGGGATGTGAATGCATGGTACATGCATTTGTTTATTTGGTTAATTTGTTGTGATTGGCATGGGTTTTTCCTAGTTTGACAATGGTTTCAATGTTGCCTTCCCATTTCTTGGATAGCCATGGTGTGATGGGATTCATTCTTAGTTGACATTTGGATTTCCAGAAGGTTTTGGAACTGGGTGACGTGGCCTCTGGAAAATCCCAAGGGTTGGGGGTGGATATGGTTTTCTCTAGGAAGCCCTCGATAGGTGGGTGGAGACTGGAAAATTCCTTAAGGAATTTTGAGGCATCTAAGCTTGTTTTGGTTTTGTGATCTTGGGACTAGTTTATGTGAGATCACGGTGGCTTGAGGGTGGAGGTGGTTTAACCTCTAGAGTCCTTGTTTGGTTATGTCTTGGTTTATCCCATGAGATCGCACATTCATGCTTGGAATATGGCACGAGGGTGATTAGCTGAAAGAAATATTTGGTTCATCCCAATCTATGGTCAGGTGGTACGTGGAATTCCTTGACTTGGTTGGCATTTGTATATGTTAATAAGAGTAATATTCCCATTGTGATTAATGAGCACATGTATTGGTTATTATGTGGATTTGATTGTTGATTTTTCATGGTCTCTATTATCATGGTTATTTGTTGGTTATATGATCAATTATATGATGTGCTCTTACTATGGATCTTGTTCACGATTTGTTAAGTTATGGAATAATTAATGAATGCATTGGCTAACACGTGTTATTTCAGCTATATTGAGAGGGAATTAGACCTTCTTGGTGATTCTGAGATGAAGTGCAGACTCTTACGATAAGAGATGCATTAATGACTTGTAGATTATATGTTTAACATATGTTTGATGAAATGTCTAACATGGATTAGGAATGTCTAGGTCAAGTTCTTGTTCAAGTTTTGAATGGTTAGCATTGTTATCATCTTAATTATGATTCTAGAAAGCTACAAGTAGTTTTGGGTAGTGGTCTAGAGGCTATCCTAAAAAAGTGGTTTAGATCTTGGAACTGTTGGCATTGAACTCGGGATTTTGGGCCATACCCGCATGGAAGCAGGATTGTGAGTTCGATACAGCCTCATAACTGCATGCATGAAGTGTCAAGGTTGCGGTTATGGAGTTAAGTCAGTGAAAAAGAGTTCCAGCTTAGGGATTGGTCACCTATGGTGGTTGTCCATCTCCTGAGAGATTCGTAGTCCTTGAGGAATGTCAATAAGATTTAAATTTATAGGCCCCACTTCCATAATTGGAACTTTGAGGTCGAGTCATATCATGGTAGGAATCAACTCATGTTTACCCTAGAGAGCTTGTAAAAGTGGGTAAATGTGGGGTGGGGGGTTACAGGTTGGTACCAAAGCTTCCAGGTACTAAAGATTGTTGGTACCAAATATTAACATGATATCTATCTATCTATCTATATATATATATATATATATATATATATATATATATATATATACATCATGTTAATCTACAATGACTTATGTAGATGAGATAGCCTCCCCTGAACTTCATTAAGGTATGATTTTGATTATGGTATCTATTTGGTTTGGCTAGCATGACATGTTTGAAAGAAGAAGAAGATTAGAGATGACGAGGATAATGGTGGATTATATTTCACGTGAATAAGGAGACGATTATTCTCTTCATATAAGAAATACATTGAGAAGTTTGAAGGAAGAAATCAGAAGTTGTAAGGTAGATAATAACAGGTTAATTGAGACATAGGAGAGGCTTGCCAGAGCTCAGGAAAAGAAAGTCAAGGTTAATGCAGTGATCCTTCAGAGTCTATCAAATTTGCAGAGACATAGACAACTAAGAATTAGTCATGGATAGGAGGAAAAGACTAATGGGGTATCTGGAAACATGTCTCAATCATGATACATGCTGGAAAGAGAGGATACACTCAGAGGTGGTAGATGGTTGGATACACTTGACAAGAGAGGTAGTGACTATGGGTTATATTCTAGTTTTGGTTCAGAGAGACATCATTGTCATCACCACCATCATCCTTATAGGAGGAATGAGAGGGGATATTTTCTAGAATACTTCAAGAAATCCAAGCCTCCTACATTTGGTGGGGATGTGAAGAAGTCAAAAGATTCATAAGCATGACAACTTGGGATGAACAAGTTCTTCAGATTGCACGACTATTCAAAGAACATGAAAGCCAAGATACCCACCTTCAATCTCAAAGGAAAAGAAGTTATGTGGTGGGAAGATGTGAAGAATGTCTGGGGCAATAGATAATAGAAGTTGACTTGGAGTGGGTTTGAAAGACTCTTCAGAAAGAAATACCTATCTAAGAGGTATTATGATGGAAAGGCCAAGGAATTCTATGAGCTTAGGATGGGTTCCATGACAAATGAAGAATATACAACCATATGTCTGGAGTTGTTGAGGTATGTGGCTTACCTCGAGGACGAGAAATAAAATATTTAAAGGTTCATCAACGGGTTCTCAGTAGCATTCAAAGATAAGATTGAGTTTGACGAGCCTATTTCATTGGAGGAATCCATCAGGAAATTAAAACATTGTTTTGGAGCAGTCTAAGCACAAGGCTAAGCTTAAGCGTGATTGGAAAGGGAATGAGAAGGCTAAGGGAAAATGGCCCAAGAAGCGAGCAAGACCTTAGGATGTAGGTGAGAAAAAAAAATTTGGCTCCTTACAAGAAGTTTAATGTAACTGAGAAGGGACATGGACCTCAGCCTGGAGAGAAGAAGAATAAAGGTAGGGGTAAATAACTGTTGCAGTGTTGGATTTGTGGCAATGATCATTGCAAGAAGGATTGTCCTTTGTACTAGGGTGGCAGATCTCATATCTGCAATGCTCAGGAAGCACAGATAGTTGGGGATGTTGGTCAGAGAATTCCATAGATTTATGGAACACTTGATAATATGCAGGCAGATCATCATGCATCCATTATTGAGATGAATGGCAAGCTCTGTGATCAAGTTGTTTCCATTTTGATCAACCCTGGATCTAATTATAGTTATGTTAGTCCCAACATGATGGATAAGTGTGGCTTGCGTAAAGAAGTGCATGCAAAATATTGGTTGGTGTAGTTGGCTGCAGGGACCAAGGAAAGAGTTCATCATTGGGTTAGAGATTGTGCATTTGAGCTGAATGGTATGCCTACTTCAGCACATCTAAATGTGCTTCCTTTGGGTTCATATAGCATGCTTTTGGGTATGGATTGGATGTTTACTCACAGGACCAAGGTAGATTATTATGAGAAATCTATTAAGTGCCTGGATGATGATGGAGAGAAGAGAATCTTGCAGGGAAAAAATAATCCCATATTAGTAAGAATGGTTACAACCATGCAAGCTAAGTGCAATAATGCGAAGGGTTGTGTATTGTTTGTAACACATGTTTCTAGTGACAAAGGGAAGGATGTAACAACCTCAGGTTAAAAGTTCATGTAATAAAGTTAATAAAGAAAAAATAAGACCAAGGTCATGGGACACTTATTCCAAGTTGAATGTTGGGAAAAATATCCTAGTGGGAATCACTTGTTGTGTATTATGGCTAAGGGGAAATTGGAAAAGGAAATGGCAAAGGCTTTGAAAAAGAAAAAAGGAATTATTGGTATTTTATTTATAAGAATAAAGGAAATTAGGAGAAAAGGAAAGTCAAAGGCCACATGTTGCATGTGAGGAGGAAATTGAAGGAAAATAGCGGAAAGTTGAAGAAATTAGAGGCATAAAAAATAAAAAGGATTCAAAGCATCAGTTTGTAGCCTTTGTCACTTTTGTTTTGGAATTAGTCTTGGAGAGGAGAAGAGCACCAAGAGAAGAAGGAAAGCAGGCAAGGAAAGGAAGGACAAGGAAAGCAAAGGTAAGCAAGGATCAAGCAAGGAAAGGTGGGATCAAGTAGCTTAGCGGGAATACTTGCAGTTAATAGGTTGCTTGTATGTTTGCCTAACTGTTTTTGGCATGCATGGTATGTGCATGTGTGTATTTGGTTCATTTGTTGTCATTGGCATGGGTTTTGTTGAGTTTCGACAGTGGTTTTAGCCTTGCCTTGTCATTTGTAGATAGCCATGGTGTGATGGGATGCTTTCTTGGTTGAACTTTGAGCTTTGGATTGCCATAAGGTTTTGGATCTAGGTGAGGTGGTCTCAAGAAAATCCTAGGGGTTTGGGGTGGAGATGGTTTTCTCCGGGAAACCCTCAACAGGCTCAGTGGAGACAAGAAATTTCCTCAAGGGATGTTAAAGGAATTCTGAGGCATCCAAGCTCGGATTGGTTTTGTGATATTGGGATCGGCTTAGGTGAGATCACGGTATGGTGAGGGTGGAGGTGGTTTAACCTCTGGATTCCCTTGGTTTTTTTATGGATTGGTTTATCCCATGAGATCCCACATTCATGCTTTGAATATGTTACAAGGGTGATTGGCTGAAAGAAAGATTTGGTTCAGCCTAATCTATGGTCGAGTAGTACATGGAAGTCCCTGACTTGGTTGGATTTTGCATATGGTTAATAAGAGCTAAGTTTCTCTTGTCTTTTATGAGTAATTATACTTGTTATTATGTGGATTTAATGGTTGTTCTATCATTGTTATCTACATGGTTATATGTTGGTTATAAGCATGGTTATATGATAGATTTAAGTATGGATCTTATCACATTTTAAGTAATGAATGTATGGTTAATAAATGCATGACCTAATTGGTGTTATGACAACTATTGTCAGAAGGCATTTGTCCTTCTTGTTAAAACTCAGATAAGTTTCATATCCTTGTGTTCATATAGGCATTCATGACCTGTAGGTTGCATGCTTACCATGTGTTTGACAGAATGCATGTCCTGGTTGGGAGGGGTCAGGTCAAGTCCTTGTTCAAGTTTTTGGTTTAGAAGATTTATTTCTATGTTATTCATCATTTTTGGAAGTTTCAATGATTTATGGGCAGAGGCCTGAGTCCTAGCCCTGAAAAAGTGGCTTAGAATTCGGGGTCGTTGGCACAAAACTGACTGGAAAAGTCCATAGTCATTAGGAAGTAGTCCTATGGGAGAAGTTGGAGGCTCACAATCACTTGGAGGCCTTGCTAAGGGAGTGACTGAGAGCCTAGGTTAGTAAAAAGGAGAGTTAGCTCAGGGGTTGGACACATGGAGGGGTCTATCGAGGGTTGGAATCCCTCTCTCTCCTTTTGTTTTTCAACAATTGCATTTACCGGTCCAATAAAAAAAAAAAGAGAATAGCTCGGCTGTATATAGCTGAGCTACAAGGATCCAGATGGAAAAAGAGTATTTTAAAAGACTCCTATCCCGCCGATATGGGAGATGTAATGAAATTGAATCGATTTTTCTTCCATCTGGTTTGATCTATTGTTTTAGTTAAGAGGAGTCTACGGGACAGCCATTAACCCCTTCTCTTATCAGCAGGTATCAGGACGGGTAGATCCTTGAGGTCTTGTAACACTTTAGGGAAGTTAGTAAGGTCTTAAGTTGTTGACTTCATTTCTTAAGGTCATATAGGAGGTTGAGTCTTATCATAGTGACCCTCAGCTCATGTTTACCCTGAGAAAACCAGTGAAAGTGGGTAAATGTGGGAGGAGGCAGTTACAGGGTGGTATCAGAGCAGGTTGCACTCTCTTTGGGTAAAATATGATGTTGTCAAGGTTATGGTTGTCATGCATGGGGTCATGGTATACATTTGGTATGGTCATGCATGATGTTTTTATATTGATATGATTATGATTTTATATGTATCAACCTAATGTGGATTGATTTTTGCAGATGAGATAAGCCTCCCCTGAATGTCAATGATGTATGGTTTTGATTTTGGCATCTATTTGGTTTATATGACATGGTCTACATGCAAGAAGAAGAGAAATAGAGATGACATGAAAAATGGTAGATTGTAGATCTCGTGACTCTCCCTACATATTAGTTGGGAAACAAGGGGATGAGTATTCCCCTGATATAGTAGATACATTGAGGAGTTTGAGGGTAGAGATCAGAAGTTGCAAGGCAGACAATGACAGGTTTTTTGAGGCTTAGGAAATACTTGCAAGGGCTTGGAAAAGTATGGAGAAGTAAATGTAGTGATTCATCAGAGCTTGTCAAATTTGGAGAGACAAGGAAAATTGAGGATTAGTCAAGAATAGGAAGAGAATTATAATGGTGCCTATGGTAGCAGGTCTCGGTCTGGATATAGGTTGGATAAAGGGGATATAGTCAGAGGCAACATATCACTGGATACACCTGATAGGAGGACTGGTATGTATGGACATCATTCTAGTTCCTCATCCAGGAGACATTATCACCATCATCACCATCATCATCATTATAGGAGAAGTGAGTACTTGCCAAAGGATTTCAAGAAAGTCAAACTTCCTACATTCGATGGAGAGATGAAGAAGTTAAAAGATGTAGAGGCATGGTTTCCTGGGATGAATAAATTCTTTGAATTGCATAACTACTCAAAGAACATGAAAGAAAAAATAGCTACCTTCAGCCTTAAAGGGAAAACATATATCTAGTGGGAAGATGTGAAGAATGTCAAGGGTATTGGGGAAGAAGAGTTGATTTGGGATGAGTTTGAGAGACTCTTCAAGAAGAAGTATCTATCAGAGAGGTACTATGATGACAGAGCTAAGGAGTTTTATGAGATGCAGATGGGTTTTATGACAGATGATGAGTATACTAGCAGGTTCCTGGAGCTGTTGAGGTATGTGCCTTACCTTAAGGATAAGAAGGCTAAGACCCAGAGATTCATCAGTGGGTTTCCAGCAACATATAGAGACCATATTGAGTTTGATGAGCCTAAATCGTTGGAGGAGGCCATCAGAAAGTTGAAGCATTATTACGAGTAGTCAAAGTGAAAAGTTGAGCCTAAGCATGATTTGAAGGGAAATGAGAAAGTTAAAGGGAAATGGCCACCGAAACATGGAAGACCTCAAGATGTAGGTGAGAAAGAAAATGTTGTTCCTTACAAGAAGTTTATTGCAATTGAGAAGGGACATGGGTCACAACCGGAAGAGTAGTAGAATAAAGATGATGGTAGAGGACCATTGCGATGTTGGATATTGGAAAAGATCATCACAAGAATGATTTTCCATTGTACTAGAGTGGAAGGCCTCATATATATAATGCTTAGGAGGTGCAGAAAGTTGGGGATGTTGGTCATAACATTCCTCAAATTTATGTAGTTGTGGAAAACAAGCAGAGAAATCATGAGGCATCCATTATTGAGATGGAAGGTAATCTTTGCGTTCAATTTGTTTCTATTTTTATTGATCCCAGATCTAATTATAGTTATGTTAATCCTGCGCTGGTGGATAAGTGTGGCTTGAGAAAATAAGTACATGCAGAGTCTTGGTTGTTACATTTGGCTATAGATACTAAGAAGAGAGTTCATCAATGGGTAAGAGCTTGTGCATTTGAGTTGAATGGTATGCCTATAACAACGCATCTGAATGTACTGCCATTGGGATCATATGGTATGATTTTGGGTATGGATTGGTTGTACCTTCATAGGACCAAGTAGATTGTTATGACAAGGACATTGAGTTCCTAGATGATAATGGGGAAAAGAGAATCTTGTAGGGAAAGAAGAAGCCTACACCAATTAGAATTATTATAGTTATGCAGGCTAAGTGTAGTTGTAGGATGGGGTGTGTAATGTTTGCAGTTCATATTTCCAATGACACGGGTAAGAATGTTGAGGATACAAAAATATTCAAGAGGTACCTTGTATTACAGTAGTTTCAGGAAGTGTTTCCAGTAGAGATTCTAGAGTTGCCTCCTCATAGGGAAGCAAAATTTTCCATTGAGTTTGTACTAGGGGCAACACCAACATCAAAGGCACCTTACAGGATGAGCACACCAGAGTTATTAGAGTTGAAGTTGTAGCTGAAGGAAATGCTTGAAAAGGGATATATTAGGTCAAGTGTATCACCTTAGGGTGCACCAATATTGTTTGTAAAGAAGAAGGATGGTACTACCAGGTTATGCATTGATTGCAAGCAACTTAACAAGGTGACGATCAAGAACATGTACCTATTGTCGAGGATCGATGACTTGTTTTATCAGTTGAAGGGAGCAACAATGTTCTCGAAGATTGATCTAAGATCAAGATATCATCAGGTACGCATCAAAGAAGAGGACATCTATAAGATTGCTTTCAGGATTAGGTATGGGCATTATGATTTTGTTCTAGTTCCTTTTGGTTTGACTAATGCCCCAACTACTTTTATGTGCTTGATGAATAGTGTGTTGTGTCCTTATCCAAACAAGTTTGTGATTGTGTTCATTGAGGATAAATTGATATATTCTAAGAATGAGGAAGTGAATGTCGAACATTTAGTAGCAGTATTGATATTTCTAAGGGAGAATCAGTTGTATGTCAAGCTTAGAAAGTGTAGTTTCTTTCAAACAGAGGTACATTACTTGGGACATGTTGTTTCTAAGGAAGACATAGTAGTGTATCCAAAAAAGATAAGGACTATCATGGAGTGGGAAGCTTCTAAGAATGTGGATGATGTAATATCATTCATGGGGTTAGCAAGTTACTATAGGAGGTTCATCAAGAACTTCTCACACATTGCATATCCTATTACATCATTATAGAGGAAAGGTAAGAAATTTGAATGGACAAAGGAATGTGCAACCAATATTGAGCTGTTGAAGTAGATGTTGACAAATGCCCCAGTTCTTAATATTGTAGATCCATATAAAGAGTTAGTGGCGTGTACAAATGCTTGCAAAAGAGGACTTGGTGGAGTTTTAATGTAGGAGGGACAGGTGGTGTGTTATGAGTCTAGGAAACTAAATGAGCACGAGCAAAACTATGTAACTAATAATCTTGAGTTGGAAGCTATTATTCATGCCTTGAAGATGTGGAGGCATTATATTCTTGGTAGGACGTTTGTATTAATGAGCGATCACAGTGGGTTGAGATATATGTTTGACCAAGTAAATCTGAATGCTAAAAAATCTAGATGGTTGGCCACGATCAATAAGTTTGATTTCAAGATCAGGTATATTAAGGGTAAAGAGAACAGGGTTGTAGATGCTCTTAGCAAAAGGGTGCATATGAATCATATATCAGTTATGAGTTCTTATGGGACGTATTTATAGGATCAAATATTACAAGCAAGACAACAATATGATAGGTACAAAGAGCTTAGGCATATGTTACAGTAGGGTACAGGTGATCAGGATGTGGACTATCATCTCATGACAAATGGTTTGGTGAGATTGAGAGATAGGATCTATGTGCCAGATGACAGTGGGCTCAAGAAGCTTATCTTGAGGGAGTTTCATGTCAAACCATATTAAGGTCACCTAGGCTATCAAAAGAAGTTGACAATAGTGAATAAGTTCTACTATTGGCTGAATCTAAGGAAGGAAGTGATAAAGTTTGTGGCTAGATGTTTGGACTGTCAGCAAGTGAAATCAGATTGTAATCATCCAGGTGGGTTTCTTCAACCTATTCCGATTCTAGAATGGAAATGGGAGGTTATTTCCATGGATTTCATTACAAGTCTTCCGAGAACATCAAGGTAGCATGATTATGTCATAGTTGTGATCGATAGGTTGAGAAAGGTAGCTCACTTCATTCCAGTGAAGACTACTTATTCAGCTAGTGAGGTCGCACAGTTATTCATCAGGGAAATAGTGAGATTACATGCTGTTCTGAAGAATATTATGTTAGACATGGATGTTAATTTCAATTCCAAGTTTTCGAAGGAGTTATTTGTAGGTTTTTGGATAGAGTTTTCCTTTAGTACATATTATCATACGTATACATATGGACAGACAGAGAGGGTCAACAAGATTCTAGAGGATATGTTGAGGATGTACGTCATGCACCAGTAGAGGAGATGGGAGGAGTACCTTCCATTGGTCGAGTTTACTTACAAAAATGGTTACCAAGATTCATTGAGGATGATTCTGTTTGAGGCACTGTATGAGAAAAGTTGTCATACTCCCTTTAACTAGAGTGATCCAGTGAACAGGGTACATATTGGACCAAATATGTTGGTAGAAATGGAACAAAAAATTAAGGTTATAAATAAGAATCTAAAGGCAGCACAAGACCGACAGAAGAATTATGCATACTAGCACAGGGCATTTAAGGAGTTTCAGGTTGGGGAGCATGTGTATTTGTGCAGCAAGCTCAAGAATATCTCCTTGAGGATTGGATCATGTGCCAAGTTGGCACCATGATATTGTGGGCCTTTCAAGATCCTTGACAGGATTGGACTAGTGGCCTACAAACTTGTGCTACCTCCGACAATGAAAGTCCATGATATTTTGCATGTTTCATTGCTTAAGAGATATGTAAAATATGTTGATCATGTTATTGATTGGTCTGTATTGTAGGTGGAACTAGAAGGATAATTCTAGCCAGAACCTCAGTGCATATTACAATGGAAATGGCTCATGCTCCGGAATAAATCAATTGAGTAGGTTAAAGTGCAACAGAAGCACTTTGGGCCCGATGAAGCTACATGGGAGATGGATGATCATATGTGGGCTATGTATCCTTCATTGTTTGCCGGTGAAGGAAAATGAGTTTTGGTATTATATATATTTATGTATGGTTACTAATGTAAATACCACAATGACCTATGTTATAAATCTCCAATAAGTTGTATGGTTGTTAGATTGTCATGTTTGTTATGATGGTTTTTCTTTTGAGCAAGTTTTTCATTGTAAATACTACAACAAGCTAATTGATAAAGCTCCATAGGTAGTATTCTTTTAGTGTTCAATAGTTTTGCTAGTTGTAGGTGTCATAGAACATCGAGGATTATGTTCCCCTAAGGGGGAGGGGTCTGTAACCACCCTGGGTTAAAAGTTCATGTAATAAAGTTAATAAAGGAAAAATAAGACCAAGGTCATGGGATAATTATTCGAAGATGAATGTTAGGAAAAACATCCTAGTGGGCATCACTTGTTGTGTATTATGGCTAAGGGGAAATTGGCAAAGGCAATGGAAAAGGTTTTGAAAAAGAAAAAATGCACTATTGGTGTTTTATTTATGAAAAAGGGAAATTAGGAGAAAAGGAAGGTGAAAGACCACAGGTTGCATGTAAGGATGAAATTGAAGGAAAATAGAGAAAAAAAATGAAGAAATTAGAGGCATCAATAATAAAAAGGATTCAAAGCATCAGTTTGTATCCTTTTGTCAGTGTTGTTTTGGAATTAGTCTCTGTCACACGGAATGAGTCGTTCTTGCGGACAAGACCGGCCTCCCTAGTATCTAATGATATCTAGTGACAAGCAAGCCAATCAAATCCTTTCTTTCTCTAAGTATGCAATTTATAAACAAAGGCAAACAAGTGTTTTAGGCCTACCTTGGGTCCAATGCAAGTTTGTGGAAGCCTCGCTCCGTTGATCCAAATGAGCTCCCTTGTAGAGAATCTGCAAACACAAACAAGCACACAAATTAAATAGCACCTGAAAAGCCAATATAATAAAGCATACTTATCATGATGATCAAGGAATTCATAAAACAAATCACATAAGACAATTTGTTGAGAAAAATGAATCTGATTGTATTAATTTAAATCAAAGAAGAACTTTACAACCTGTGCCTTGATGCTGTATAAGCTCCTCCCAGGGTCCATCAAGAAGTCTCCTCTACTTTGAGAAGTTTTACTCTCTTCCCAATGAAGCCAAAAGGTATGTGATCTCTCCTCTCAAGCTTAACTAGGAAGTACCAATTCCACCAGCATTTACCCTAAAAAATGTTCAGCTTCTAACCTCCCTAGCAACCAGCCCAATGCCTTAATTTATAGTGCAATGGAGGGAAGTTACTAGGTCCACCTTCAAAGGGATAAAGCCCTCCTTCAAAGGGATAGCTCCTCTCATTAAGGGATTAGCTCCTTCACTTTTGGGATGCATGAACCACCTAGGAGCGAACCATCGAGTTCAAGATTCCTTCTAGAATCATCTAGAATTAACCCAAAGTGAGTTTTTAAGAATAAACTTGCGCCTTTTTGACTTTCACAGGGGTCCGCACCCACTCCTTTAGAGACAGAGCGGGCAGGTCCGCAGGTAACATGAACAGGGGGTGCGGGACTGCAGGCAACAGTGAGAGAAAGTGCGGAACCAGAGCTTTAATGAATTTTAAGGTCTTTCTCTCATTTTCAAAGCTTGACATGAAGAGCTGAGGTTTGAGACTTGCTTAGGAGGACAGTATGAGTGATGATAGACCCATACTGACTGCAAATAGTCATGGTGACAATATTTTGTGTAACAGATTGCCCCCTAAAGTGCGAAGTCTGTAGTAGATGAGGATTTCATTTATCATCTAGGAAGAGTGAAGTACTTTATTATTTCGAGGATCATCTTGTGGAGAGCCCGGTTGGAACCTGTAAAAACATTCAATGCAAAATATATATATGAGATCATATCATCGCTGAGGTAGGCATTCCCATACTCAGATCAAGACTGACTAGGAAACTAACTACTGCTCTGATATAGGAATGATCTTGTAATACATCACAAGTATAGACACATGTAGACACAGTATGGACGCAGCCATCTGTTTATGAATAGTCCACTGTATAATGAATACAAAATTCCTCGCAACCTGGATGGTGGAAACTAGATCTAGGGTCTTCATTTCTACTTCCCGAAATAGTACAATTCTATCCGCGCGAATGAATGTGTTGAAGTTGAACATGGTATAAACCACTTGATTACCAGTCAATGATGTAAACTGTTAACAAGTGTGAGAGAAACCACCAGTAATTTCAATGGCTCTCAAAGTACTCAGTACAATCCATGAGATGTGAATAGATGTGTTGATATCAAACATGTCACAGAATCCTTTGATCGAAGGTCAATGATGCAACCTATCGTCGAAGGTGAGAAACCTGCCATTGAGGTATGCAGATCCCAAGGTACTGACGATTTCTAGATCATCTTTCTAGATAATGAGCTGAAGTCGATAGAAAGCGATCCGTCGTAGGCAAGCCCACAACACGAAATCATAGATCAAGTTTGAAGAAATTTAGTTGCAAGGACTGACTCAGGGATGGTCAAGATGGATGACAGATATTTTGCAGATGAATGGCTTATTTGCACTGACCTCTTGAATACATAACGACACAACAGATGGTTTGGTGACAATTGACCCAAAGTTAATACCCAGAAACCGGCTGAAGACTTTCAATATGGTTTGATCAACTGTTAGGCAAAGGATTTCCCAACCTAGGTGAATAAAAGTGTCGTGTTCAAGAGTGGTTACAAAGTATGACAAACAAGCTCATTTTTCTCTTTTTTCCCCCACCATTTCTGGCAAGTACCTCTTTATTTTTGACAAGCTTGAGGAGGATAACATTTGCTTGATTATAAGCTCATCCTTCGGATGAGTCCAACTTAGTTTAAATTCGAACCCTAATAAGGAGTGGTTTGTTCCTGTTTGTAATTGAACAGGTCCTTTACTGTTAAATTTTAATGAGTCCAGTATAGGAGAAACTCTGCGTTTTTTAATTTTAGAGAGTCTGAAAAAAAATTAAGAAGACTCCATGGTTGTCCTTTTTCGTAAATTTGTGTCTCCCAAGCCCGAAAAAGTATAAAATAATACTTGAGAGAACCGCTTGATCATTGCGACCAAGGATTACTTTTCGTAATTAGTGCCTCTGATCCGAAAAAGTAAAAAAGAGATCAATGACACATCGTTTTATAACCAATACCGAATTTGAAACGACAAAAATCCGGCAATCTTTTCGTGTTTTTACGGTCAGAAAAAGAGCTGTAAGTGGACCGTCTTTTTAGTTCCGTTTTAACAAGCATAAAAAGAAAAACTCGACAATATTTTCATGTTTTAGGAGTCAGAAAAGAGCTTAAAGGTGACTCTAATGTTTTTTCGTCGAAAATGACCGATTTCGCCTGAAAAATCCGTTATCCTGAACAAAAACTCAAACATTACTCATACCTGTTTAAAATGGATAAAAATGCTTCAAAAGTTACCTCTTTAAAGTGAAACATAAACAAATTAAAAACTCATTTATTCAAAAAACTTATAAAAAGGGCTTTTGTAAATTCATTTTTACCGTTTGAGTTTTGGGTGAGAAAATAGAGCTTTTGGTCAGAAACTTCCTGTGAAGATTGCGGAAAATCCGTCCATTGGAATTGAACGTCGTCTCCTCCAGGTAATCTACATCATCCTACTCTTTAATTTCATCCGTTTCAAAGTTGTTTTTAGGTTTTAATTTCATTTTTTAAGGGATTTTTAGGTTAGAAACCCGCGCGCGGGGGTCCGCAGGCACAACACAGGTAACCTGTGGACCCCGACTTTTTCGTAAAGGGAAAAAAATCACAGGTCCGCACCTGCCGTGAAGGCAAAGTGCGGACCCACGCACTGTCTCTAACAGAGAGGGTGCGGTCCCTGCAGCAAGGGTTTTTAAACCTAAATTTCTCAAATTTCACCCAAAAATTTTGCTTTTAGATATTCTAATTCGCCTTTTTGTTGAATGTAGAGTATACATCATGCTTGATTGGCGAGAACGGAAGCATGAGGATGTAGATCTCGGTGCGATAAATCATCAACCTTTGATTGATGCATTGAAGGCATGCAACTTATACAAATTCTGGGCCATACCTAGCATGAGGGCCCAGGTGGACTTCTTGCAGTGGCTGGTAGACAGGTGGAGCATACAGGACCAATGCTTCTTCATTGGTGGTCACCAGATCGAAATGGAGCCGACAGACATTTACTTTTTGACTGGTTTTCCTAAGAGAGGTGAACACTTGACTCTATTCGGGACTAGGCCAGGTGGCCAGTCTGTCGATAGCCTCCGGCTAGAGTTCTGTAACAACCAGACTAGAGATAAAGGGATAGATATCAAAACCATATCCCTTCCTGAACTCAAGGTAATTGCGTTTACTGTTACCAGGTTCTGCGGGAGCGCAACACTACATGTAGCCACTGGATCCGAAATGCGGATGGTAGTAGACTGCTTTCAAGGCACTATCTTCAACTGGTGTGATGCTGTGTTGGCTAATATAAAAGGCCAACTGACTAGAGCAAAGAACAGAAAACTAAAGACCTTTGGATATGGTGATTTAGTCGTGAGATTTGGTCTGGAGAGGGTTCCAATGTTGGTCCCACAACATCTCACTGTTGGAGCTGGAATTCCCCGAGAGCCCAAACTGATGTGATGGGTTGCAGTTATGGCTCGTCATCCTGAGGAGGGGACAGAGGTCGTTCAATTCACTCCTGAGTATTTCCATTGGTTGGAGAACCAAGTTTTTGCTATTCAGGACTTTCCTTACGCTGGGGTAGATTTTCGTGGTGACCCAGACATGACTCTTCCACCAGGAGAGCAATGGGATGACTCAGGTAAAATCATTTTCAACATTTTCCTAATTTATTTTTTTGTTTTGTTTTTATCTCGTCCCAAAATTGATAGTAAAAGTTTCAAATGCAGATGTAGGTCCACGGCAACTAGACGCTCTCCGGCCCTATGAGAGGAAACAACTAGCTGTAGTGGCACCAGCCCCACAGGACGAATCAACAGAGACCTTGGTCAAATTGGAGAGCCATCTAGAGCGTTTGACAGGAGACATTCTGGAGACCGGCATAGATGACATTCCTCTTAGAATACAACACTATGTGATTGGGGTCCGAGGACCTTTCAGGAGGTTCCTTTGTAAGGTGGCCCATATAGTGGTTTCTTATCGTGATCATCACCAGTGATAGGATGATCGCCTGTTGTAGACACATATGACATTTTTTGCTTTTTGTACTATCATTTTTGCCGATCATAAGGTGTTTTTCAACCTATGATCGAAGACGATGTATATTTGACACACTCCTATGTTATACTATATCACTATTACCAGCTTATCTTGTAAAACATGTTATGGAATGTTGTTAAATTTACTTGTATGATTATTGCAAATGTCTACTTAACATTCGAGAAGCAATTGCATATGATAATGTATTTAAATATCTTGGAATATGCTGATATTCAATATAATCAAATTCACGTTCCAAGAGACGAACTCTCAAAAATAATCTCAATAACACTGGATTTCTAATGGCATATACTCTATTAAGCTGTAATACAACGAGTTCAGAATCGAACCTCACTATCAGATTCCGAATCCCAAATGAAATAGATTCAGATAATAACTCAATCACTACACTATACTCAGAAATGTTGTTCGTTGTTTGACCAAGGCTTACCCCATGCATAGATACCAACTCGTCAGAGGGTGAATAGATAACCCAAGCTGCGGAAGAAATGTTCCGTGTATTACGACAAGCACCATTAGCAAAACCAATGTACGTTTGGAGAGGCGTCGACATCTGCAATATCAAGAGTAAAACCAAGATAAGCAGGAATAATGACGAAAAACACTCTCTAAGCTAAGCACACTTTTTAAACTAAAACACACCAGCTAGAAAGAAAACTAACCCTAACTAAAAATCTCCACACCCAGATTTAAGCATAATACCTCTTCAAGTAAAGAGCATTTCTGGGTTTACCTAAAGAGACCCCATCAAAGTATACCAATTCATAGGCCCCTTTTGCTAGCTTTCGCTTAACAACATAAGGACCATGCCACATGGGTACAAATTTTCCAGCACCTAATTTATCATTTGCTTGATCGTACAATAAGACTAGGTCTCCTTTCGAAAAATTTCGAGGGGTAACATTTCGATCATACTGAGCTTTAATACGTTTGGCATGAGTTTCGATTTCTAATGCAGCATCACGTCGATTCTCATCTAGCTGAGCCAAGTATAACAAACGTTTTTCCTCTTCGGAAGTGGCTGGAAGTAATTCGATGGCCATTTGCAATGACGGGATTTCGCATTCAATGGGTAACACAGCTTCCAGACCATAAACTAGTTGGAAAGGAGTGAACCCGGTTGACGTTTTTACTGAGGTTCGATACGCCCAAAGCGCTGAAAATAGCATGTTATGCCAATTCAACCTATGAATCCCAATGATTCGTCGGATCATGATGACTAGAACTTTGTTGATGGCTTCAACCAGACCATTAGCCTGTGGATAATATGGAGTTGAACTATCGTGAAGCAAGCCGAGTTGGCCTGTAAGTTTAGTCATCATAATGTTTCGAAAATGACACCCATGATCAGTGATGATCGCTTGTGGAACACCAAACCTAGCAATTATATGATTGAACACGAAAATCGCAGCAGTTTTGCCATCTGCCTCAAATGTAGGCATCGCCTCGGCCCACTTGGTAAAATAATCTACCGCAAGGATGATATACGCATGCCCCCCGGCCGAGTGAGGGTTACATGTAATAAAATCGATACCCCATTTTGCAAAAGGACCGACGACAATTATAGGGTGGAGAGGAGCAGGTGGAGCACGCATCTTTCGATAAAAAATTTGGTAGTTGTGGCATTTTCGGACCGCGTTAATACAATCTTTAAACAAAGACGGCCAGAAGTAGCCAGCGCGCAATATCTTTTGGGCTGTGGCAAACCTAGACATATGACCGCCACACACTCCAAAGTGACAGTCATTTAGAACCCTTTCAGCTTCCTCATGAGTTAAACAACGTCGAAAAACAGAGTCCGCCCCACGACGATAAAGTGTATCTCCAATAATTTTGAATTGTTGGGACTGGAATCGTATTTTTCGACGTTCTGACCTTGAAATTTCTGGCCGAAAGGATTGGGTCTGGAGATAAACGATGATATCTCCATACCATGGATCTAAATTGCTGATTAGAAATAAGGATTCGTCCGCAATGGGCTCCTCCGCCATAGTTTTCGTGTCAGCACGCGGGAAGTCACACATTAACTCCGCAAAAACTAAAGATTTCTTCGACTTAGAATTTTCAAATTCCAAGTTGAACTCCTGCAGGATTACAATCCATTTGGAGTGCTTGCCCCCTAGCAGTTTCTTAGGCAAAATATAGATCATAGGATTGCAATAAGAAATTACTGTAGTTTTGCGTAGTAAAATGTAATGACGAAAACGTTGGACAACTTGAACAGCTGCCAATGCCAATTTCTCCATATGTGAGTATTTTAGCTCAGTTGGATTTAAAGTGCGACTAAGGTAATATATCACATGTTCAGTACCGAATTCATCTTCCTGAACTAACACCATTCTGATGGTGGAATGGGAGGCGGCGAGATACAAGAAGTAGTCCTAGTTGTAGTTGGGAGGATGCAATAACGGTGCATGGGTCAACGCATATTTTAGTGCATCAAAATATTTGTCAGCTATCTCATTCCAAAAGAATGGAGTATTTTGTTTCAACAACCGGGTAAAACCATTTGTGATCTCAGCATAGTTAGGAATGAACCATTGTAAAAAGTTTGCTTTCCCCTGCAAACTTTGGAGTTGGTGAAGACTCGAAGGAGGAGGCAATTTGACAATAGCTTCAACCTTCGAGGGATCGACACGAATGTCGGCTTTTGAAACAACAAACCCCAGTAACCGACCCGTTTCTATACAGAAAACACACTTGTGTGGATTCAACCTAATTCGATAATGCCTACACCTCATAAAGGTTGCTCGTAAATGGATGAGATGACCAGCTCGACGTAATGAATGAGCAGGTAAATCATTGAGATAGGGTTGCACAATGTGCTTGATGTCATGAAACGCGTAACAAATGGCTCTTTGAAAAGTTGCCCCGACGTTCTTGAGCCCAAAAGGTAATTTGAAATAAGCAAATGTCCCCCATGGACAAATGAAAGCCATTTTTGGTTGATCAACAGGTAGAATATTGATTTGATTGTATCTGGAAAAACCATCCATGAAGGAGAATATTTCACTGCCGGCACAATCATCAATGATTTGATCGATATAGGGAGTTGGGTAATTGTCTTTTGGACAGGCTCAATTAATATCCCTATAATCGATACACATTCTTATTGTCCCTTGCTTTTTGTTAACAGGAACACTATTCGATACCCAATCCGTTAACAGAATCGGATAAATGAAACATGCTTTGAGTAATTTTTCAACTTCTGCTTTAATAACAGCAGCTTTTCGTGGGTGGATCTAACGTAAACGTTGCCGGACAGGTTTAGCATCCGGGTAAGTTTTGATTTCATGAACGACAATTGCTGGGTCAATTCCTGGCATTTCCTCATATGACTAGGCAAACACGTCGCAAAATTCTTGAAATAGGGCCTTATATGTTTGAATTTCATCTTCCGTACAAGAGGCCCCTATATGAATGTTTTCAACAATTCCAGGTTTAACCGAAATATCAATAGGAACAGTTCGAGAAATGTTTCCCAAATTTAACTCTGAATCAAGATTTTTCATCGGATTCTGAGGTTCCTTGACATATTCAGTCGTAAAAATAGATGAAAAATCATTTTCAAAACGATCAATCTCGGGTAAAAACGAAGATCTGTGATGAAGATCTTCCCATGGTAAATCATCGACACATAGGATTTCATGAATTTGCTCATTAGTGTGAACAAGTTCGGAAAACGTTATTGAAACCGAGTTTGATGTTGAAAGTGATTCCTCATGGACCACATTCATTAAGTCAAGTTTGGTTGAAGAAGGGTCAGAAAACGAATGCACGGCATGATACACAATTTCATATGGACTTAAAGGCATAACATCACCAAATGAGTCTATCTCAGATTCAGTAGGTACGATCCAAGGATCATTATAAACAATAGTGTCTGACGAAATCATATGAATGGTTGCAGTAGAAGACGATGCGTTGATAGGAGGAAAAGGAAAAGTTCCCAGTAAACCAGAATCTTTAACTAGTCCTACTCCAACATCCTTATACGGGATAGTTGTTTTGCCGACATGCTGAATACTTTCAGAAGAGGCTGGGTCGGACAAAAAGTAAGTCAGCTGGTCTATAGTTACGCTCTTTCCATTATGAGGGAACTTTATAAGCTGAAAGACCGATGAAACGACAACTGTCATAGCGTAAGACCAACTACGACCCAAGAGAAGGTTGTAATCTAGAGGGGCATCAACCACCTCCACATCTAGATTAACATTTTTACCTTCAACCCCTATAGGTAAATCCTGTAGAATGCCAAAAGGATGAAACCCATGGCCATCAAAGGCCTTTAGAATTGTCGGGGATTGATTTAGCATAGGAGAACCAAGCGATCTCCAACACTGTATCGACATAATACACGTTGAGGCTACCTTATCAATCACAGTCCTATAACAAGGCCTGTTTTTGACTAACACTGGAATCTGGAAAGCCATTTGATGAGGTAAGCGCGATGTACTATTTTCTAGATCGAAAATTATGAGGTTCGAGTCCTGAACATCAACAACTCCTATAGCCGACAATAGCAATTTACGTTGTGCTGGACATGATTACAACACTTCCAAAGCTGACATTGTTGAAGGTGAAATACCCAAATCTTCGACAATGTTATAGTTTTGAGCCGCTCTCGCATGTGGATTGAAAGCTGACTTTCGAAGTATACCCTTGGCGGGCGGTTTGATTACTAAGTCTGGGTTAGGTTTCTCGATCTGTAGTGGATCGGAACCGGGAGTTGAAGTTGATGGGTTCGAATGAGAAGATTCTGCTTCCTTACCATCAACAGGACTTTTACTTCCGTAATCATGTGATCGAGTCGCAATCTTAACATGGGACATCATCATTATGGGTTCTTCGGAGGCATTTGAGGAAGAACCTATCATCTTACTGTCTTGACTAGGAAAAGGATCCTTCACAACAGTAGGCGTTTGGAAACCTTTGAAATTTTTTGCAACCTCTACATGATGAGGGCAGTCTCTTGTAAAATTCTCTTCGTCACAAGTGAGACAAGGATAACGAGGTTTGCGTTTCTCATCAGTTGATTCCGTTTTTTCAGGTTTCTCTTTCGAATTTTTATCTGTTTTATTTTTCTTCTTCCCTTTCTTCTTACCGCCAGATTTTGATTTGGTTGTAGATGACTCTACAACATGAATATTGGCGGAAATTTCCGCAGAAGAATCCCCTGTTGGGGAATATGGTAAAGTTATGATAGGAGAAGAATTCTTGGAAGATTTCTTCTTACTTTTGGTATTAACCGTACCAATCATACCATCAGCAACATGAGACCCTGAAGGAGCTGCAGTTATCTGATTTTGTTTAGGAAGATCGGGGATTTTCTCGTGTAACGTACATGACTGTGTATAAACTAAGTCAAGGTACTGAGCTTGAGAAATTACTTGCTCTTCAGTAACGACTCCGGCCTTAGCTACATCCCCAGTGATCTTCGGTAATAAAGATTTTACAAACCATTCAGCTAAGATTTGATCCGGAATAAAAACTTTCACTAAACGCCGTCGACGTCTCCATTCATGAATGTGATCTGAAATGTAAGTGGACGTTGACTGCTTTAATGAAGTTAATAGTTCCGTGACGAAGTAGCTAACTGACTAAAGCTATAAAAAGTGGCTCGTGGTAACTCAATGTACCACTTGGCCGCAAGAACAATTAGAGTGCGCTGGAAAAGCCTTAAACAGATTGAATCATCTGAAATGGAATTAGACGCACACCAGAGGTGATAAGTCATCACATGGTTCGACGGGTCCTCTCCTGATTTGCCTTCAAACTTAGGAATATCACTAGGCAACTTATTCGGCATTGGCGGCCAAAATGGAAAATAGTTAATTGGATCGTTCGTAAGGCACGACAAGTCAGGCAAGTCCAAAGTTGCAATAAACGGTAACTGACGATTAGGGTCCTTGAAACCCTGGGTCATGAGACCAGCCCCAGGAGGAGGATATCCAGGATAACTAGGAATTGGAATTGCATTTGGGATATTATATCCTCCCCGAAAACCAGGATTAACCGGACCGTACTGGGGTTGTTGAGGTTGCTGATATGTATATCCAGGGTACGGTTGATACTGATAGACTAGATACTGAACAGCAGGACCGAATTGGTACTATCCCTGGTATGGTTGATAAGTAAATTGAGGTTGACTTGTGACAACCGTACTTGGACCAGGTTGTCCTACAGGCATCTGAACCGAAGTATGAATTGTGGATCCAGAATGAGGTAAAGATGTCTGAGGAGTTGATACAGGAATAGTAGAAACCAGAGCTGTTGATACTCCAGAAGTAGGTGGGGTAGATTGAACAGATGTTGCAGCAGTCGTTTGAGGCGGAGTACGAGGTGTACTAGGCCTAGACTGAGAAACTACAGAAGGTGCAGAAGTTTGAATAGTAGACTGGACAGGTTGCTGGGGTGAACCAGAAACCAAGGGTTGTCCAGTTTGAGATGACAACTATACATTCGGTTGCAAGACCTATTGAGATTGAGATGGATCCCACACTAAATTCATTCCGGGGTACGGACCCATAACAGGTTGAGAATATTGAGGACCATAACCGGGTTGAGGGTAGGGTTGATAATTCAAAGGTACATTTCCATCTCCTTGAACATATGATTGACCGGAAGGTGGTTGGAAACCTTGGGTTGGGTACTGACCTTGAGGTTGATAACCTTGAGGCACGTACTGATACTGGGGTTGACCTTGAGGTACATATTGATACTGGGGTTGACCTTGAGGTACATATTGAGTCTGGGGTTGACCTTGAGGAACGTACTGTCCCGTAGGTATGTACTGTCCTTGAGGTTGCCCCCTAGGCGGAAATTGGGTACCTTGAGGTTGCCCCCAGGGGATACTTGAGGACTTTGAGGCTGCCCCCCAGGCGATAATTGGCCACCTTGAGGTTGAGGATTAGGAATAGTACCTGACATCATAAGAATATCTTCTGCACTCAACGGCTTAGTTCCATTATTTACAGTTAATAACCCTTGTTCAATAGATTAAGGAGATGCTCCCGAAAAAGTACCAGTAAGTGACTGATACCCAGAGGGAACAGAAGGACCGCCATATAAAATGGTTTCTGGAGATTGAGAAAACATGGATGACTGTCTTGACATATTAAACGGAGGATAGTAACCCCTAGGTGTTGGGTGAAAAGGAATGCGAGGTGGTAAAAAACTTAGTCCCGGGTTTTCCAAAAAATTGGTTAATGAAAGATACCAAGCGTTGCTCCTAGGTGGACTGTAAAAGATTGATTCACGCTCCCTAAGTTCTATAACTGGTTGATTTTTAGGGATAGGGATACCTTCTTCTTCCGGAGTAGCAAGTTCTTCAATAGCTATAAGTCCAAGAGGAAGATTTTGGGTAATTATTCTTTCTACCCTGGGTGAACCAGGACCACTAGAAGCTGGAGAGGCAAATCCTGATGTTGGCGTAGCAGAAAATACAGTTTCAGGTTCAGATATTTCAGGTTCCTCACCTAAATCACTAGTAGATGAAAAACTACTAGTAACTTCGGAAACAGAAACAGATTGTGGATTATAATCTGCTACTAGAGCTTGATAATCAGGATGTACCACTAAAGAAGACTCTCCTTCTTCAGGTGACCCAACTCTACTGTCTCTAGGAGTTACAAGGGCTCGTAACCCTTCAGGCTGGCTCGGTGAAAACTCAGGAGGTTGGCCCCGAAGTCTACGGGACTTCCTCGGTAATTCAGCCACGATTAAATATTTTAACTACTTCACACGCAAACAAAGAAAAATCTCAATGAAAACCACCTAAAGCCTCTAAAGAACCAAACAATTTTGAATCACACGCCTAAAGAATCTAGGAGATCAAACCACACACAAATAGTAACTTTCCGTACTGAAAACACTAGTTGGTGATGAAATCCAATGTCGCAGAGTTCAATATAGAAATGGCGGTTGGAATAGTTACCCCAGCAACCTGCTTAATGAATAGACTGGCACAAGTTTCTCCACTAAACCGTCTCGAGTGAAGAGAACCCCCCAGAAAATCCAAGTGAGTCTAGCCGACGTCTGCTCCAGGTACAGTGGGATCTTCCCTCCACCGTCACCTTAGGAAAGAATCCTATAGAATATGGTCACTATGGTTACCAACGGAAACAAATATACCTGGGGGAACAGTCTACGATCCGATACGCACACAAGGGCAGAGTAACAAGCTCAATCCCCTTGAAGGCTCCTTGACATAATCCAAGGTCTACCAACAAGTGACCCCAGGCTCCTCGACAATGGTTAATCTGAGGTTTACCATTTTTAATACGTGAATATCTGGCGTCGTTCCCAATGAGGAAGGATTGATTCCCACACTGGTTCGGACACAATCTCGTGCTTCTCCTTTAAGAGGAGCTTTCCCAGAGCATAGATGTAACAATTCGATTTTATCTCCCACCGCAAGATACAACTACTTGTTTGTTTTACTATCTTGGAGAGTTAAGTACTCCCTACTCCAAGACACTAGCCTAAGCTATATTGGTGTAATAGAGCCCTAGAAATAAAAAGATTACTAGATAGATTTTACTTTAAGTGTTATTTTTATTGGTTTTTGTCTTAAGCCAAAAGGTGCGGAGATGAAACTTATGGTGTGAAGACTCGACTCGAAATCACTAAAAAATGCACTTAAGATGATAAGCAATCTTTTCCCTTCAATGAACTTCTAGCTAGGAAAGAGTTGAGAATGCAAATGCTTGTAAAAACAAATCTTTTCCTTAACAAACAAATCAAAAGAAGAGCTTTTTGTCTTTTCCAATGCACTAAAAAATGAGACAACTAGTTATGCTCACAAAAATTTCCCTTTTCTTTCAAACACTCAAATACTACAAAAACAAACTTTTTCAAAAGAGATTTTTTTATTTTCATAAAACACTCAAAACTATGGAAAAATCTAATCTTGAGATCTATAAATTTTAAAAACTATTTGAAGTAAAAGCTTACAATATTTCTTTTCAAGGATGTTTTACTTAGCTATAAGCAAACTAAGGACTAATTTGTCCAGAATCACAAATCAGTCAAAAAACAACCAATTTTTTGTTTTCTTTTCTAAAAATGAAATCCAAAACTTTTAACACAAGTCTTTTCGAAGTTTCGCAAAGAGAAACACAAGATGGATTCCTCAACAAAGGCAAATTTTTCAAATGGTCAGACTCATAAGAAGGCCAGTAAAAACCAAGGTGATCTAAGGCTTTTAAGGCTTCTAAGCTCTGAGCTACTACAAGATCAAAATGAAAATCAAGCCCGGTAACCAAAACTTCTAGGAATTTCATCTAAAACCCTAATGCCAATGGAATTAACCTAAGAAAAGTTCCTGACAAGTCACATGCAGGTCTGGGCAGAGGCAAAAAACACCTAAACAAATCCTAAGCTGT
This sequence comes from Pinus tabuliformis, assembly GCA_031772625.1. NCBI lineage: Eukaryota > Viridiplantae > Streptophyta > Pinopsida > Pinales > Pinaceae > Pinus > Pinus tabuliformis. The sequence continues at coordinate 891,161,681 of CM062814.1, forward strand.
CTGAAAGAGAAAATCTTAAGTTTTTCAGAATTTTGACAGGGTCCGCAGGCCCGCAGTCCACACAGGTGCGGTACCACTCTGTGTGTAAAGCAAAAGTGTGGATAGGTCCGCACTGTGTTACAAACAGAGGGTGCGGTCCTCTCCCAAAAGTATGAAAAACAAAAAATAATCCAAGATCTACTAAATCTACCCAATTCCACACACAACAAGCCAAAAACAGAAACAAAAACACAGTTTCTCGAGTCAAAGTAAAGCAAATCAAAAAATCAAGTCCCCAGTGGAGTCGCCATTTTGTCACACGGAATGAGTCGTTCTTGTGGACAAGACCGACCTCCCTAGTATCTATGATATCTAGTGACAAGCAAGCTAATCAAATCCTATCTTTCTCTAAGTATGCAATTTATAAACAAAGACAACAAGTGTTTTAGGCCTACCTTGGGTCCAATGCAAGTTTGTGGAAGCCTCACTCCATTGATCCAAATGAGCTCCCTTGTAGAGAATCTGCAAACACACACAAGCACTCAAATTAAATAGCACCTGAAAAGCCAATATAATAAAGCATACTTATCATGATGATCAAGGAATTCATAAAACAAATCACATAAGACAATTTGTTGAGAAAAATGAATTTGATTGTATTAATTTAAATCAAAGAAGAACTTTACAACCTGTGCCTTGATGTTGTACAAGCTCCTCCCAGGGTCCATCAAGAAGTATCCTCTACTTTGACAAGTTTCACTCTCTTCCCAATGAAGCCAAAAGGTATGTGATCTCTCCTCTCAAGCTTAACTAGGAAGTCCCAATTCCACCAGCATTTACCCTAAAAAATGTTCAGCTTCTAACCTCCCTAGCAACCAGCCCAATGCCTTAATTTATAGTGCAATGGAGGGAAGTTACTAGGTCCACCTTCAAAGGGATAAAGCCCTCCTTCAAAGGGATAGCTCCTCTCATTAAGGGATTAGCTCCTTCACTTTTGGGATGCATGAACCACCTAGGAGCGAACCATCCACGTCAAGATTCCTTCTAGAATCATCTAGAATTAACCCAAAGTGAGTTTTTAAGAATAAACTTGCGCCTTTTTGACTTTCACAGGGGTTCGCTAAAGCGGGCAGGTCTGCAAGTAACATGAACAGGGGGTGCGGGACCGCAGGAAATAGTGAGAGAAAGTGCGGAACCAGAGCTTTAATGATTTTTAAGGTCTTTCTCTCATTTTCAAAGCTTGACATGAAGAGCTGAGGTTTGAGACTTGCTTAGGATGACAGTATGAGTGATGATAGACCCATACTGACTGCAAATAGTCATGGTGATAATATTTTGTGTAACAGTCTCAAAGAGGAGAAGAGCACCAAGAGAAGAAGGAATTAAATCAAGAAAAGGAAGGCCAAGGAAAGAAAAGGAAGGACAATGAAATAAAAGGAAAGAAAGGATCAAGCAAGGAAAGGTTGGAACAAGTAGATTCATCAGGAATACTTGCAGGTAATAGGTTGCATGCATGGTTTTCTAGCTGCTTTTTGCATGCATGGTATGTGCATGTGTGTATTTGGTTCATTTGTTGTTAGTGGCATAGGTTTTGTTGGGTTTTGACAATGGTTTTAGCCTTGCCTTGCCATTTCTAGATAGCCATGGTGTGATGGGATTCTTCCTTGGTTGAGCTTTGGATTGCCAGAAGGTTTTGGATCCGAGTGAGGTGGTCTCTGGAAAATCCCAGGGGTTGCGGGTGGAGATGTTTTTCTTCGAGAAGCCCTCAACGGGTGGGTGGAGACAAGAAAATTCTTCAAGGGATGGTGAAGGAATTCTAAGGCATCCAAGCTCGGTTTGGTTTTGTGATCTTAAGAGTAGTTTAGGTGAGATCAAAAAATGTTGAGGGTGGAGTTGGTTTAACCTATGGATTCCCTTGGTTTTTTATGGATTGGTTTATCCCATGAGATCCCGCATTCATGCTTGGAATATGGCATGGGGGTGATTGGATGAAAGAAAGATTTTGTTCAACCCAATCCATGATCAGGTGGTATGTGGAAGTCCTTGAATTAATTGGATTTTTCATGTGGTTAATAAGATCTAAGTTTCTATTGTCTTTTATGAGTAATTATACTTGTTATTATGTGGCTTTAATGGTTATTCTATCATTCTTATCTACTGTGTTATATTTTGGCTATAAGCATGGTTGTATGATAGATTTAAGTCTAGATCTTATCACAATTTAAGTAATGAATGCTTGGTTAATGAATGCATGACTTAATTGGTGCTATGTCAACTATTCAAAGAAGGTAGTGGCCCTTCTTGTTAAACCTTAGATAAGTTTCATATCACTATGTTCAAATATGCATTCATGACCTATAGGTTGCATGTTTACCATGTGTTTGACGGAATGCATGTCCTGGTTGGGAGGGGTTAGGTCAAGTCCTTGTTCAAGTTTTTGGTTTAGAAGCTTTTTTTCTATGTTATTTATCATTTTTGGAAGTTTCATTGAGTTATGGGCAGAGGCTTGAGTCCTAGCCTTGAAAAAGTGGCTCAAAATTCGGGGTTGTTGGCACAAAACTGACTGGAAAAGTCCATAGTCACTGGGAAGCAGGCCTATGGGAGTGACTGGAGGCTTACAGTTTCTTGGAGGCCTTGTTAAGGGAGCGAATGAGATCCCAGGTCAATAAAAAAGAGAGTTAACTCAGGGGTTGGACACTTGGAGGGGTTGGGTAGCTGTTGGAGGTCCTATAACACCTGAGGGAAGTCAATAAGGTCTTAAGTTTTTGAATCAATTTCCTTAAGGTCATATAGGAGGTTGAGTATTATCATAGTGACCCTTAGCTCATGTTTACCCCAGGAAAACTGGTGAAAGTGGGTAAATGTGGGAGGAGGCGGTTACAAAGGTTGTGGAGGATTTAAAAGAAGAAGTATTGAAGAAGCACCTTGTTTTGCAACAGTTTCAGGATGTGTTCCCTATAGATATTTCAGAATTTTTTCCTCATAGGAAGTGAATTTCTCTATTGAGTTGGTACCAGGAGAAACAACAACATCAAAGGCACCTTACAGGATGAGCACTCCAGAGTTGGTGGAATTGAAGTTGCTACTCAAGGAAATTCTTGATAAAGGATACAAAAGGCCAAGTGTGTTGCCTCAGGGTGCACCAGTATTGTTTATAAAGAAGAAGGACAATAATCTCAGGTTGTGCATTAATTATAGGTAGTTTAACAAGGTGATGATTAAGAAAATGTATCCTTTATCGTGTATTAATGACTTGTTTGATCAGCTGAAGGGAGCAATAATATTCTCAAAGATTGATCTGAGATCAGGATATCAGTAGGTGCACATCAAAGAAGAAGATATCTACAAGGCTGCATTCTGTACTAGGTATGGGCGTTATGAGTTTGTGGTGGTTCCTTTTGGTCTTACTAATGCTCCAGCCACTTTCATGTGTTTGATGAACAATGTGTTGCATCCTTATCTGGGCAAGTTTGTGATAGAGTTTATTGATGATATATTGATATACTCTAATAATGAGGAGGAACATGCAGAACAGCTAGAAATAATATTGAGATTGTTGAGAGAGCATCAGTTGTATGCCAAGATCAACAAGGGTAGTTTCTTCCAAACCGAAGTTCATTACTTGGGACATGTTGTTTCCAAGGAAGGGATAGCAGTGGACCCAGAAAATATTAAATCTATCATGAGTGCCATCTCCTAGGAATGTGGATGAGGTCAATTCATGGGACTAGCAGGTTATTATAGGAGACTCATGAGGAAATTATCAAGGATTGCATATCCTATTACATCCTTGCAGAGAAAGGGAAAGAATTTTGAATGGACTGAGGAGTGTGCAACTAGTTTTGATCAGTTGAAGCATTTGCTTACAAATACTCTAGCCTTGAAGATTACAAATCTAGATAAAGAGTTTGTAGTCTGTATATATGCTTGCAAGAAAGGAATTGGTGGAGTCTTGATGCGGGAAGGACATATTTTATGTTATGATTCACGGAAACTAAATGAGCATGCACATAACTATGTGACTCATGATCTTGAGTTGGCATCTATCATTCATGTATTGAAGATGTGAAGACATTATCTTCTTGGTAGGAGGTTTATTCTGATGAGTGATCATAGTGGGATAAGGTATCTACTTGAGCAACCTAATTTGAATTCCAGGAAAGCTAGATGGTTGGATACCCTCAGTGAGTTTGACTTTGAGATCACATACATCAAGGGCAAGGAGAATAGGGTTGTATTTTTTCTCAGTAGGAGAGTGTAGGTGATCACATTTTAGTTGTGAGATCTTATGGGACAAATTTGCAGGAGCGGATCTTGCAGACAGGGAAACATGATGACAAGTACCAAAAACTAAAGTAGAGGTTGCAATAGTAGGGTGAGGATGATAGAGAAGGGAAGTATCACCTCATGGCAGATGGCTTGGTCAAATTCAGAAACATGATCTATGTGCTAGATAGAAGTGAGATAATGAAGCTTATCTTGAGGGAGTTTCATATCAAGCCATATTTAGGACACCCAAGATACCAGAAGAATTTGACAACAACTAAGCAGTTCTATCAGTGGCCAAATTTGAATAAAGAAGTGATTGAGTTTGTTGCACGATGTTTGGACTACTATTAGGTGAGTTGGTCTATTACAGCCTATTCCGATTCTAGAATGGAAATGGGAGGTAATTTCCATGGACTTTTTCACAAGTTTGTTGAAGACATTGAAGAAACATTATTCCATTATGGTTGTGGTTAAGAAGTTAAGTAAGCTAGCTCACTTCATTGCAGTAAAGTCTATAAATTAATCTCATGAGGTAGCTCAGATATTCCTAAGGGAGATAGTGAGGTTGCATGGTGTTCCCAAGAAGATCGTATCAGACAAAGATGCCAAGTTCACTTCTAGGTTTTGGAATGAATTATTTGCAGGCCTGGGGACAAAGTTGGATTTTAGTACAACTTTTCATCCGCATATAGATGGACATACAAAGAGGGCTAACAAGATTCTTGTGGACATGTTAAGGATGTATGTAATTCATCAACATTGAAAGTGGGAGGAGTATCTTCCACTAGTAGATTTTTCATATAATAATGGGTATCAAGAATGATTAAGGATGAGTCCATTTGAGGCTCTTTATGGGTGGAGTTGTAATACTCCTATCAATAAGAGTGATACAATAAAAATGGTGTTGATTGGATTGGATATGTTGGATAATAAGGAGCAAGAGATGTAGGTTATCAGAAGGAATTTGAAGGCAATGAACGACACACAAAAGAGTTATGGAGATCAACATAGACAATTCAAGGAGTTTTAAGTTGGGGAGCATGTGTACTTACACATCAAGCCTAAGAGGAGCTCCTTGAGGATTGGGTCATGTGCCAAGTTGACACCTTAGTATTGCAGGCCTTTTGAGAGCCTTGAGAGGATTGGATCAATGGCCTACAAACTTGTACTTCCACCAATAGTGAAATTCCATGATGTTTTCCATGTTTCATTGCTTAAAATATATGTGTAGGATGTTGATCATGTGATTGATTAATTTGTATTGCAGGTGGAACTTAAGGGAGAGTTCCAGCAAGAACCTTAGTGCATTCTGCAGCAGAAATAACTCATGCTCTAGAATCAAGCATTAGAGAAAGTTAAATTACAGTGGAAGCACTTTGGGCTCGATGAAGCTACATGGATTATGGAAGATCAAATGTAGGCTTTATATCCTTCATTATTTGTTGGTTGAAGAAAATGAGTTTTTGGTGTGTGTGTGTGTGTTGTGTTATAAAGCCCCAATAAGTGGTATGTTTGTTTTATATTTCAATATGATGTCATTGTAAATACTGCATCGAGAGGACGGTGTTCCCCCAAGGGGGAGGGGTTTGTAACAACCCTAGGTTAAAGTTTCATGTATTCCAAGCTGAATGTTGGGAAAACAATTTAGTGGGCATCACTTGTGGTTTAATAATGGCTATGGAAATTGGAAAAGGCATTGGAAAAGGCAAAGAGGCAATAATTGGAATTTAATTATGAGAAATAAAGAAAATAGGAGAAAATGAAGGTGAAAAGACACAAATATGCATGTAAGGGAAATCAGAGGAAAAATGAGGGAAAGTGAGGAAAATAGAGACATTAATGATAAAAATGCATTTGTTCACAACTTTTGTCAGTTTAGACTTGGCTCTCTTACACTCTTGCACACTTAGAGCTTTCTTGGAGCACTTTAGCATTCACTTGGATTTGGAGAAAGGAAATAAAACAAAGAAAGAAATAGGGACAAGGAAGAGGAAAGCAAAGGAAACTAAAGGAAGGTTGGATCAATAAATTTAGTGGAAATATTTTGTACGTAACAGGTTGCATGTGTGATTTCCTTGTTAGCATGTGAATTCATGGTACATGTATTCGTTTATATGGTTCATTTGTTATCATTGGCATGGGTTTTGCCTGGTTTAACAGTGTTTTTAGCCTTGTCTTTCCATTTCTTGGATATCCATGATGTGATGGGATTCATTCTTGGTTTAGTTTTAGATTGCTGGAAGGTTTTGGAACTGGGTGAGGTGGTCTTAGGAAAATCCCAAGGGTTGGGGTGTGGATATGGTTTCTCTAGGAATCCCTCGATAGGTGGGCAGAGACAGGAAAATTCCTCAAGATAGGGTGAAGGAATTTTGAGGCATCCAAGCTTGTTTTGGTTTTGTGATCTCGAGACCAATTTAGGTGATATCACGGTAGCTTGAGGGTGGAGGTGGTTTATCCTCTAGAGTCCTTGTTTGGTTATGTCTTGGTTTATCCCATGTCCCATGTTCACGCTTGGAATATGGCATGAGGGTGATTGGCTGAAAGAAATATTTGGTTCAGGCCAATCCATGATTGGGTGGTACGTGGAAGTCCCTGACTTGGTTCACATTTGTATATGTTAATAAGAGTTATTTTTCCATTGTGATTAATGAGCACGTGTACTAGTTATTATGTGGATTTGATGGTTGATTTGTCATGGTATCTATTCTGGTTATTTGTTGGTTATATGATCAGTTATAGGATGTTCTCTTACTATGGATCTTGTTCATTATTTGATAAGTTATGGAATGGTTGATGAATGCATGACCTAATAAGTGTTATTACAACTATCTTGAGAAGTCATTAGACCTTCTTGGTGATTCTCAGATGAGGTGCAGACTCTTATGATCAGATATGCATTTATGAATTGTAGCCTATATGTTTACCATATGTTTGATGAAATGTCTAACATGGATTAGACCTGTCTAGGTCAAGTTTGTAACAACCCTAGTGAAAATTCCATGTAATAAAAGTTAATAACAACAAAGTAATTACCATGGTTATGGGACACTTATTCGAAGCTGAATGTTGGGCAAAACATCCTAGTGTGGGTGTTCATTTGGCTTATTATGGCTAAGGAAATTGGCAAAGACAATGGAAAAGGCTTTGGAAAGGCATGAGGCATTAATTGACATTTTATTTATAAAAATAATGGAAATTAGGAGAAAAGGGAGGTGAAAGGTCATAGGTTGCATGTGGGAGGAAAACGAATGAAAATAATGGAAAATTGAAGAAAATAGAGGCCTCATTAATAAAAAGGCTTATGAGGATCAGTTGGTACCTTTTGTCAGTTCAGTTTGGAGCTCTCCCTTTATTCTCTCTATCTCTCTCTCTCTCTCTCTTGGAAACTTATATTTTTCTTGTATCACTTCAACATTGGATAAAGAAAGCAAAATAACACAAAGGAAAGCAATGATCAAGCAAGGAAGAGAAAGATCTAACAACTGCAACGTGATTATTTGCATGTATCGATTTCCATGTGTGATTTCCTTTCTAGTTTTGGCATGCATGGTTATGCTTGTGTGTTCTTGGTTCTCTTGTTGTCATTGGCATGGGTTTTTCCAGGTGTGACATTGTTTTTTAGCTTAGCCTTGCCATTTATGGATAGCCTTTATGTGATGGGGTTCTCACGTTTTGGTGGAGCTAGATTGTTGGATTGATTCAAAACCGAGTGAGGTGGATCTCTAAAAGGAAGAACACATGGCCTAGTGATCCCTGAACCAGATTGTGGATTACAATAAATCATTGGCTTAGTAACCCTTGAATCAGACTGTAGGTTGCAATAAAGACATATTTTGTGTTTCCTTGGTGGGCCTAGGAATCCTCGACTCGTGAATAACAAGATATACGATAAAGCCTAGAGGTGGGTGCCCTTGATCAGACCTAGGAATCCTTGGTCAGTGAATGGAAGGATATATGGTAAATCCTAGGGGGTGGTGTCTCGATTATGGCCTAATGATTCCTGAACTAGATTGTGGATTGCAATAAATCCTAGAGACTAGGAGGCAGTAAAATTACTCACGGTGTAGGTGGAGAAATATAGTGGCATCCATGCTCATTCAGTTATTTTTTTGGATATGAGTCCCACATTCATGCTTAGAATATGGCACGAGGGTGATTGGTTGAAAGAAATATTTGGTTCAGCTAATCTAAGGTCAGGTGGTTCGTGGAAGTCCCAAACCCAGTTGGCTTATGCATTCATTAATAAGAGTTCCTTCTCCTTGGTATTTCATGTGTAAATGTGTTGGTTTATATGTGGATTCTGTTAGTGTCAGCCAGTTGAGCTTGTCAATTGATCCAGATGGATATTGGTGGCCACCTGCCAATTCCACTTGGACCCCCAACATTGTTTCTTTCAGTTTTTTAGTTTCCTTATTTGTAGCACAATTTACTATTTTTGGTAGTTTTTTGGGTGTTGAACTTCTGGAACCGTTTTGAGGCCCTAAACGATGTATTTGGGAACAATGGGAGCAACATGGGTCCATGGGCCAACGTTGCTCATTCTAAAGTTGTAATCCTTGGATAGATCTTTCTAACGAGGTATTGTGTGCATCAAATAGAGGTCATATGCCAAATGTACAACCCCAGGAAGTTAATGTACCAATTTACCGAAAACATGGCCCATAGTTTGGCACTTCATCTCCTAGGGTTAGGGTTTTGGATGTTTAGAGTTTTCCATTGTTTCTCAACAATAAATAGGCCTTCGAGCCTCATTGTAAGACAGTTCAGAGGCATGTAACCGCCACATATCTCCTCAGAGATAAGCTGCCATCGCCCAAGCTAGTTTATTTCCATTTATGTTTGTAAGCATATTTAAGTATTTTACATTAATGAAATGAAGTATTATTTTTGTTGTATCCCTGTATTTATGGTTATCTCTGTAATTTGTTGCGTTCCTATTTAAATTTGGATCACTGGTATCTAAGCGGTCTGCTCTTTCTCTATTTTTCTTTGCATGTCCCCAATGAGGTCTGGATATAAGGAGTTAGGGCTTGAACTGGTTGAACCTTTGCAAGACCAGCCTCGCAAATCCCGACGGCCTCCCATGGCAGACGAAAAGAAAGATGAGGGGATAGGAGATCCTATGAAAATCTTGCTCGAAGAGGCCCTCGAGCGACAAAGGAATGCGCCGATGGACAACTTTGCCCAGATCCTTCATCAGCTACCCAGGGGCGACACATCTACTTCCAAAAGCTACTCTGGAAGAGCCACACCCTTTAAGGTACAAGTTAACTTTGATATTCCCATATTTGAGGGTCAGATAGATGCAGACATTGTAGATAAATTGTTAAATCGGCTAGAAGGGTATTTTTCTGTTCATGATTTTTTCTTTTGGGAAAAGATTACTTTCGCTCTTCTCAAAGCCGCCCCCCACGTCAAGGACTGGTGGGAAACCTACTACGAGAAGAAGAATGAAAGTATGGCCTCACTATTTTTAGCCGCACCCACTTGGAATTCATTCTGGAATGCCATCAAGGAGCATTAATACCCTGTCGAAATCTATGAGAATAAATACATAAAGTGGATCATGCTGCACAGGGAAGGGACCAAGACATGCCAGAGTTTAACACTATTTTTCATACCCTTCGCACAAAGTTTGGTATCAAGGATTCTGAGCTGCATTTGGTACTCAAATATTGCAACTTTCTACACAGGTACATCCAGGACAAGATGGAGTTCCTAGACATCTCCTTGCTCGGCATGATGTACCAATACGCTGTTAAGATTGAGCAAAAGTTTAAATAGAAGAAGCGAGACTTTGGATCTTCAAATCCAAAGTAAGGGAAAGGTGCCCCCAAACCGCTGAATAAAGGACAAAGCAAGGCGGGGTGGCCCAGGATAACCCACCAAAGCCGCAAGAAAAGAATAACACCACAAATCCAAAGAAGGACACGGGAAAGTGGTGTGAGTTCCATAAGAGCTCCACTCACAACACAAGTGAGTGTCGGGCTAAGCAGTAATTGGTGGTCAAGCTAAAGTTTTTGGAATCAGATGCATGTTTAGGCTCTGAGTCAGAACCCGATAAGGGGAATGAAAAAGGGAACCAGATTATTGATGTGCAACCCAATGCCACCATTGCCACCTTGAGGATCCAGAGGGAGGAACCAGGAGATCCAAAGGAGGAGGAGTGCCTCTTCCACTCCCACATGTGGCTAAAGGGCTCCCCGCTACAGTTCACTGTCGATAGCGAGAGCCAAAAGAACCTCATTTCGACAGAGGTCGTGAAGTGGCTGGGCTTACAGACCATAGCACATCCTTAACCATACACCATCAGGTGGCTTCACCAAGGATAGGATCTTCGCGTGAACCAACAGTGTCGCCTTCCATACAACATCAAGTCCTTCACGGATGAGGTATTGTGTGACATTGCTCCCATTGATGTTTGTGATATATTATTAGGCCAACCATACTTGTGGAAGCGACATGTTGTATATGAGTCAAGGCCTCATGCTATTAATGTTACTTTGGGAAATAAGTTGGACATGATATCGGAGGTAGCACCGCCTACCACCATCTCTTTGGTTACTACAAAACAATGTAGTAAGCTCATTTCCAAAACCAGGAAATTAGTTTTCCTGATGATACGCCCTCAAGGAAAGAAGAAGACAATGGCCACGACCTCTAGACAGGGCCCCTCTGCACGAAAAATAAAGATGGACAAGGTCATGGAGGAGTACGAGGACATCTTCACCTCCCCTGCAGGGGTTCCTCTGCATTGTTAGGTCAAGAAATCCATCGATCTAACCCAGGTGCGTAGCTTCCCAATGGACCAATCTCTCGACGTTCCATTCTAGAGAACGATGAAATTAAGAGCAAATTCAGGAGCTGCTGTAGAAAGGTCACATCTGACCGAGTTCATCACCCTGTGGGAGCCTGATCGTGTTGGTACAGAAGAAGGATGGGACTTGGAGACTTTGTATTGACTATCGTGCGCTGAACAAGATCACTCTCTAGAATAGGTACCTGATCCCATGGATTGATGACCTTCTGGACCAATTGAAGGGGGGAAATATTTTAGCAAGATCGATTTGGAGTCAGGATATCACCAGGTACCAATTGAACCCTCCGATGTGTGGAAGATTGCCTTCAAATCCAAGAAGGGCCTTTTCGAATGGTTGGTTATGCCTTTCGGGTTGATGAATGCTCCTGCAATCTTAATGAGGCTAATGGATGACATTTTGAGGCCATTCACCAACTCATTTGTAGTGGTATACTTGGATGACATCTTGATCTTCAGCCAGAGTTGGGAAGAGCACCTCCACCACATTTGACATGTTCTCCAAACACTGTGGCAACACAAGTTATGTGCCAATTTGGAGAAATACACTTTTGGCATGACCCAAGTTCAGTATATGGGATACATTATTGATGAACAGGGTTCATGTGGATCCAGCCAAGATTCAAGTCATTCGGGATTGGCCATCTCCAACCACACTGACAGAGCTCCACAGCTTTCTAGGTCTTGCCAACTTCGACCGCAAGTTTGTGTTGGGATTTTCTCATATCACTTGGCCCTTGCGTTAGGTCACCAAGGGAGTAGTGAAAGCAAAATTCTTTTGATCTGAATCTCAACAAAAGGCATTCACAAAGTTGAAACATTGCCTCTTCTTAGCACTAGTGCTCGCATTACCAGACTTGCAACAACCATTTGAGATTGAGACAGGTGCCTCTGACTATGCTACTAGGGTAGTCCTTACTCAACAGGGGCATCCAGTGGCATATCACAGTGAGACACTTTTAGACACAATCCTGAAGTATCCCACTTATGACAAAGAGATGTATTCCATTGTGCAGGCCTACCGACAATGGAAGCATTACATTTTGGGGAAGGAAACTATCATCCACATAGACCACCGGCCCCTGGAGTTCATACAGACGCAAGGGAAATTGTAGAATGATCTCCATCATAAGTGGTCCACATACCCGCAATAGTTCCATTTGAATATCAAGTATAAGAAGGGCAACACCAATAATGTTGCAGATTGCCTCAGTCGACCACCGATCATGGTGTTAACCACCGTGCTCAACTCTTGTGGGCATGAGACTTATGATTGGCCACTTCTCTACAAAAACGGCCCAAAATTCGGCCACATATACCAGACACTCTTGGAGGGTCAACATGTTCCAGATTTTCACCTCCAGGATGCCCTGTTATGCCACCTGGGTCACCTTTGTGTTCCTTCAAGCGAGAGTGCCAAGATGATTTTGGAAGCACACTATAATCGGGCTGTTGGGCATTTCGGGGTTGAGAAAATGGTGGCAATACTGCAGAAGTATTTCTATTGGCCAAATCTTTGACAGGATGTCACCAACATCAGATCTTGCACTGCCTGTGCCATTGCCAAACCAACCATCAAGAAGCAAGGCCTCTATACTCAGCTGCCTACCTCTAGTCTACCTTGGGATTCCATCTCCATGGATTACATGTTGGTCCTTCCTTCAACTAAGCATGGAAACAACCGTGTTTTTGTGGTCGTCGACAGGTTCTCAAAGATGGCCATTATGGTGGCCTGCAAGAAGAATATCACAGCAGAAGCCACTACTAAACTCTTCTTTGAACGAGTGTGGATACACTTTAGGATCCCACAGTCTATCATCTCAGATCAGGACAACAGGCTCCTCAGTACATTTTGGTCTAGTCTCTGGTCGATGCTGGACACCAAACTCACTAAGTCCACAGTCTTCCATCCCCAAACTGATGGCCAAACATAAGTTTGTTAAGTTCCCATTTTGTCTATTTTTGACTGTATATTTTGCCATTGTATTACCCTCTTCAACCCTTAAGTGAAAGCCTTTGCTAGTGTTTTGGCTTAATCACTCCAAAAGGTACAGAATAATTATTCAACACGTAATCATGCTATCTTTATAATTATTCCCCAAAGTTGATTAAAGTGTTGACTAATTGCTGAAACTGCCTAACTGGCAGGATCACATTTTGCCGTTGCTGAAACAGCGGAAACAACGCAAACTGTGAAGCTGAAACAGCAAGAACAACATGAACCTCGAAGCTGAAACAGCACGAACAACATGCGCACTTTGAGGAACAGTTGGGATTTGCGTAACAAATCTGCATCGGCAAAGGATTCTGACCGATTACTATATTGGTCGTAATGATCATGATCCTCATGGCTGTAACAATATTTTTTTATCAAGAACTGACTTTCTTATTTTTGGTACAAAAGGGTTGAATCCGAATGTATGAAAATCTGTTGTAATAGATGTCTCCTCTATAAAGAGGAGACATCTACATTAGAGAGGGGGACAGAAAGGAGGGAACATACTGTAACACAGAACTTGTAGTGAAGGGATGAGATAATCTCTTTTTGTAATATGGTTTATTGGCAGATGAATACAATTCTGTTCTGAGTACTTTATTTTAATTCCTGTGTTCTGGGGAATCTTGTGAGAAGGACAGGGCCCACCTTCATCACGAGATTCACCCATCTCTTTTTGTTGTGTGGTGTGTGTGTGATTTCTGTTTATATTACAGTTACTGCTTCTAATAATATTTAATTTTGCTGAAACTCTATTTTCCTTTTTAACTGATTGATGTTGCATATGAGTGCCTCACCGGTGATTAGGATTTACAGAGTGTATGGGTGAACTGGACAACAGAGGCAGGTGCTGAAAGTCCTTACTCTGAGGATAGGGTCCTGATCCTTTGTTGCAGGGCAGCCATCACTTCCTTTTGCAGATTTGTTTCCTTTAAGTTATTTGTTCTTACTTCATTTTCTGCAATAGGTTGAAACTACTGTAACTGCTGTAACACAGAGTAAGGATTTAATAGATAGTAGACTGTTTATACTACAGCTTTTAGTACCATTAAGATCGAGTACATACAGTACGTAGTCACCTTTGGAATAATCAGACTTTCCTGGGTTGATAATTAATGTGGCACTCGACTGTTTTATTATTAAAGAATTAAAGTGACCAACAAGGTTGTCAATAGGATGACCGTACACAATCTGCGCATGTACAAATGAAAGCATCCACACACACGGGATGAGAGCCTCCCCTATGTTCAGAACAACTATAACCGGGCTCTCCACAGCTTGACTGGCCACAACCCTCTTCAGGTGGGCTTGGGATTCCAGCCACTATGTCCCATTGATGTGGCCATGCCATTTGCAGCTACTCAAGCAGATTCGGCTCATGTCCAGTCTGAAATAGATAAGGAAAAAAAATCATTAAGAATATCCAACATATCTGCCAGCAGGTCCACGAAATTATGGAGAAATCAAATCCCTAGTATAAGCAGCGACATGATCAACATTGGGTGCCACACAAGTTTCAGGTGGGCGACAAAGTCTGGTTGTATTTGCAAAAGGAACACCTTACCAGAGCCTATCAGAAACTTAGACCACTCTGATATGGTCCTTACACCATTACCAAGGTTGTGGGAGACAATGAATTTGATCTCAACATCCCCCCATTCCTTGGCCTGCACCTAGTGTTCAATGTGGACTGCCTTCGGCCATACTTTCCACCATTACTAGACACATCCGATATTGCGGAACAACTCACACCAACAGAGTTAAATACATATTGCATGGAACAAGCTGCAACTGATTGGATCATGGACATGCAGATCAAGCACACTCACCAACAAAAGATCCAACTGTATTGAGTTGTCAAAGCATGCCAACTCCTTCACCAGGTTAAGTGGCTCACCAGGGACTAAGTTCAGCAGAAGTTTCCTCATCTCCTGGAGGAACTCAACACAATGGAGACCATTGCTTCTTAAGGGGGGAGGAATGATCCAGGGGGATATTGGTGGCCACCCGCCAATTCCACTTGGACCCCCACCATTTTTTCTTTTAGTTTTTCAGTTTCCTTAATTGTAGCACAATTTACTATTTTTGGCAATTTTTCAGGTTCTGAACTTCTGGAGCCATTTTGAGGCTCTAAACTTGTTTTTGGGAAAACCGAGAGCAACATGGGGCCATAGAACAATGTTGCTCATCCCAAAGTTGTAGTCCTCAGATAGATCTTTCTAACGAGGTAATGTGCGCGTCAAACGAAGATCGTATGCCAAAGTTACGACCCCGTGAAGTTGATGTACCAATTTACCCAAAACAGGGCCCATAGTTTGGCGCTTCATCTCCTAGGGTTAGGGTTTTCCATTATTTCTCAACAATAAATAGGCCTTCGAGTCTCATTGTAAGACTTTTCAAAGGCATGTAGCCGCCACATCTCTCCTCAAAGATAAGCTACCATCGTCCGAGCTAGTTTATTTCCATTTCTGTTTGTAATCATATTTCAGTATTTTACATTAATGAAATGAAGTATTATTTCTGCTGCATCTCTGTATTTATGGTTATCTCTATAATTTTTTATGCTCCTGTTTAAATCCGGATCATCACAGATCAAATATGCTCTTACAAGTTGTTGTTAGGGTGTCAAGTCAAATTTGTGTCATTTCAGTGAATCTTCAAATAAAAATTTGGTCACTAGTTGTTGGGTCTAGGTCATTGCTACTCCCTTCACTTACTCATGGTCTTCATCACTCATCATGGTCATTGTCTTCTTTGAGGTATCATATCTTCATTTAAGCGTCTTGGGTCATGAAATGGTTAAATTCCTCATTTTAGTTCATGGTCCAGGGTTTCACTCCATGTGTCGTCATGATACCATATGTCAAAACAAAACATGTCCATCATGTAATTCAGTGGATAAATGGAGTTAGTAGCTTAGCGAAAGAAAAATAAAGGTAAAGGTAATGTTTTATTTCAAATAAGACAATGTTGCAGTACACTACCTCGTCTCATCATTCCTCATAGGGACATTTTTTCTTAAAAATATGTTTATGACCAAATTGAAAAGAATTTTAGAAACATGAAAGAGGCTTTTGTCAATGATATGCCAAGGAACAAAAACCTCCTTCAATTTATGCACAATTATTATGATTTGAAATAAATTCCCAAACTACACTTGCTACGAGAGAGTTGCTGCACTTATGGATAGCTTGACTTCAAGACAAATTTTCAGGGGTTTGGAGTAGGTGTTGTTAGTTCTTAAGGACTCTATTGTGTAGCAGACATCCTAAGATTTCCAATGGTACCTTCTGATCGTGATTTGGATTAGTGGCAGGCATCCAAAAGTGCTCTGCAAGTTGGCGCTACGCTTTCGTCAGAGACACCCTGGGTTTTTGGAGTGACCTTGGGAAAATAGTTTTTTCTCCTTGATGGAGTGTCCAAATTACATTCTTGAGGATTCCATCTTATAGCAGACTTCAAGATATTTCCAACAAGCTATTAAGTTCTCCATTTGGAGTAGTTTAAACCCTCCAAATGTGGTTTGGAAGATGGCAATGCATTTTTTTCTCAGGCACCCATTTTAAGAAAATTTTGCATTTTTGGAAAGCCCTTGGCATCCTCTAAAAATCCATTTATTTAGATTTTCCAGAGGAGGCCTAAATGTTTAGAAAAGTGGAAAAAAATGGCCAAAAATCAGTTTTTTGGACCTCTTTTTGTCATTGAGTGTTGCGCTCCTAGAGCAACCTTGGGAGAATGGATTTTTGAAGGCCTTCCGATGGGTCATTTTCAAAAATTCAAGGTGTTATGGAAACTAGACTTGAAAATCTAGTTGAATGTTCTCTCAGATATTCATTTGGACCTTAGTAAGGAACCTAAAAGTGGGCTCAAATTAGGTGTTTCACTTCTGTAATTTCCTGTGTTTTTAATTGTAAATTTCACTGTTGTAAATTTTGTAGCGTTCAGTTTGACTTGGTCAAAGTCAAAATTCTTAATATAATGGAACTTGTTTTGAGGCTAGGTGATGTAGGCATGAATGCATGTACATTATAGGTTGTTTTTTTATGTTTAATAGGCCTCATTAAGGAAGCAAACTCCTAAACAAACTCTCCAAGAAGTGTTTGAGTTTCACCTTCTCATTCTCACTTGTTGGTTGAGAGAATCTTGAAGTCAGTTCCACCACCTAGGAATTTGACTCCTAAGGTGAGAAAGTGGTCTAAGTGAGTCTATATGTATCATTTCTCTTTCATAGAGAAGGCTTCAACTTTTGTGGAGGAGGCTTGCATGTAATGATCTTCTCAGCTAATACGGAGACAATTGTAGTTATTTTTAAGGAACTCTAGTCTAGTGAGTTCATGGTGTTTGTTCTTCTTTCTATCTGTTTTCTAATGGTTAAATCATATTTATCCACATGTTTTGTCTTCTTTCTATGGCTACCTTGCAGTTAAATAGACAATATTCTTGATTTCAAGCTTTGTTTATATGGTTTTCATAGTTGTGTTTATGTCTTCTAAAAGCTAATGAACTCATATTTGCTTATGCTCATTAGTTTCTTCTAAACTTTATATTCTATACTACATTGACAATATCCCAAGTACACCATGTCCTTTTGTTACCTAGCTCATTTCTATATTTTCTTCTACATTCCTAAAGCCTAGACCTAATCACTGGCTCCAAACCCTAGTCCAACAAACCCTAAAATATAAAATTCACCAACACACAAACAATCATACATATCTAGCCTAAAACTTATTGCTTTAAAGTCATTTCACTGATAAAAAACTTTGAGAGATCCCTCTCTTGCTCAGTAGGGCTAGCTACTGAGCTGAAGTGGTTTGAGGTTACCCTTCTCGATCTCCTCCTCAGCCTAGGAAAGTACAAGCAAAATTCAAGTAGGTAGCCATCTACTGGATTGGTTACACTGGAGGGATCATTACACATGATTGTATATACATCTTCAATAGGTGGGCAATTATCATCACGATTTGAAGCCCTCAAATCTCGATGGTTTGCTGCCATAAGTAAGTTCAGTCAGTATGTTTTTTATAGTCAAGTCAGTTCAGTTAGTCAGTTAGTTTTCAGTTTGAGTTTGTTCTTTTGCATTTTGACTCCATGCCCAATGAACAAGGCTACTAGGTCTATGGTGTTCTTGACACCTCCAAGGAGATTCCATCGCCAGATGGAGCCAATGTTAATGTCAGCTAGTTCATCCTGTCACCAATGACCAAATATGCTCTTACAAGGTGTTGTTAGGGCGTCAAGTCAAATTTTTGTCATTTCAGTGAATCTTCAAATAAAAATTTGGTCACTAGTTGTTGTGTCTAGGTCACTGCTGCTCCCTTCACTTACTCATGGTATTCATCACTCATCATGGTCATTGTCTTCTTCAAGGTATTATGTCTTCATTTAAGTGTCTTGGGTCATGAAATGGTTAAATTCCTCATTTTAGGTCATGGTCTAGGGTTTCACTCCATGTGTCGTCATGATACCATATGTCAAAACAAAACATGTCCATCATGTAATTCAGTGGGTAAAGGGAGTTAGCAACTTAGGGAAGCAAAATAAAGGTAAAGGTAATGTTTTATTTGAAATAATACAATGCTGTTGTACACTACCTCGTCTCTCATTCCTCATAAGGACATTTTTTTTTTTAAATATGTTTCTGACCAAATGGAGAAGAATTTTACAAAAGTGAAATAGGTTTTTGTCAATAATAGGCAAAGGAACAAAAAAATCCTTCAATTTATGCACAGGTATTATGATTTGAAAGAAATTCCAAAACTACACTTGCTACGGGAGAGTTGCTGCACTTTTGGAAACTTGACTTCAAGACAGTTTTTCAGGGTTTGGAGTAGGTGTTGGTAGTGATTAAGGACACTATTGTGTAGCAGACATCCTAAGATTTTCAATTGCACCTTCTGATTGTTATTTGGATTAATGGAAGGCATCCAAATGTGCTCTGCAAGTTGGCACTACGCTTTTGTCAGAGACACCCTGGGTTTTTAAGTGACCTTGGGAAAATCGCTTTTTCTCCCTAATGGAGTGTCCAAATTACATTCTTGATGAGTCCATCTTATATCAGAATTCAAGAGATTTCCAACGAGCTATCAATTTCTCAATTTTGAGTAATTTAAGGCCTCCAAATGTGGTTTGGAATATGGCATTGCGTCTTTTCCTTAGGCACCCATTTTAAGAAAACTTTGCGTTTTTGGAAAGCCCTTGGCATCCTCTAAAAACCTATTTCTTCAGATTTTCTAGAGGAGGCCTAAATTTTGAGAAAAGTGGAAAAAAGTGGCAAACAATCAGCGTTTTGGACCTCTTTTTGACAGGCGCTGCGCTCCTAGAGTGACCTTGGGAGAATGGATTTTGGAAGGCCTTCCCATGGGTCATTCTCAAATCTTCAAGGTATTCTGGAAACTAGACTTGAAAATCTAGTTGACCATTCTCTCAGATCTTCATTTGGACCTGAAGAAGGCACCTGAAAGTGGGATCAAAATCGGCACTACGCTTCTGCAATTTCCTGTGTTTTTAATTGTAAATTTCACTGTGTAAATTTTCTAGCTTTCAGTTTGACTTGGTGAAAGTCAAAAATCTTAATGTAATGGCACTTGTTTCGAGGATAGGTGATATAGGCATGAATAAATGTACATGATAGGTTGTTTTTGATGTTAAATAGGCCTCATTAAGGAAGAAAACTCCTAAACAAACTCTTCAAGAAGTGTTTGAGTTTCACCTTCTCACTCTCACCTGTTGGTTGAGAGAACCTTGGAGTCAGTTCCACCACGTAGGAATTCGACTCCTGAAGGTGAGAAAGTGGTCTAAGTGATTCTATATGTATCATTTATATTTCAGAGAGAAGGTTTGGACTTTTGTGGGGGAGGTTTGCATGTAATGATCTTCTCAGCTAATACAGAGATAGTTGCAGTTATTTTTAAGGAACTCTAGTCCAGTGAGTTCATGGTGTTTGTTATTCTTCCTATCTATTTTATAATTGTTAAATCATATTTATCCAAATGTTTTGTCTTCTTTCTATGGATACCTTCCAGTTAAATAGATAGGATTCTTGATTTCAAGCTCTGTTTATATGGTTTTCATAGTTGTGTTTATGTCTTCTAAAAGCTAATGAACTCATATTTGCTTATGCTCATTAGTATCTTCTAAACTTTCTATTCTATACTACATTGACAATATTACAAGTACACCATGGCCTTCTGTTACCTAGAGCCTTTCTATATTTTCTTCTGCACTCCTAAAGCCTAGACCTAATCACTGGCTCCAAACTCTAGTCCAACAAACTCTACAATCTAAAATTCACCAACACACAAACAATCATACATATCTAGCCTAAAACTTATTTCTTTAAAGTCATTTCATTGATAAAAACTTTGAGAGATCCCTCTATTGCTTAGTAGGGCTAGATACTGAGCTGAAGTGGTTTGAGGTTACCCTTCTTGATCTCCTCCTCAACCTAGGAAATTGTAAGGGACTAACATATTTTATGGTTGTTGTATCCTTATTATTTTTGTTGTTTATATGTTGGTTATGAGTATGTTTTATGACAATGATGATGTATGGATCTCATCATGTTTTGATTTGTAAATGAATGAACAATGAATATATGACCTAATAGATGATAATGTAGATAATGTGATAAGGCATCAATGCTTCTTAGTGACCTTCAGATAAGTATGAGACCCCTATGCTCAAATTTGTTGTTATGACCTATAGAATGCATATTTGTGACATGTTTGATGATATGTCTATCATGGCTAGTAGGGGTCCAATCAAGTATTTGTATTTGTATTATTGTTTCAATGTTACTTTTCATTTCTGGAAGTTTCATGAAGTTTTGGGCAGTGGCTTGAGACTTGGCCTTGAAAAAATGGCACATAATTAAGGGTAGCTAGCTCTGAACTAGCTGAAAAAGACCCTAGTCGCTTGCATGCCCTTACTATGAGAGCGAATGGAGGGCCCCAGTCGCAGGCATACCCATGTCATGGGAGTGACTGAGGCTATAGGTAAGTAATGTGCTAGGTTTCCTCAGGGGCTGGTCACCTAGGAAGGTTGGTTGGATCCTAGAGGTTCTGTAGCATGTGTAGAAGGTCAGGTTGGTTGTGTTTTGTCGGTTCCACTTCCTTAATTGTAGATGGGGATTTGAATAATATCATAGTAGTCTCTCATCACATGTTTATCCTAGCGGATCGGTTAACTTTGGTAATTGTGGGAGGGGGGTGTTACAGAGTGGTATCAGAGCATGGTTCACCCCTTGGACTGGATGGGTGGTGTGTTGGTCATGCATTCATATCAGTGGAATATGTGTTCTCTATGCTTGTGGTTTATGTGCTTGTTGCACATAAATGGTGTTGGTCATGTTTGCAGTGGTGTAATCTTTTTCCAAGGAAAAAAAGGAGAGGGAGAAACACAAGGACTTCCTAGGAGGTCACTCATCTTAGTACTACTCTAGTACAAGCACGCTTAACTGCAGAGTTCTGATGGGATTTGGTGCATCAACACTCGTATGATCGCACCCTGTGTAATCAAGCCATAATGGGCCAAGTAGTTATGTTTCCATTATTTGACTTTGGTGCTCATTTCCTTGAGGGATTGAAGAAGGAAGTAGGAAGTACTTAATAGCTCATGGATTGGAAGGTGAAATTGAAGTACGTATAGGTAGGAATATATCCTCAGCCTATCTTCATAGGAAATGTATTTGAGAATGTGATAAGCTACCTCATACCAAGGGTTAGGCATACTTTGGGCCTCTTAATTCCAATTTTATCTTCATTAGGCCACTGATTGGGTAAGAATAATCCTCTCTTGGAATTAATGGCTTCTTGTATTTCTTCTTTGTTCCAGTGCAACTGCCTAGGGAGAGTAGTGAATCTACTAATGGAATCTTCATTGACATAGATCACCAATCACTTAACTACAGTGAACATTTATTGACCTTCAATATTCTACAAATTCATTGCAAATTCCATAAAAGCATCATCATCAAACCTTGTGAGATTTTCAAAGAATAATAAATCCTTAATGGTATTCCAAGATAGCAACAACCTCATAATTCTCATGGATTCTGTTTGTATCAGTCATTTCCCTTATGTTAAATCCACCCCCCATTTTTTATGACAAATTCCTTTCAAAGGTTTGCGGTTTGATTAGGGGGTTCTT
Source organism: Pinus tabuliformis (assembly GCA_031772625.1). Lineage (NCBI taxonomy): Eukaryota > Viridiplantae > Streptophyta > Pinopsida > Pinales > Pinaceae > Pinus > Pinus tabuliformis. The sequence continues at coordinate 891,183,892 of CM062814.1, forward strand.
GCAAAAATTTGCATAGAATTTGACAAATTTTCAAGAATAAAAAGGCATTACTCATGTGTTGTTATAGGATATAGAATTTCCTGTGGCAGCAAGCTACTTTTTTTTTTTAATGAAATTGTAAAAACATAGAGCCTTAACTATTTCTTCATTATCAAACTAGGAATAAATGTATGAAGGAAGGAAAATTGATAATAAAAAAAAAACTAATGGACTCCATTTCCTCGTTATTTCATAGTTCTGGCACAGGAATTCTGAAAAATTCGTTGATAATTCTCAACAAGCATCCAACAGGTCGATTCCAAATGCAAGATAAGGTGGTGAAAATAATTCAAATGTTATTTTTTTAGAGTAGCAACCTATTACAACGTACTTAGGGGTCTTTGTGAGTGATGTTGGCAACAAACTATGTTCCTGTAGCAAACCCTCTGTCTCCCATAGTGTTCTGTGACCTGTTTCATGTAGCTTTGTTACTTAAGTCATGTAGCTTTATTAGTAATTCTAAAGGAACATAACACCGACTTTTCTTGGGATTATAATTACATGCATTGAATTCATCATAGCATTTGTACATACCTTTGAATTCATCATAGCATTTGTACATACCATATGCACATTAAAAATGATTTTTTTCCCATTAAATAACCTCAAAGAAGAACAAAACCCACACAAATAGATAAAGTAGAATTACAAAAAGAATTGGATAAAAATTCATTTATCCCATCTCAAATAGTGAACAGGTCTCTCCATTAAACATTCTTCCAAATAAAGAAATCAAGTGGAGTATATGTGTGCATTACAGAGAACTCAACAAGGCTAATAGAAAATACCATTACCTTTTACCCTTGACTGACCAAGTATTAGGTTCATTGTCTAGTAAAAAGTACTTTTCCTTTCTAGATGGGTTTAAAGGGTAAAATAAAATATAAATTAACCTATATGGCCAAGGCATGTCCATATTTACTTGCCCTTGGGGAACCATTTATTATATGGTGCTTTGATGTGTATTATGCAATGAAATTGTCAAGTTTCAAAGAGTTGCATTGCGTATTTTCCAAAATTTAGTGCATGATGTTATCCTATTGGAACATCGCTCCCAATTTTCATGTTCATTACAAGATCACTCACTTCTTAAAAGTCCATTTTGAAGCAATATTATGATATTATTTATAATCCTAAATGCAAATGATGACTAGCCTTTATTTTGTTAACAAGTATGTAAGATTTACGTGACACTGAATGTAGAATGCAGAGGAAACCTCCACAGCTGTAGAGAGAGAAGGGCCTCCGATTAGGGAAGTAATAATATTATCCTAAGAGAGACCCATGATAAAATTATTTCTGAAACCATGCATTCTCACTCAAAAGGTACTCTGATTTATCCTGTGATGTTGTGGCAAAAGAAACATTAGATGCCATAATTTCCCAGGGATTCCTCCTAGTGTTTGTAGTTATCCCATTCTCCTTGGATAAAAATACTGGATTCTAGGGATCATTCGGGAAAAATCTTCATCTTTCTTTTCATGATCCTTAATTCTTTAGCTGATCAAATGTAACATTACATATGTCCGTGACCTTGTCTTTTGGTGGGGGTGTAATTCCCATCTCGTCAAATGGGATATGGCCACATGTAAGAGGAGGTTTTGTTGGAGAACTTGGTTCATGATCCATGAGCTTAATGGCATCATCTTCCTCAAATTCTAATTCTATTTCCTAAGTAATTTTTTCTTCTTCTAGCCTATGTGTTTCTTCGTCCTCCTATGAGTTCCTTTGCTATTTCTCTTCTATTCTCTTTCTTTCTTCTTCTTCTTCCTATTTCTTTCTAAGCAGTTCATATTGCTTCCTCTTCTACTCCTCATATTGCTGCATCTTTGCATTTTCAACTTCAATAAAACCTTTTCTTCATGGATTAACATTCCATTTTCTACTACTCTCTATCATTGGGTCATGCTTTATCTTTTTCCTAAGAGTTGTTGTGCTAGCTTGTGTAGTTGCTGCTTGTAGTTCTTCCTGCATCTGTACATATGGCATTTGTGGAACTATAGATGTGTCTGCCTCATCTCTTAGGTGAGTGTTCCTCAATTCATTGTACCAATTCTTCACATTTTCATCTTCTGTAATAGTCATTGGTACATAACCCTAGGTGTATCATATTCTATCACAATGTGCCCTGCATACTTTCATAGGATCATACCTATGAAGGCTCCTGGTTCCAAAGTGCAAGTGATCTAGCTCTTGTATTTCAACATCTACTGCCTTGAGGCTCTTCAACTCATACATTCCAATTCTCAAAGGGAAAGTTGGCCAAGGGACCTTATTTCTTCTATGAAGAACTCCTGACAATCCACTATTCAATTGATAAGAAACTTCTTTGAGGACTACCTTGTTAGTCACATATTGTGGCATAACACGGGGAGAAGTCTAGCATCCAAAGCATCTAATATATGTTTCGTCTAGTGTGGAAAACAAATCTATGATATCATGCATTTCCTCCTTCACCTGGTCAGTCATGCAAGGAGAATCAATCTCATATATCACCTGAAATATGACTGCAAAGAAATGCTCCGTCAATTTGTCATATGCCTGTCTGAAACTTAATTCTAACAATACCTTGCAATGGAAGTAGTCTAGAAACTTGTCTTGTGGCATCCAGTTCATATACATCCCTAGGAATGCATACTAGCCATAGATCCCTCTAATAGATATGTTGACATATAAAACTCTGGTGTTAGGATTTTTTTAGAGTTTCTTTGGCTTGTCCAACATGTCGCTATAATTCAAAAGAAAGTATATCTGCCCAATTGAGTATTTTGACTTGAGTAAAACCAACGAATATCCAATTCTCTTCAAATAATTTTGCATTCTTCCACCCATGCAGCCTACAACACATAGCAATAAGGTACTAGTACACCTCCCTCAAAATCCTATTCAGGTAAACTGCAGTTAGGTGGTGTCAAAATTTTGCAGGCTCTTGACACTAGGACTTGATGATATCACTTGTGTTGAGATTGCCCCATATAGTATATAATTTTTTGTTGACATATTCTGTTGGTTTCAAAATCTTGTAATAAGTATTCATTTCCTCTCCATAGCAAGTGGCAAACTCACCACGACTTTCACTATGAAACACTAGGTCTAAATCATCCATATGTGATAAGATCCATTCAATTGCCTCTACACAAGGAATCATTGGGAAACTGAATGCAATATTGTGTATCCTACGCCACTTAATGTTGTTGTATACTTCCTTGTCTTCCAAATCCTTAGGGAAATGACTTTGCATGAATGTGTCTTTAATATCCTTCCACGTGACCTTGGAATATTTGTCTATAAAACATTGTATGTCTGTAAGGATATGAATGGAACACTTTGTAATTTCCATTACTTCTTCAATGCTTTCTTCTGAAACGTTTTTTGAGGCCACTCAACATGTAGTGGGAGGTATCGTTTCAACAAATGATGAGAGATTAATGAGACTAGTAGCTGGAACACCTACATATGGAAGCAAACTCATGGTGACAAAGATTAACTTTAAGAAATCCTCTATATATTGCAAGTAATAACTCAACAAATCATGTTCAAATACCCATCAAGTGTAGCTAAGAGTGTAATCATATGAAAATGGTCACTATTTAGGAAATAAAATTGCATCAAGACAAAGGAGGGTGAATTTCGGAGCAATAGTGAAAGGTCAAGGTTCACATGAGGTCTTCAAGGTGCGCTTGTGTGCTCCAGAAAAAAGAGAGAGAGGGATCAAGGGCACAAGGCGCAGGTCCAAACTATGAAGGGGAATCACTGTTGGTTCAGGATGCACTTGTGCGCTCAAGGGGACTAAGGAGGGCACAAGGTGCACAATCGAAGCACAAAGAGGTCATGCTCAAGCCCTCCTTCTATGTTATGCACTCAAGGAGACTGAGGAGGGAACATGGAACACAATCAAAGGATGAAGCTTGCATGATGTTGCTTCGTAATGTGCCATGCGCTCAAGGGAGGGTGCAGTTTCTGAGAGCAGGGGTGACTTGATGTTCTGGAGTGTGCTTAGGAGGAAGACTTAGTTTTCTTGGCTGTAACTTTCCAATATAGCAAGGCCTTCATTACCAAAAGTGTTCTCTTGCTTAAAGTGGCTGAAAATCAACTTTAACAAGTCCAACAACAAGATAAAATTACTGGAATGCTAAGAGGAAGGATATACAAATACTTATAGATTTTATCGCAATCGTGACTAGAATGCGAAGAGTTACAAAATGTGAAAATTCACAAACTGTGACAACATAATGACATTCGTACTAGGAAGAATGGACTAAAATTCCCATAAATAAACTAAAAAGAAGTGAAATGCCAACAAAAAAGAAAGATTGATAGCAAAAGCATCAAAGGCAAGTGAAAGAATCAACATGCAAAAACAAACTTGGAATAAAGATCGATGAAGAGCTCCTTGATTCAAAGATGTGCTCTCAACCCAGATGAGAATGATTGTGTGAAAGAATGATTAACTAAGTTGATTATAAAGATATTACATGCAAAACAAAGCCATCCATGCTTTCCACTTGTCAACAGATGAGTGAGTTAAATAAATGAAGTGAAGTGGGCTCCTATTTTCTAAGAGTGCACCCACATGCAATAAGGAAATCACATGCATGAGTATGAAGAGGGCACAATTCTTTGAGCCAAAGAGTGCATTCAACTGGAGGGTGCTCTCACTGAGCTTGAAGGAGTGCACTCCACTAGGGTGCAGTTTCTCATCTTGAAGGAGTTTGCTCAACTAGGGCACAATTCATGTCATCTTCGAGTGCACTTTTTTTCCCAAGGAGAGCGTAGTTTCATCCACCAGTGACTCTTATAACTGTTATGTGGAAAAAACTGCTTTTCATAGAAAATATGTGCTTTTCCTACTTTTTTGTGTTTGTGATTCATGTTTAACAAAGCTAGTTACTAAGTTGAGAAAAGCTATGCCTTCTCTTATCCTTGGATAAGATAAAATAAGAACTCCTAAAGATAAGGTGATTACACTTAGAAAATTTGACTTAGGTAGAGAATAAACATAGGGATAACACAAGGATAGTCAAGCATACACCGTGAAGACATTAGGCAGATTGGAACAACAATTAATATAGGCTCCAAAATTATATTAGGCATAAATTTGAAGGGTAATTGTCGCAGAAAAAACACTTGGAGACACACTGGGAAGACCCCAAATTCTCTATTTTGGTTTCATTTTATGCACAAAGTCTCAATTTTCTAGGAAGTATTGATTCAATTAGTGAGTCACCTCAGCCCCCCATTCTACCCAGTTAAAGATATAATATTCCCTGTTCCATTACTCGGCATAAAACAACATAAAGTTAACTATATCATAATTTTTTCGATGAGAATAAGGGTAATATAGAATCACGAGTTTAAAACTAATGAGAGTATGAGTTTTCATCTCTGGTGTTTCTCCACTGCCAATAGGCCTGAAAATTACCCCAACAGAGTCACCTCAGGAACACAAGTGTTGCTTCGCTACCAGTGGGCACAATACCCCCGCGAAGTCACTTGCTTCACCTCTTTGTACAAGAATCCTTTCTCTTATTTCACCCTTTATTACTTTATTTAATATAACGATGCTTAGGAACTTATTATTTTTAGATGGGGCAGAAGAAGGATCCCAACTTATTGAGAGCATAAGAGGTTGCTCCTTCAGAGACAACTTTATAAACCTCTGATAGTTAGTCTGCTAAATATTTTCCCCTTATCTTTCTCTGCTCAAGTAGATAGGTAAGAAGAAAACCATAATAAACAAATAGTGTAGGAACAAGAATCCTAATGGATATTGGCATCATGGTTCTACTTATGGTTTCCTGGATGAAAGGATCGTATTTCCATCCAAAATCATTGACTTTACAAATATATAAACGAAAACAAAGTAGAGGGTAACATATTAGCCAAGGTTTGCATGTTACCACAACTTTCATTTCACAAAATATTAGCCACATCATCTTGAAGCTCAAACCAACTCTCATGCAATGTTTATTAGAACCGAAAAGACAAAACATGGAAAAATGGAAAATGCAAAGGAAATAATGTAGTGCATCTAACTAAATGCAACTTATCCTAACCCAAACTAACAATTACAGGGTTGAGTTAAGTGAAATGAAACTTTCAATGCAGACATAGAAGTTTGATTTTTGAGTAGAGATATTTTCTCATGAAAAATCAATATGAGATATAGTGCAGTGAGAAATATAAACAACCAAAACATCCACATTGACACATAGAAGCATAAGGTGCAAGCACAATGGTTTGACACATTTGACTGCTTTATCGAACGAAGAACTCCACAACAATAACGTTTCCCAGGTTCACAACCATACAAGCCTTGATTGAATGCATGAAGAAACAAGCTGTGGGACATGGGTCCTAATCGATAGGATGCTTCGAGCCAATTTGCAATAGGATCATGGAAACAACCTTTTGGAACACTTTGACAAGAAAGATTAACCAAATACATATTCATATTATAAACAAAATCAGTATCTGATACAAGTTGACCACAATCCATGTTGGTCTGCGGGTTTGACTTTTTAATGGATGATGAAGAAGAGATGTCAGATCAGAGGATCTAACAATTGTTAAGATTTCCCTTTGTATTTGCATCAAAAATAAAAGGTTTGCATGAATATGAATGTAACAATTGAAATCTAAATGTATAAATATTTCTATCTTGAGGTTTTAAAAATTGAATATAAAGATAATGAGAATCCCTCAAGAAAGAATCGACATCCCATGAGATGATATTGATGATAAAACTTTGCGAGATAATTTTATCTTCACCAAATTCAAAAGTACTGTCGGGGTAGCAAGAACCTGACATAAACATTAGCATGGGATGGAGTGTCATGTTCTCCCAAATCAACTCTGAATTCTTAAAAGATTGAGAGTTAAACTGAGAAAGAATGGTCAAATGTTTTTCCAAACAACTTTCATTATTCAAATCACAAGATTCATAGAGAAATTGAGATCCATCAGATAGATTTTCAAGATTACAACAAAATATATCGATAATAAGCATGTCATCCTCTTGAACAAAAGAAGGTATACCTGAAAGGAAATCTTCAATGCTTGGACTCAAACTCTATTTGAAACTTTTGCAAGTCATAATCTTCCTGTGAGAACAAAAATTCATCCATAAGACTTGAACAATCACGATCATTTAGCTTAGAAAAAACGTGATGATTGGGATGATGGTTTTCCAAGGATTCAACTTAATTAATGGGTTTAATATTGATAAGGGGATTATCAATATTAAAAGATGATGGATTAATAGGATTGGGGAAATCATCATTTGGGGAAATATGTGAAGGACAATTTAATTCCTCATCAACAAATTGATCTTTCGACATAATGATCAAAATAAGCTCAACATAGGGAACATCAAGAGGGGGACAAGGAAGAAAAGGAATATCATATTCTTCTTCAATACATTGAAATTAATTTGGAATAAGAGTGCATTTTGAATATTATTCAAAATATTTTCTTGAAATCCTGACTAAGAAATGGAAATTTTCATTCAGAAATTGCACGTCCACATTCTCATCCATAAATTCATAACAAAGATGAAGAAACTTGTCAGCAGAATGCTCAAGAGATTCATTTGATCCCATTCTAAGATTATTTATTTCATTAAGAACATATTAATATTCATACTTGTCTAAGACACAACGAAGATCATTAACCAATTGCTTAAAAGAGGAGATAGAAGCAGTTGGGAAAGAATAACACCATTAATTAGCATGACCATCCAATATAAGGATGAACAACCTTGTGAAAATATCTTCAGAATAAACACCACTTAAAAAACAAAATTGAACAAATTCAACCACATAATAAAGGAAAGTCGTTGTACTCTTTCAATCGAATTTTAGATGTGACAAGTTCCGTAAAAAAATTGCGGGGATTGAAATATCTAAGGCTTCAGAAAAACATCTCAAGATTATGATCTAGAAAGAATCTATTTAAGATAAGAGATTCAAATAGACTTCACGAGCTCAACTTGTCATTTGTCCCTTCTTCTAGTGCTAGAATGTTGACGGTGCAGGATGTCACCAACATAAAGGGGATCTCCCTGATGCGAGGTCCCAATTAGACCTCACACTGTTTGGTGTAGGAGTCCCATCCAGCTGTAGGGTCCATCCACCACTGGGAATAATATATAGGTGCACCTTGGTTACGAAACATACTCAAGAGATCACGACAATTCTTTTGGGAAGAAAGTATGTAAGATTTACAGTGTGACACCGAATGTAGAATGCACATGAAACCTCCACAATTGTAGAGAGAGATGAGCCTCCCGTTAGGGAAGTAATAGTACTATCCTAAGAGAGACCTGTGACTGAAAAGAAAAAAACTTGTTGATTAACCTACAAATTAGTTCATCAGATAAAAAACAATCATAAAAGAATAACAACACTCATTCAATAATATCCATATCTAAGAAATGAAATAGCTCATTAATATTAGTATGTATTACACCAACATATACTGCAACATACCAAGAAGAGTCTTACTACATCCACAATACATGCATGAAGAAATGTTGGATCGAGGAGCTTCTGATTATTATTGAAAGGTTTCAAGTACACTATTACATAGGTGAAACACTAGATCCAATAGTGGAACATGAAGCGACAACTTGCTTCTCCAAAGACTGGTTTTACTTCTATTAAATACAAGAGAATCCAAGGAAAAACTCTAACCCTATCCTTTTACTTGAGTTATGAGGATCTATTTATAACAAATGACAATGAATTTTGAGTTTCCTTGTGACTTTGCAACTTCTATGACCTATGGGTTTTGCATACAACCTTTCACATTCTATATGTGACATTTTACATTCCACATGTGTCTTTTCATAGTCCACATGTGTCTCTTGAACTCCATTATATTAAACCTATTACAAAATACAAAATACATATATGATGGTGGCTATATAAGAAAAAACTTATAATAGGAAAAAAATTCTTTCAAATAGATAAGTCATTTGCTTCTTCATGGAGCTCATTGGTGATGTATGCATGCCAAGCTCTAAATTCTGTAGCAATGACTTCAATTTGGATAGGAAAATCTCTTGCAAACTGCATCTTCACCTCCAATGCTTCTGTCAATATGGATTTGGAGCTAGATTGTACACTATTCCACAACCATGATAGTTTCATGTGATCTTTAGTTGGTGCAATGGCATACTGTAGAATAATGATCTTAATAATCTCCAAGCCTTCCTATTCTGATGCTTGTTTTATTCTCTCAATGTACTGCTTGACATCTCATAAGATGGTATCCCTGCCTCTTATCTCTTCCAATGATCCCAATGAAGGCATCCAGTGCTTTTTTTCTAGGGACTCCAAACCATTGTGCAGTCGACTATAAGTAGTTATAGTGTTAGCCAATTGTTCACTGAGATGGATTTAATTATGATCGTGGAGTCTCAACTATACTTTGTCCACTTCAGTAACAATGCTATCTTTTCTGACCGACTGTTGTGGAACCTATGGATATTTGGTAGCCCATTCTTATATTTGATTGACAACTTTGTTTTCTACCTTTAGGAGATTCAATACTTCTTGCATTTTCTTTTGTATTCTAACTAGGGGTACCACTAACTCATGTAGAAGTATGATTTCATCATACAATTGTGCCATGATTTCTTCCATTGGCTCCAATTCTTCCTATATAGCTGAATTCCATTCTACTATGTTTGAGATTGTTGGAAGATAATTGTTGATGTTTGTAGTGAGATGCTCCACTTGTTGCTTTATTGCAGTCAATTCTTTCCTCAAACATGAATTCTCATTCAAAACGAACTCTGAGTTATCCTATGTTGTTGTGGCAAAAGAAACATTAGCTTCCATAATTTCTTGGGGATTCCTCTTGTTTTTTTCAATTATCACCTTCTCCATGGATACAAAGTCTGGATTTTAGGGATCATTCAGGAAAAAAAATCTTCGTCTTTCTTGCACAATCCTTTTCTTCATCTGATCAAATGTAACATTAAATATGTCCATGTCTTCTAGTGGGGGTGTAATTTCCATCTTGTCAAATGGGGGATGACCACCTGTAAGAGGAGATTCTGTTGGAGAGCCTAGTTCATCATCCATGGGGTTGATGACATCATCTTCCTCTAATTTTTCTTCTATTTCCTGAGTCATTTGTTCTTATTCTAGCTCTTGTGTTGCTTCCTTATCCCATGAGTTCCTTTGTTGTTCCTCTTCTATTCTCTTTCTTTATTCTTCTTCTTCCTATTTCTTTCTAAGTGGTTCATCCTACTTCCTCTCCTCCTCCTCCTCCTCTTGCTACATCTTCATCTGTTCAAATTCAATAACACATTTTCTTAATGGATCAACTTTCCATTTTCTATTACTCTCTACTGCTGGAGCTTGTATTACCTTTTTCTTGGGAGTTATTGTGCTAGCTTGTGGGGTTGTTGAACATAATTCTTTCTGCATCTATGCAATTGACATTTGCAGAACTGTAGATGTGGCTGCCTCATCTCCTGGGTGAGTCTTGCTCAATGCATTGTAACAATTCTTCACTTTTTCATACTTTAGAGTATTCATTGGTAAATAGCCCCAAGTGTATCATATTTTGTCACAATGTGCCATGCACACTTTCCTAGGATCATACCTGTGAACGCTCTTGGTTCCAAAGTGCAGACATCTAGCTCTTGTATTTCAACATCTACCACCTTGAACCTCTTCAACTCATACGTTCTGATTCTCAAAGGGAAATTGGTCCAATGGGGCCTTCTGCCTTCTATGAAGAACTCCTAACATTCCATTATTAAATTGATAAGCAACTTCTTGCATTACTATCTTGTTATTCACATATCATGGCATAACATGGGGATAATTTTGGCATCAAAAGCATCTAATATATGTGTCTTTTGGTGTGGAAAACCAATTTGTGATATCATGCAATGCCTCCTTCACTTAGTTGGTCATGCAAGGAGGATCAATCTCAAATATCATCTGAAATATGACTACAAAGAAATGCTCTGCTAATCTGTCATATGCCCCTATGAAACTTAACTCTAACAACACCTTGCATGTTGGGCTGTGTTATATTCTTTCCACGACTAGCCCACCTAGCTAACTGGGGGGCAGAGCCCCCCCTTCGTTGCGTCGACTGCGTAGCGGGGGGATCATAGGGGGCGGTTAGCCCCCTCTACAGGGTCCGGGGCAGCGCCCCGGGGAAATTTTTTTGGACCCTATATTAGGTTGGGTGGACCTACCTATGGTTTTGTGCATGGTTTTTGCACATGGTTTTGGACGCGATGGTTTTCGGTCCATGGTATTGGATGCTTCGACATGTATAAATATGTATTGTAACATTGAAAGGAACACAATGAAAAATCAATTTGGTAGTCTCGGTTTTGGGATCTAGGGGAAAATATCTGTGTATATGTGTTTTATGTGTTATGATCTTGCATTGTTTATTTTCTGTTGTTAGAATTCGTATGCAAGTAATTTTTGTACGAGGTTAAAACCTACATTTGGTATCAGAGCTATTTTGGCTTGAAGGGGATGCCTTTGTTGCTTAGGGGTTTTGCTCGGGCTTGTGGTAGACCCTGTTCAGTGGGAGATCTGCGGGATCGATTCTGGTGGTGAAAGAAGATGGCGAGCAATGGAAAGATAGAGATTGAGAAATTTAATGGTCAGAGTTTTGAGTTGTGGAAACTCAAGATGAAGGATCTGTTGAGGGATAAAGATCAGTAGATCCGAGTACTAAAGCAACGGGAGTGTCCGAAGAAGAATGGAAGAAGTTGGATCGGAAGGCAAAGAGCACAATATGATTGTGTGTCTCAGATTCAGTATTGCTGAATGTATTAAGGGAAGCTATGACTAAGGTTTTGTGGGACAAGTTAGGGACTTTGTACCAATCGAAGTCTCTGGTGAATAAACTATTCCTACGGAAAAAGTTGTATAACTTGAGGATGAAAGATGGAGACTCCGTGACATAACATATGAATGCATTTAATACTGTGGTAAGTCAGTTATTATCTGTTGATATTAAAATTTCAGATGAAGATAAGTGCATCAGTTTGTTGTGTTCTCTACCAGATTTGTGGGATAGTCTGGTTATTACAATAGGTAGCAATGCAACTGACTTTCAGTTTGATGAAATAGTCTCATCCTTGCTGATGGAGGAGATGAGACAGAAAAAAATGGAGAGCTAGAATGGTGATGTCTTGTCTATATGAGGACGGTCCCAGAACAGAAACAAAAATAAGTCATCGAGTGGGAGATCTAAATCTCCAGGAAAACCTGTAAAGGTGGTTTGCTAGAAATGCGGAAAGGAAGGGCACTACAAAAGGGACTGTAAATCTAAAGCTCTTAGCAAAGGAAAGGGATCTAATGATGCTCCTTATATAGAGGTGAAAACCACCTCAAATTAAGGTGGGGATGTGTACTTGGCTTCTTCAAGTACACATGTAGATCACGAGGCATGGTTGATTGACTCAGGTGCATCCTTTCACTTCACTCCACATAGAGAGTGGTTCTGCGAGTATGAGAAATACGATGGTGGTGATGTCTTCTTAGGGGATGATAGGAAGGCTAGAATCATTGGCCGCGGAAAAGTAAAGTTGAAGTTGCAAGGTGGAAGGGTTAGAACACTTCCGGGTGTTTTGCATATTCCTGCATTTGCTAGAAATCTGATTTCTATAAGAAAGCTGGATGATGCGGGTGTAAAAACAGTGTTCAAGAAGGATACTTGTAAGATGGTTTTGGGAACACTGTTATTGATGCGGGGAGTTCGGATTGGAACTCTATACAAGCTGCAAGGTAGCACTGTTGTTGATGGGTGCAATAGTTCTATGGTTCTTGAAAGTGGAGCAGAAAATCTAGTGGTCTCTGGAGAGAAGACCATGTTGTGGCATCAAAGGCTTGGACATATTGGAGAGAAGAGCCTTTGAATACTTCATGGTAAAGGTATGGTAGAAGGTATGAGTAATAGCTCTCTGGATTTTGATTATGTGAAAATTGTGTATGCGGGAAGAAAAATCGGGTGAGTTTCCCCTCTTGTGGTAAGAGGGCGAAACATATAATAGAGCTTGTGCACAGTGATGTGTTTGGACCTGTGAAGGTTCCATCACTGGGTAAGTCTGTGTACTATGTATCATTTATAGATGACTTCTCAAGGAATACATGGATATATTTCCTTAAGAATAAATTTGAAGTCTTTGACAGGTTTAAAGAATTTAAGGCTCTGGTGGAAAACTAGACAGAGAAGAAGATAAAGGTGTTGAGGTCAGATAATGGTGGAGAGTTTTGCAACAAGGAATTTGAAGAATTCTATAAGAAGTGTGTATAGCATGACAAAAGACTACTCCATACACACCTGAGCAAAATGGAGTTGCAGAAAGAATGAAGAAAACGTTGATGGAAAGGGAAAGAAGCATGCTCAGTGGTGTCGGGTTAGGATAGGAATTCTGGGCAGAGGCGGTGGAGATAACATGTTACTTGGTCAACAGATCACCTTCATCAGCGTTGGAGGATAAGACTCCACAAGAGGTATGGACTAGTAAGAAACCCTCTCTTTCACATCTGAGGGTATTTGGATGTGATGCATATGTACATGTTCTAAAGGAGAAAAGAACCAAGTTTGATAGTAAATCTAAAAAGTGCATCTTTACTGGGTATAAGGATGGTTCAAAGGGTTATAATCTTTGGAACCCATTAACAAGGAAGGTTGTGTACAACCGAGATGTGGTGTTCAGAGAGGTGAAAGATGTTATTAAACATGAACTCCAACCAAAGGAACCTGAGAAGATAGAGTTTGAGCTTAAGGAGGAAGAATCAGACTCTACAATAGAGGAGGAATCAAAAGATGAAGAGCCATAAACTACAGGTGTGAGAAGATCAGTACAAGAAAGAAGGCAGCCAGAAAGGTATAGTTCATCTGCTTTCTGTTCAAATTTTTCTTTATCTGTTATTGACGATGATCCGAGAACTGTGAAGGAAGCAATAGATTCAAAGGATGGCAAACTTCGGAAAAAGGCCATGGTTGATGAAATGACATCTTTGCAAAAAAATGAGGCTTGGGATCTGGTGGAGTTACCGGCTAGAAGGAAACACATTGGCAGCAAATGGGTGTTCAAGAAGAAGACAAATGTAGAAGGAAAGGAGGAAAAATAAAAAGCTCGGTTGGTAGAAAAAGGTTATTCCCAAGTGCTGGGAATTGATTTTGGTGATATTTTTTCTCCTGTTGCCAAAGTAGCTTCTATTAGATTACTTTTATCTGTTTCTACTGTTTTTTATTTTAAGGTAGAATAGATGGATGTGAAGACAACATTTCTTCACGGGGATCTGGAAGAGGAGATCTACATGAAGCAACCTGAAGGTTTTATAGTGAAGGGTAAGAAAGAACTGGTATGCAAGTTAAAGAAGTCTCTGTATGGGTTAAAACAGTGACTAAGGATGTGGTATCAGAAATTCGATATATTTATACGGGGACTTGGCTTCACCAGAAGCAAAGCAGATCACTGTGTGTATTTTAAATTAATTGGTGACCATGTTATTTATTTGGTCTTGTATGTGGATGATATGTTGTTGGTTGGAAATGAAAAAGAAATTATCCAGGATTTGAAGACGCAATTCTCCTCCAAATTCGACATGAAAGATCTTGGTGCTGCAAACTCTATTTTGGGCATGGAAATTAAAAGAGATCGGGAAAAGAGGAAGCTCTAGTTAAACGAGAGGAAGTATGTTCAGACAATACTACAGAGGTTAATATGCAGGATAGTAAATCGGTGAAGGTTCCTATTCTTGTTGGTGTAAAGTTATCTACTGAATAGTGTCCCAAGACACAAGAAGAGGAAGAGGACATGTCCCGTGTTCCATATGCAAGTGCAGTTGGTAGGCTGATGTATGGAATGGTCTGTACTAGACCATACATTGCATATGCAGTGGGAGTATTGAGTAGGTTTATGTCAAAACCAGGGAAGGAGCACTTGACAACAGTGAAGCGGGTTTTCAGGTATTTGCGTGGCACTAGTGATTATGGTTTGTGCTACCAAGGAAGACCAGGATTGGACAGAGTGTTGGATATTCATGGCTTTGTTGATGTAGACTGAGCTGGAGATCTAGATCAGAGAAGATCTACAAGTGGGTATGTGTTCAACCTATTTGGAGGTGCAATCAGTTGGATGAGTAAGAAACAATCTGTAGTGGCACTATCAACTACAGAGACATAATACATGGTAGCCACTCATGCAAGCAAGGAAGCAATTTGGTTGCAGAGATTGTGTTCAAGTATGGGGTTAGTACATGGACCTATAAGGATAGACTGTGACAGCCAAAGTTCAATTTTCTTGGCAGAGAACCCTAGTTACCATTCAAAGACAAAGCACATTGATGTTTAGTATCACTTTGTGAGGGATATGATAGAAGACAAAAAGGTGTTGCTGGTAAAGGTGGACACTTTGAAGAATATTGTAGATGCATTGAGAAAATCTGTGAGCTCTAAGAAGTTCTCTTGGTGTAGAGAAATAATGGGCATTTCAAGACTGGATAAATGACAAAGCTCTCCTGTGGCCCCTTGTGGAAAGAAAACAACAAGTGGGAGAATTTTGGGTTGTGTTATATTCTTTCCATGACTAGCCCACTTAGTCAATTGAGGGTTTAGAGCTTGTTGTGCCGACTGTGTAGTGGGGGGGGGTCATAGGGGGTTTTAGGGGGGAGGTTAGCCCCGAGAAATTTTTTTTGGACCCTATATTAGGTTGGGTGGACCTACCTATGCTTTTGCGCATGGTTTTCACACATGGTTTTGGACGAGATGGTTTTCGGTCCATGGTATTGGATGCTTCAGCATGTATAAATATGTATTGTAACATTGAAAGGAACATAATGAAAAATCAATCTAGTAGTCCTGGTTTTGGGATCCAGGGGAAAATCTCTATGTATATGTGTTTTATGTATTATGCTCTCGCATTATTTATTTTATGTTGTTAGAATTCATATGCAGGTAATTTCTGTATGGGGTTAAAACCTACACTGCAATGGAAGTAGACTAGAAACTTATCTTGTGGGGTATAGTTCCAATACATCCTTGGGAATGCATACCAGGCACAGATCCCTTCTAATAGATATGCTAACAAATAAAAATTTAGTTCTATGGTTTCTCTTAGAGTTGCTTTGGCCTGTCCAAAATGTCGCTACAATTCAAAAGAAAGTATATCCGCTCAATTGAAGGTTTTTCCCCGAGTAACAACCAATTTGAGCATGAATATCCAATTCTCTTCAAATACTTCAACATTATTCCTCTCGTGCAATCTACAACACATCGCAATCAGGTACTTGTACACCTCCCTCAAAATCCTAGTCGGGTAAACTATAGTCAAGCAGTGTTGGAATTTGGTAGGCTCTTGACACTAGGACTTGGTGATATCACTTGTGTTGAGTTTTTCCCATCTAATATAATATATTTTGTTGGTATATTTTTTGGGTTTAAACATCTTGTAATTATTATGCATGTCCTCTCCATAGTAGGTGGAAAGATCACCACCACTTTCACTACAAAGCACCAGGTTTGAATCATCCATATGTGATAGGATCCATTCAATTTACTCTGCACAAGTCATCACTGGGAACATGCATTCAATCATGTGTATCCTGGACCACTTGATGTTTATGTATACTTCATTGTCTTCCAAATCCCCAGGGAACTTATTTTGCATGAACGTGTCTTTAATATCCTTCCACATGACATTGGAATATTTGTCTATAAAACATTTTGTGTCTGTAAGGATAGGAACGAAAGAATATGTAATCTCCATTACTTCTTCAATGCTTGCTTCAGAATCTTCTTTTAAGGCCATTCGATAGGTAGTGGGGGGAATCGTTCCAACAAATGATGAGAGAGTAATGCGACTAGTAGCTGTAACACTTGCACATGGAAGCACACTCATGTCAACAAAGATTAGCTTGAAGAAATCCTCTATCTATTACAAGTAATAACTCAGAAAACCATGTTAAAATAACAATCAAGTATAGCTAAGAGTGTAAGCCTATCAAAAGCAAAGCAGGGTCATTCTTTAAGAAAGAAAACTACGTCAAGATAAAGGAGGGAACATGTTAGAGAAACAATGAAAGTTCAAGGCTCACATGAGGTCTTCAAGATGTGCCTATGTGCTCTAGCAAAAAGAGAGAAAAGGCTCAAGGGCATAGGGCGCAGGTCCAAAGCATGAAGGGGAATCACTGTTGGTTTAGGATGCACTTGTGGGCTCAAGGGTACTAAGGAGGGCACAAGGTGCACAATCAAAGCATGAAGGGGTCATGCTCAAGCCTTCCTTTTGCGCTATGTGCTCAAGGATACTGAGGAGGGAACAAGGTGCAAAGTTGAAGGATGAAGTTTGCATGATGTTGCTTCATAATGTGCCATGCGCTTAAGAGTGAATTGATATTCTGGAGTGTGCTAAGGAGGAAGACTTGGTTTTCTGGGGCACAAATTTCCAAGATAGAAAGGGCTTCTTTTCTAGAAGTGTGATCTTTCTTAAATTGGCTTAAGATAGCTTAAACAAGTCCAACAACAAGATATAATTATTGGAATGCTAAGATGAAAGATCTACAAATACTTATAGACTTTGTTGCAATCATGACCAGAATGTTAAGAGTTACAGAATGTGAAGAGTCACAACCTGTGACAACATAATGACACTTGTACTAGGAATAGTGGATGAAAATGCTAGCAAAGAAACTGAAAAGAAGTGAAATGCAAGCAAAGAAAGCAAGATCGAAAGCGAAAGCATCAAAGAATCGACATGAAAAAACTTATTTTGAAGAAATATCGATGAAGAGCTCCTTGATTCAAAGAGGTGCGCTCAACCCAGATGAGAATAATTATGTGAAAGAATGATTAACTGAGTTGATTATAAAGATATTACATACAAAACAAATCCATGCATGCTTGCCACTTTTCAACAGATGAGCGATTTAGTTAAATGAAGTGAAGTGGGCTCCTATTTTCTAGGAGTGCTCCCATATGGAACAAGGAAAGTGCATGCATAAGGTTGAAGAGGGTGTAGTTCTTTGAGATGAAGGAGTGAGCTTTACTAGAGGGTGCACTCACTGAGCTTGAAGGAGTGCGCTCCACTAGGGCACAGTTTCTCAGCTCGAAGGAGTGCACTCAACTAGGATGTAGTGCATTTCATCTTGAAGTGTTCTTTTTTGCCCAATGTGGGTGTAGTTTCATCCACCAGTGCCTCTGATAACTGTTGTGTGGAAAATAATGTGACTTTCCCACTTTTGTGTGATGCTTTTCAAACAAAGCTAGTTACTAATTTGAGAAAATTTATGCCTTCTCCTATCCTTGGATATGATAATACAAGCCCTCCTAAACATAAGGTTATGACACTTAGAAACTTTGACTTAGGAGGAGGCGACGCTTAGAGATAACACAAGGATAATCAAGCATACATTGTGACGAAAATAGCCAACTTGGAATGATAGTTCATGTAGGATCCAAAATTAGATTAGGCATAAATTTTGGAGGGTCATTGTCATAGCGATAACACATCTCTACTTGTTAGAGCCATGATTGAGAATTTTTCATGGTAATTTATAAAAGACGAAAGGTACTAATGGTAGAAAAATCATGAATGAAAAGGATAGGGGATATTAATGGTTGATTAAGGGTCAACCTCGTAATCAAGCAAGAAGGACTTGAGTAAAATCAAGTGCTTCATTTGTCACAAGAATGGGCATTATGCATCACAGTCTCTGAAGAAAAAGGGGCAGAAGAAGCCACAACAAAAGATTCACCAACTTCCATTTTTTCTAAAAATGGTTCGCCCAAATTTTACAACATAAAATTATTTTATCTTAAAAACCATAAAAAATTTCTAGAGACTATCTCAAATCGTTATAAATTTAATACAAAATATCGCAAAACTTTTTATATTTTGTATATTAGGGACTAGTAAGATTCATCAAGGTTTCTACTCTTGTCCTTAATTTTTTCCCTTATATTGATGATGGAGAAAGGTTCATAGTATTCATTTTCTATCGTGATAAAGTTTCTATGTGGATATTTCCTATGGAAAATTATTAAGGGCCATTAAAGAATTAGATTTGGCCTTGGACCTTCTAGGGTAGATCTTTCTAGCCAACCACAAGCTTCCACGTGTCTTAATTGCAAAGGAAAGATGAGACATCTTGGAAATTCACCATTTGAGACACTTAATTATAGTAATGGCCAAGAGCTAATACGTATTCCACTAAAAATCAAAGATATTTATTTCTCTCATCTAAGGATATTGACAGTAGTAATGACGTGCACGAGAACTCCTATAACCTAAAAATAAATGGTCCCCACTTTACATGCAAAAAAATCAATAATAAAATTATCTCCAATGAATAAGTAAAAATAGGACATTCCCAATAGCCCTACCATCAAAAACTCTATTTTTTATGACATTGGTTTCACTATATCAAGCTACCAACTGGGTTTGCACCAATTCCTAGGTAAGAGCATTTATTACACTACTTTTTAAGTTGACTCCTTTGTAACAATATTTTCAAAATGCAAAGAAGTCCAAATTTGTTTCTCAAGGGTTTGCTTCCTAGTCATTAGTGCATACTTTAATATGAGTAATGTCTCATTCTCTACCATCTTTCATTTTACCATTGGTCTAGCCTGAGTAACATTTCCTACTGTGAGCTAAATGAACCCTAAGAAACTTATCAGTGCTCATTATGGAAAATTATTATGCAGACGTGATAGAAGTTCACATTAATATTCTAGCATGACTCAACATCTGGTTCCTAAAACATACACTTTCCCTCAATTCATTACAATATGTGTCAAATACTATAATTGTGGTTTTTCCATAGTCTTCACCTCCAATGGAAATATGCTATGTTTTCCGCCATATCCAAGTCCATATCCACCATGTTAGAGACATCTATGAACTCACAATTCTCATCAATGGAGGAATGCAAGGAAATATACATTATATTAAATCAATATTAAAGAAGGCATGAGCTCTCAGGATTGCTCCCAAGAAAAGCCACCTTTTGGACTCATCTCCACCATTAAGAACTACAAAATTTCTCCCCTCTGTACAAGAATCAATATCCATTTTCTCCACCATATTAGGAAAGGAGGCAATCCTAGTTCCTCCTAAATTGATTTCATGATTTTCTAGTCCTCTATATCAACTATAAAAAATCCATTGCCAAGAGTATGACAAAGTAATTTCCTAATTTCAATTCAGAGAAATTCTTTAGGTACCTGATGGGCCTTCAAAATAGGTAAAACATAAAGCTTATCTAACCACTCCTAGGCACATAAAGGCTACATCAAACCTTCCTTTTTACACTTAATAACACTTTCCTAGCTTAATGAGTTCTTAGGAGGGTCAAGGATATTTTTCATGCTTTATGTTCCTAACATGACTATTGTGTGGGATATTAAGAGGATTTTGCACATATTTTGGGGATATCTAGCCAAAGATATTTGTGGGATCTGCTCCCCACTATAGAAGACTTCCAACTCGGCTGGATGAGGATAATAAATACTCCTCCTTACTACTACGTGTTGACCCAGCAAACATGATCCAAATTTTTAGGGATTTTGGAGGGAAAGAAGTTCTCCCCTCAAGGAGGGTACCCCCTACCAATTTTGTATAATTAGAGGGATTTATTAGCCCAACAAAAGCAGTATAAGCAATAGAATAACAATGTAGAGAATTAGGAGAAGTTAGAGTTCAAGGTCTGCAAATTTTTCCATGTACAACCAATCCTTTAGTTAATGGAAGTAATCTTTGGTTTCAGTTCTTAGTCTTCCTTTTCCTGAAGAGTTTTGAGCTTCCTTAGGTTAGAGCCCACCCTAGGTGCTCATGATTACTCTTCTACCATTTTTCTTTATGCAATTGTTTACCTTTGTAGCTCATTTCTAAACATTAATTTTATGCTTGGTTATTTAGATGGTTTATGCACAATCTTTCCTTACAAAGTATATGAGTATTAGATGATAGTGTTGATAGTAGTTACATTGTTAAAATATAATTATTGTTT
Organism: Pinus tabuliformis; assembly: GCA_031772625.1. Lineage (NCBI taxonomy): Eukaryota > Viridiplantae > Streptophyta > Pinopsida > Pinales > Pinaceae > Pinus > Pinus tabuliformis. Next base: position 891,204,939 of record CM062814.1, read on the forward strand.
ATGCATTTAGTTTACTTTATTTGTTGTTGTCTATTTGGTTCCCATCATTCATTGTTTAATTGTGTCTATGTAGTCCCCTGTTTTGCAGCTATAGGAAACCCTACATCTATGTATCTTGATTGGATTGACCTTTCCAGCTGATGTGATGACTTGGACATTTGTTCTTATAATTTTACAACCTCTCCTTAGCTTCATTTTCTTCCCATTCTTTCATCTAGCACATTTTCCTACTTGCTGGATTGTTTCCTATAGAAAAACAATGACTCTTGTAGCAATTCACAACTTGCTTCTGAAACTTTCTCAAATTTGCATCCAATCCACTCTTTACCTTATTTTATGTATTAAAATGCTCTTATGACCTTGAAAATTGATTTTAGAGGTACAAATATCAAGTATGCCTTTACCTATATTATTGTAGAAATTTCTCTTTTCCTTTAGAATTAGGGTTTATTGTTTGCAATCTTTTCCTTCATCAATGGGTTTTATTTCCTTGCACATGCTTTCATTTCATTATAGTTAATATGGTTTGCCTTCCTTTATTGAAATTAGCATAGGTTTTCTTTTTTTCTTTCATCCATACAATTTTAGTCTTTCTTGTAGTGCAAAACAATTAGATTGGTCTATGTACAACCATATTTCATCTTTGTGTTTCCATCTACATAAAATCCAATAGAATAACTAGATAGTGCTTGTTGCACATACATTGTAGCCCCCTCTTAAGTTTGTATGAACCCTGTGTTGACAATTAACGCCGAGACCCTTGGGAGTTTCAACATTGTTGTTGCAATACTAAGGGACAATACTTTTTGGTGCCATTGCTAGGGAGGTGTTAAAGCATGTATTGTATTTTTCCTTAGTTGATATACTCATCCTTTCATTTTATCTCCTGCCAAAAAAAAAAAAAAAAAAAAAAAAAAACAAACAAACATATTAGCATTTTCGTTTTAAAAAAAAACACAAGATTTTTTTATTTTTTATTTTTATTTATTTTTTATTTTTTTATCTCACCTTAACTTGTGTGTAGGTACCACAGGATGGAGCAATCATAAATTCAGTATGCACATTCGACCCAAGACATCAACTTCAACACTCCAATTTTTCCTAGATCATACCTCCTGCACTATTTTCTAATTACTTTCATCATCCACCATACGAAAAATTCATCCTCGGCTCTTTCCCATGTGTTTTTGTCAGCTTCCCTAAATTTCTACAGGAAAGTCTTGTAATGCTATAGGATAACCCAATTTCAACAAAAAGTTATAGGTTGAGTTATTTTTTTGCATCTCAACTAGAGATATGCACTAGGGACATCCTAACATATAGCTCCTCCACCACCATGCATCATGTGCTAAATTTCCCTCCATTGTTTGTCATTTCTAGCCCTGCAGTGGCTCAATTTCTTGTCTTTTCCACTAAAGCTATAATAAAAGCCTTCTTTATCAACACCATTATCTCCTCCATGAATTATCAAGTCCCCATGGAATTTCAGAAAGTTATTTTGGTGAGCATGATGGACATTTGTGACTTCTACAAGTACACAATCTTGTAGTAGCCTGCAAAGATCCTACATTCTCAATCTGCTATGTAACAAAAACACTCCTAAAGAAAATTGCCACCTCTAGAAAAAATATCAATAGATCCAACAACACCAACACAATCACTCGCTATAGTTTAAAAAAAAATGAGCTTGAGTAGCTACATTGTTTCTTATAAGCTGCTACAGGATTGTCGGATCGCCAACAACATTGTGAAAACACTTGCAGGTACACAAAAAGCAACCTCCAACATCATGAAAATATAAAGAACTAGGTATGAAAACCCTATAATATTCACCCTAACAATTCATTTAAAGGATAAGAGAATGTTATTTATGCAAAAGGGATTGGTTTTATAGCTAGATAAACTAGCAGAGGACTTAGACAAATTTTGCATGCAAACTTAACTTTGCCTAAAAGTTCTTCCCATGTGTGGGAGGGTGAATGAGACAAAATTGGTGATTGTTTGAAAAATTGGTTGTTGTTGTATCTTGATGGCAAGGAAATGTGGAGTATGATTCATAGAGGTTGATAGGGGTAGGTGGGACGAATTCAAATAATGCATGTTGATTTCTTTTCATACACCACTTGGAATCATCTCCACTTAAGTAAGATATCAACTTAAAGTTCACCACCTATTCATGTTTAAACATGATTCATGCAAACAATATTTAAAAGGCCCACGATGAGTTTTCCCTCACTATAGGAGAACAATTACAGAGTATTGGGTCCATAATTTCAGAGCTACAAGAATAAACCACAAGCAGTTATAGGAGGAAGGGTATTTCTACAAGAAGAACATGAAATCGCTAAAAATTCTCACAAAGGCCCTTGATAAGACTAAAGATGTTGATTTCTATCGAAAATCCATAATTCTTATCTCTTTCCATCATTTTATTCACATTTGGAATTGGGTCTGCTACTTAAGTCGTTGAAATTTACCATCCATCAAATTTTATGTGTCAAGAAAATAAATTAACAGAGGAACAATCAACTTTTTTGCCTCTCCATTTTTCTCTTGCCTTTGAACATACTGAATAGTTTGAATTTGGGAGATAAGTTATTGATTTCAAACTTAATGGAGAAATTGTGCATTTTTTCAAGACAAGATCCCCTGCTACCATAGGAAACCCTAATTCTTGTAGCAAAGTATTCTCCATTGCTTAGAAATAGGTCCAAACTTGTGAAAACAAATATTAGACTCCTTGATACACCATGGGTGGTGGATTCAATAGAAGAGAGCCAATCGATACCACCAATATTTAACAGAATCCTAAAGTCATGGTCATCTTAGAAAATTTTTAGTGGTTGGGCTTCTTTGAAAATCTCATAGGATGTGACGATGAAGTTGCCTTGATTTTTCCATAAACTTACAACATCCTGAAGGCCAATAAATAATCACTACAATCAAAGGGTTGGTAATATATTTCAATGAAAACTCAATTATTAGGATCACCACTCTCCCAAAAGGGGTACATTGGAGTAAATAAGAAATTTATGAATCTATCAATGCCAAGGGAGGATTCTTCGTCCCTAGTGAATAGCCAAATGATGACAATAATGGGATTAGGAGGGAAAGTATCCCTTACCATTGGGATGAGATAACATAACATGTTCTCAAGTACATTCCTTGTGAGACCCGACTAAGAATAGTCTATGCTTACCAATTTAGACTCCTCTACTAGTTGAGATTCCAAGCTGACCTACCAACTCATGAGAAGTTAAGCATCCCATACTTCCTCCTCCAATCCCGTAAGGAGATGAGAACCAAGGTCAAGGAGGGTAATAAGAATTACTTGGACCATCATGGACTGATTATATTATTGGTCAAAGATGCATCATAATATATTCAACATCTCATTCCATGGATGGATTTTGTGTATATGGACAAATAGGCTTTCTTGGAATCTCGGATAAAGGTTTAAAAACCTGAAAAGAGGTCAACTAATAACAGAAAATAAAATTTGGTGTCCATACCTATAGACATAGAGAAGGAGAACAAATCCTGGAGGAAGAAGAGAAGGAAATTGCAACTACGTTAGCAAGAATCAGTGCCCCTATAAAGGCAACTACAAGTAGACTTGAATAACATGTTTTATACACCAGGAGGCAAAGCACTAGGATAAAGCATAGTGGCAAGACAAAGCCCCCTTCTCCTACACATATCACTATTGAGGAGACCCCTAGTCTAGGAAAAGAAGGGCTACATGATAAGAAGGAGAATAAATTAAAGGAACTTAGAGGAACAAACAACATAAATGCAAGCACCTATTGAGGAAATAAGGAAACTAATACAATCATAGGGGAAATATGCTCATCTATAGGAACAACCCACCAATAGGGATAGGTTTCCTTACTATTGGAATAACCTGAAATTTTTTAGAAAGATGGAAAATGAGCAAAGCAACCAAGAAAGCCCCATTCGTAATTTTCTTGTACATTAATAGTTGATCCTCCTCCTACAATAACATGAGGAAAAATGATTCCTAAGCACCTAATTCCCCATCTACTACTCAAGGTAGATAAAGAAAAAGTTGAAACTCATCAGTGGAAGAGAATAGATGAATCCGAAGGAGTAGTTTATATTTCTAGGATGGAGGATGAGATGAAGAGAATGAGAGAAGAAATGGAATTCTCAAGGTTGCATGAAGAAAATAGGAGGTATTACCTAGAGAAAGAAAACAAGAAAATTAAAAACCAATTACAATAGACACAAGGATTGTTACAAGCAAGAGACACTCAGGTTGCACACTTGGAAACAACCCTAGGAACCATGGATCACCTTTCATTAGATGAAATCAATTGCGGACAACCTTCAAAGGTTTACTTATTATTTCTCAAGGAAAAATGGTGTCGATTCCATATCAACATGATCACACATAAGGGAACCATATCTCTACAAGAGACAAGGGAATTCATTTACTTTTGCCTATAATGTAGTGTAGAAGATAAGGCCAAGGTTGCTTAATTTTACTTTCACAAACTTATTCTTATAGATCTAACCATATGGAACCCAAACCCATATTTATGAGACACATAGTTATTGACCCAGTGCATCTTGGCTAAGGCATGAGGAGGTCAGATCTGAAGAAGTAAAAAGTGCTATGGATGGGGAGTTGAAGGAGCCACTGTGGATTAGAAATGAACACCCAATTCCGTCCATCCTCACCTCCACTCATGCAATCTAACAGAAGTTCCTAAAATAGTGAAAATTTACAAGCAAATGCAAGTGGAGGCCATCCTCAAATTTGAAGTTACTTCCATATTGTTGGGAGAAGAAATATCACAAGCTTACCAAAGGAGATGGAATACACTACCTCACAAAATGAAAATTAGAGAATACCATTTCCTATACATATTACAAGATGCACTTTCCAAGACTTATCTATATAAGAGGATTATTCAGAAGTTTGGATTCCAATGGACTGGGATTAGATTCAATCCACCCCTTCTACTAGGGCTACAAGAACATCAAATCCAAGAAGAGGAATCCAAAAAATGGCAGTACATTTAAGAGAATGTAAGTTTCCACCTAGAAGACACAACCACCTCTAGCTTAGCATGGAATTTCAAACAAGTTGTAAAAGAAATGAATGAGAAAGAGCAGAGGAGGAACGAAAAGTAAGTTGATCAAAGGGTGAGAAATAGTTTCAGTAGAGGGGTCTAATGAGCCTCCCAAATAGGAAAAACATAAGGGTCATCTAACCAATCCTAGACACATAAAAGCTACATGAAACCTTCCTTCTTTCACTTAATAACACTTTCCTAGACTAATGGATTCTTAGGAGGGCCAAGAATAATTTTCATGCTTTATCTGCCTAACATGACTACTGTGCAGTATATTAAGGGTATTTTGCATAAATATCGAGGAGTTCCAACCATAGATATTTGTGGGGACTTCTCCGTACTAGAGAAGACTTCCAACTTGACTGGTAGGGGATAATAAACACTCCATCCTACTGTTGTGTGGTGACCAAGGAAACATGATCCAACTTTTTAGGGATTTTGGAGGGAATGCAATCCTCCCCTCAAGGAATCTATCCCCTACCAATTTTGTATAAATAGAGGGCTTAAGTAAACCAAAATAAATAGTAAAAGAAAGAGAATAACAACTTGGAAGCAAGATAATAACTCATACCCTACTAATGATTGAAATACCTAAAAATTAGTAAAAGTAAGAGAATGAACCATAACCTGTTATTGATTGAAAGACCTGAGAAGTAGTAGAAGTAAGAGAATAAACCATACCCTACTAATGATAGAAATACCTAAGAATTTGGGGTTACACCTTGACTTAGGGACCCCACTCACCAAGAAGGTGGACCTATAGCCCACCTTTTCTCTATAAGGACTAGTTCAAGCTCAAATAGAGGAGGCACAAACACATGAGGTTAATCCTCCCATTCAAAAATGGAGTTAAGTAGAAGGGTATCTAGAGGCTACATTTATAGGGGATGGGGTGCGGTAAGTAAGGGGAAAAGAGAGAAATAATTTTAAAGAGGATAGGGAATCATACCATAAACTCAGGGAGATTTCCCATAAGAAAGCGTTAGAACAAGTGGCTAAAAGCACAATATGAGAAACTATGGATGTAATGTTAGGAAAAATGGGAAATAAAAGGGGAGAATTAAAAGGAAAACTAACATGAGATGTCAAGAACAAAGATGTAGGGGAGTTAGAAGAGAAAAATAAAATAAAAAGAGAAAAATAAAAGAAAAATAGAAAATGGGTAAGATGGAACAAGACATCAAGTCAAGAAACCCAAAACTAGAGCTCCTAAAACAAAAGAAAAAATAGAAAATACCCCACAACCTAGCTTTCCATAAATAATTGTGTTTTTCTCAAATGATCCATTCAAGCCAACCCACTCCCACTCCCTCCAAATTATCAAAATTACTAACTATAGGCTTATCATGAGGATTCCTCAACACACCTATTACTAAGAACTGTAAAGAGACTAGTTATATCTTTCATTTGTTTGTGATTATTTAGCCCATGGATTCCATAGGTCCATATGAAATAATTACGTAATAATAGGAGAATAAGAAGACTACCAAATGAACCTTCCTATCCTTAGATCCCAATGAGCCTCTTACACAACCTATAATGCTTCCCATATATGATTACCACACAGGGGAGCTCATTTGACCATTTTTGAGCCCATAATTGTTAAGCATAATGAAATATGGGATAAAAGGATTGGATAGTAACCTAAGTAAAAATTAAAACCTATGAATTTCTTCATATTGACAACATAAATATGGCCAAGAGATCCAATAATATAGTTTATGATTGTTATCTTAAGGTTACCTTCAAGAATGAGAAGTTCAAGAGAAAGTCAAGGTCCATACTGTCAAAGGATTAGTACTTGAACCTAAAAGTAAAGGAATTGTAAGTACAAAATGGGATATTAGAAAAAAAATATTATCTCCCTCGGAAAATATCGCCAAATACTTGTTGAGGTTCTTCATATTTTGTGAGAGAATCGAGAGTAAATCAAAGCCTTGGAAGTAACTAGGTCAACTACAACACTCCTAATTTTTGTAGAACCTATTAATAGAGAAGGTTTTATTTAATTTTTGAATAGAACAATTTTTCCCTACACATCTCCAAGAAAGAACTTGAAGAAAGGATATCATCACTAGAGGAAGAATGGAGTGAAATATTGTCCTTGGGAGCCCAATTAAATGAATCAAGCATATCAATTTCCACTCTTGAATTCACTTAACCATGAACAAAAAAATAAGTTGTCTCTAGTTACTATATAGGCCATGACCATGGAATAGATATAAATCATCTAAATCATAGAATAGATGAATTGGTCAGGAAAGTTGAGACATTGAAGGTTAAGAATCAAGAGATTGAATACATGGTTATCTATACATAGACCTTAGTTGAAAATGGAAAGAAGATCCCAAGAAACAAAGCTAAAAGTTCGTAGAAACATAGAAAATTTAATATATCAAATGGTTGAGTACACTTCCACCAAAAGAGTAGTATAAATTTTGAAGGAAAAATGTAAAAAATCCTAGAAAGAGAAATTATCTTATCCAAATTGAGAAGTATAAAGTTTTATGTGTGAGAGTTCATTATGATAAAATTATAATTTAATTAATAGGTTCAATTAATGAGGTAATTTTAGGATGAATATAGAGATGGGATGAAAAACAAGGCTCATATTATAGAATATGTGAACACAGTTATAAACTCTCTTTCTAATTAGAGTCTATAATATTTGGGGGTTAATAAAAAAAACCATAGATTTTACAGACTTAAACACGTGTTACCAAACTAATGAACTAGAGGGTCTTTTTATCAAAAGGATAAATTTTTAGAATACATGATTATCCCTTTCACGAATGACATTCCATATATTGACACATGTCGCCCAACCTCCCCTTGGAATGATAAATTATTTTTGCATGGCTCCACAAAATAAGAGGAAATAATGAGGGTTGCAAAAGGAGAATTATCAATCATGGTGGATTAGATAGCTAGGATGATAGATTCATAGGTTTTGGAGCATGTATAGTAATCCATCCTAACACAGGACCTAACATAAGAGTTTATTTGAAGCTTTCCCCAATTAGGATTCACTCAGAAAACTAACTTGGAAAAATATTTTGAAATCTTAAAGATGGCAGAAAGCTTAATGAAAATGACTTATAATGGTTATGTGAAATTTATGAGTATTCCACACAGAAACCTACACCACTTGCTCAAGTTTCATAACAAAAAAAGCCACCTTCTGAAGGGAGAAATACTTCCCAAAAGGGTAAAAGTTTGAAATAAGTTAGAAACCACATTCAATTTTTTTCCACACAAGCGACCGTAGTTTTTTGGCATCACTAGCATGTGATGCACTAATATTTTATTTATCCTGAGATTTTGGATTAGTTGATAATAAAAGAGTAGGTACTATAAGGTTATAAACTGAATTCCCAATAGCATGACATTGACTAAGAATTTCCATACTAACATGCTACAAAAAACTTACCACATATCTCATATAAATTTGTATTCTAGGGTTTGGGAAATGGGATCTGCAACATTGTTGACATTCTTTATCCTTTCTATAATTCTATTTTATCTTGTAAGTACTATGAGAAGCTACAACCAATAAGAAGGAAAGAAAAAGGCTAAGGACTGAGAATTTATAGTTCCCATCTTATGTCCTCCATTGTAATTTAATGAATTATAGAGTTTTATTGCGTAGCTAGAATCCAAGAAAAACTATCATTGATGAAATAATATGATTCAAGAAAAGTTACGTTGGTTTCCTTTAATATGTTTGGTTTCATGGCATTGAATAATTCAATGGATTTTTACTTTTTTTTTTCACGTTTGATATTTTGTCTCATGAACATGTTCAGTAGGAATGTATGGTTAACCCTTTTTTTATATGCATGATTGAATGTCCAAACTAACTATGTTATAATTGATTAAAGCATCATGAATGTGCCTCTTCATACATGCTCTATATATTATCTTTTTCAATTCTAAATAGCTCATGTTTTCTATCATTTCAAAATATCATAATGCATTTTCAAATCCATAGTAGGGGTTAATCCCATGCATTATTGGTCTCTAACATAAATCCAAATTAAGATTCATAATATTAAATTGGTTATTGTTGAGTGATAGATGAGAACTCTTGCCCTAGAAATTTTTATGGTACCCCCCTTCTAGCCGAAGAATTAGCTTGAAGGCCTATACTAGCATAAAAAAGTGCATCCTACACAATATACCCTAGAATTTGGTCCCCTTAGTGAGAGAGGTGAACAACGTGAGAAATATAGGAACTAGAATCATTTCTAGGGACACTATCTTGGTATATGACATAATGATTGTTTTCTAGTTGGAGATGAAGAAAACTACTAATTTTTTTTATGTATAACATACTTAAGTGGGTTAATTTGTTGAGCTAAGTGTTCTCTACCACAGCCAGAGGTTTATATTTCTATCTTAAGGAACTAATAACCAGTTCCTTTAAATTCTAAGGCTCAAGGGAATGCTCCAAAAATGAAACTCCATAGGGGAAGAGGCTACCTGTTGTAGCGGCTACAACCACCTCCAAAATTTTACCTTAGCCTCGTTTTGGAGCCTCCCTTCCAACCTTCATAGCAGCTTGCCTTGCTTCGTCAAGTTCACAAGCTTCAGTGTGTTTCTTTCACAAAGGAAACCTGTCGGTCACAACTTGATCCATTCCCCTCACAGGCTGTTCACCCGGACTTGGTCCAGCTGCAGGCTGAGCAACTTCCCCTTGAAAATTGTGCATTTCCGGAGGGCAACCAGCGTTCCCTCCAGAAATTGCACAATCCTCTTCGACAGCCTATTGGCTCCAGGATTGCATAATCCTGCCTGCCAACACTCCCAGTAGGATTTGCTCAAATTTCCCGGGCAAGGCTGCTCAGCCCAAAATTTGCACAAATCTGGGCAATAGTTAGCTTCTCTGCCCAGAAATTGCACAAATCTCCTGAGCATCCATCCCAGCTCCCAACCAGAAATGCACATCTTTTCTCCAGAATTCGAGTAGTCTCTTGCATGTGCAGCTGATTTGACCGATTCCCTCTAGGACTGAGCAAAACATACTTTCATGCATGGGCTGCTTCTCCAAAGGTAGCATGCAAAGGCATCCCTTGTTTCAGGGATCTATGTTTAGCAATTGGAGGTTACATGCAAGGAGCAATTCCAAAACCTCCCACCAAGTGTCGCTTCCCTAGATTCGTGGCACATGCATCACAACCTCGATGTTATCAAAACTCATCAACCGGACACTTCAAAGCTCATTCCTCACATAAACCTTGCAGCTTTGACATCCCACATCACACGTAGGACCAATCGACACATTCAACTTAGTTGTTTTGGGGTAAGCCTGCTTCCCATGCCTTGTGCTGCATTTGTGTCAATTTTTTAGTTTTTTCTTGTGGGAGTACTGTTTGGTTGATTTGTTTGAATGCTTGTTGTCGTTTACATATATACTAGTTTGTCCTAGCCCTGTTTCAATTTTTTTTGCTATCTCATTGTTGTCAGATGCATGAAACTGTTTTGCACAAACGTTCTCCCAACCAGCGAAATGCCTCACCCATATACATGTTGATCTGTTTGCTGAATCTTTCATTCATGTTTTGCATGCATTTTAAATCACTTCTAATATCACTTAGTGTCACCATGCATTTATTGTCTTAGTTTCTTTCAGTTTCCCGTCGGTGAGTCGGGCCAAACTTGGCTCAGATTCTGCCTTCACCAAGGTTGAGTTACACAATTTGGGGAAGGAAGGCTCACCTTCCTCTCCAGATTTGCTTATTCCTGGCCAACACTAGACTCTAGGACTATTTTGTGCATTTATAGAGGACAGTGGCTGCTTGGCCCAAGAAATTGCACAAGTCTGTCCCTGGGCCAGCAGTCCTTCCCAGCTGGAATTGCGAATTGCGCAATCCTAGCAGTCAACAACCAAACTAGACTTTGAATTGCGTAGTTCCAGTAGTCAACCAGTCTCCCAACATCCTAGACTGTGCCTTGTGCAGTCTTGGCAATTGGTCTCCCAGCCTCCCAGCTGAAATTGCACAACCTTCATGATCATGCACCTAGGTATGTTGCAAGTCAGTTATCATGTTCATTTTGGTTTTCGACTAACAGATTGCTTGCCATGAGTGTTTCCATGTCTCCAGGTTACCCAGGTGTTCATATTCCCCTTAGTAATACAGGTACAATGGTTTCCAGGAGAGTAGAGACAAAAACACTATTCAGAGCATACTTGCGGATGCAGTCAATCAAGTGTCCATGGACTTGCCTACTCACGAAGACATCAAGTTGTTCGTAGACAAGGAAATCAAGATATGATAGCAACAACATCACAACGAGAAGCATCATGAACAACAGCTGAAGACAACATACCAAATGCAACGAATGTAAGAGGAGGGTTGTTGACAACACGAAGGCAGAACAAGGTTACAAGCTCAAGCAGGTCCATTGATGATGAAAGCAAATTTGGGGACTCCGGCTATGAAGTGATAGCGCGACATGAAGATCACGCGAAGGTAGAAGATGGAACAAAGAAGGAGTTGCATGTGCTAAAGCAACAACTCAGGAAGAACATGAAGTTGCATAGACAGACGAATGAGTTGCAATAGGAACAGGAACAATAGTGGGCGCAACATGCACTCACAAATGAAATTGCGCCCGTACAAGTTAATGATCCATCCTAGCAGTTGACACAGAGTAGACATGGTAAGCAGTGTTGTTGATCACATGCAAGGGATTCAACAACATGCATGTCATTGAGCGCACGCATGAAATCCAACCCATGCAACACACTCACCAAGGCGAAGACAAGAATCAAGTCCAACTGGGGCTGAACATGTACTTCGGCAAGTTGATGCGCATGACCACCAACACACACTTGAAGATCAACACATACACTATGCATCAATGTGTTGCTGGTTCAACCGTACCCAAGAATACCATGCGCATGTTAGCAGACGAGTTGGATGGAGGGGACGAACCAATGCACTGGTTGCAACGAAGGTAAGAATTCGCTTCAACAAGATGTCACCATGAGGTGCATGCACACCATCACAGATGACCAAGCTTGGAATCAGCTCACCACCTTCACCTTCACAAGCATGTCAAAGGGTTAGTCTCATCACAATGGACCGAGTGTCAGTGATGTCTTGCAAGGCTTGCTCAAAGCCATGTTGTCTCGCACGAGTACATGTGCATTGTAATGTTGAGTCATGTCAAGTGTAAGTCAAGTGTAAAAGGTTGGATGTAACAGTCATAGAGTAGGTGAAGAGTCATGAGGGTAGTTGAACTGTCACAAAGGGGAATGTCAAGGGTCACCCCACCCTTTGATATAAATAGTCCTTCATAACTCATTGTAGAGGCTTTTGGTCAGCCAAGCTTCTATTAAGACTATCTTGAAGAAATCTTGGACAATATTGTAACGCACCTTGGCTTCTCCACTACACGGAGCTAATACATCTCTTTGGAGGAGCAGGCGGATGTGGCTGCAATGTTTCACTGATGGGGCTAGCAGGCTTACATGGATGAATTGTATGATTGGAACTTACACTTTTATATAATAAGAGCCATCACATTTTCATGCATATGTTGTTATTGTAGTTGGACTGCTCCAGTTGCCTTAATGATATATGTTGTTTAACTTACGTATTTGTGTATGAACTGATTCACATGAAATTATATGAATCTCGTTGCAAATGTGTTGTATATGTTGTTGATGTTGTCACCATCTGTGTCAACTGCTACGCCGGACACCAGACATACCTCTCACATGAACCTTGCTGTAACAACCGTTGCACTCGTTCGGACTAATCCATGAGTGCTGTATGTGTTATCTTACCTTGTATGTTGTGACTACCGCATTCGAGTGGACTGCTCCACCGGAAGCTGTGTATGTCCTTTTGTGTTGTGTGTTCCTAGCTGAGTTGGGATTGATCCCTTTCAACCTGGAATTCACCTTCACCCTTATCTCCCCCTTTATGTGTTAGAACCTCTCATACATCTTCCTTGACTCACTGCAGCAGTCACACCCTTGCTACTGACAGAGTTATCCTACTTGCCTCTGTGCGACATCGCGGTCAGATAATTACCTTACGACCCACAGTTGGGACTCGTACACCAAATGGTCTGAGGCCTAATTAGGACTTCTTACTGGGGAGATCCACTTGACATGTTGGCGGGTCCAGAACCATCAACATTTCTAGCACTAGAAGGAGGGCTAGATGACAAGCTATGTCCTCTCATCAGTTTTGAACCTTTTCATATCTTTCATGGAGTCTTGCACTCTTCTTCCCCCGAGGTGTTTTTTGAATCATGAAGATGTCTCCATCTTGGGGAAGCTTTTCGATCTCTTGTCCACTCACACATATGATGGAGAAGGAAAAATGGCTTGGCATGAGAACTTACATAAATTTATTTCCATGATTCATGAGGAAGATGAGTTTTCTGATGAACAAGATGGTTTTCTGCTTTCATACACACTTCGCAAATCTCCATTTCGTTGGATGCTTAGCCTATCGGTAGACACCGTGCACTCATTTGAGCACTTTTGTGATCTTATTGAAGACACATTCTATCATTTTGATCCAGACCATCTTGACTGGAAATTGTTACAGCAACAGAGGGCTCTGCATGAATCCATTATTGATTTTTGGCAGCGCTTCTGTGACTTGTAGTTTCAAGCTCCGAGGAGCCAGATGAAATTTTCTTATCTTTGGGACTGGTTCGAGTACTGCCTTAATAAATCTACCCATCCCAAGAGAAAGTTTGAGATCAAGCCTCGCTCAACATTCTTCATTGATGGAGCTGCGCAATCTCATGTGGAAGCGGGAACTGTCTCAACTGACTCTCTGCCTTCCTCTTATTCAACAGCTCCACCATTGCGCAGTGATGTTGAGGATCATGCTCACACACCTGCTCATCCTTCACACCCTCACAACATCACTTCACTCAATTTTAGTGTAGATTTGGTTGCGAGTCCTCAGAGTCCTCATATGCATTCTTTTCTACGACCTCCGTCTTCGCACTCAGGTGTTCCTTCAGATGATGTTGTCTTGTGTTCATCCATTTCGGACTCTTCACTTGTTGTGAACGAGGAACAACCCACTGACAGAGTTGGTGTTGCATAACCAACATGCATTGTTATTCATGAAGAGTATGAGTGGGAGCTTGAGCATCAACACTCAACGAAGGATGACTCCCTTCCATCCGATCCCCTTCCATTATTTCCTAACATCATTGGTGAAACTGCCCTCCATGATTTCGCATGTGTGTCTTCATCCACGAATGCACCCATTGTTGTTGTTTCGTAGGACACACCGTATGTTAGCCCATCATCCAACAACAAAGAGGACCAATCATTCATTGGTGATCTTTCATCTACTTTTTTCAGAAACACAGAGGGTGAACATCCTTCCTCCTCATCTACCCCTTTGTGTGATTCATCAAACCATGAGGATGCTGACCAACATCCTGAATTTTTTGATCTTGGTTGTCGTGATCTCTTCACCTCATGATCTGATCACGATGTTGATTCACTCATTGTTAATCCGTCTGAGTCACTGGTCTATGAACATCCATCTGTCGATGAAGTCAAAACCCCACAGACCGTCAAGGCACTTCAACCTGAGCTAATGGTTATGTCAGGACCTCGCTGTCCTGAGGTTGGTTTCGCTTCTGATCGGGAAATTGTTCAAAGACTCAAGGCTCCTCATCACTCATCTGTATGCACTAAAGATCAATATAACGCTCAGATTTTACTTCCTCCACTCGAACTACACGATCCCATTGCTAATGCGTTGGAAGAATCTTACATTGCAAGAACTCGTGTGCGACACAAGTTATCTTTGTTTCTTTCATTTTCTTGCATGTCACAGTCAAGAGTGTGCTTATGCTTCAAAGTTGCACGTAGTGTCACACAAAACCATGATAAGTCCGCGGACTACTCGTCATGCACATGCACTCACTTATGTCCTGTGGGCACTTTGAATCACGAAGTGTGGTTGTCTTCATTGTTATATTTTTTTTCTTGCTAGTTTGCACAATTGGGTTGCTCGCAGACCAAGCCTTCACCAACATGGGTCTACCAATGCTCCGGTGGCTGAATTGGAAGTATCACTTCACGTGATCCTGCCCATGTACCATTAGTGTAGGATTAGGAGTAGTGTTTGCATTCAGTTGTTTGCTTGCATGCTTGTTTTCTTACGTGCTTTGTTTGCTTGTTTTTTTGCTTGCTTGTTTGTTTACTTGCTTCGCTTTCATTTTTGCTTCTGCACTTGCTTTTCTCTATTGATTGTTTGTTCGTTCGCTTGTTTCGTTCATAGGCTAGTTTTGCATGAAACCATGTATGACTCTTGAAGCGAGCTAGGTAAAGTACAAGAGGGCTTGTACAACTTTCACTACTTGGTTATCTGTCATCTTGCCTTTGTATGATGAGCTTGTTACTTTTAGTCCATGATACGTCAAAGGAAAATACATATTTTTGGAAGTGAACCTTGATGTAAACACAACACTTGTGTGCCAACTAGTGTCACCTTCTCTAGTCGATTGTTTATGGGGTAACCCTTGTCATCTCAGTCAAGTAGAGTAAGGTAAGGGGGAAAACCTTAACATGCACATCAGAGATACAATAAACTACTTCTCTGCTGGAACAACCTCTTCTGCTCTCAATAATTTTGGATCCCTCTTCCACCTTTGAAATGAATAAGTGATATGCACAGTGAAAAATGAAACAATGAAAAGTCAAAATTCAAAATTCAAAATGAATAAGGTGAAAGAAGAGAAAGGCTTCCTACGCAGGGAGGTGATGCAAGTAACTTTATCGGGGTACTGATTAGGCTTGCTGATAGTGGAGCCATGCCTGTGTTCCTATGTGACTCCACCAGGGTACTGTCTAGGCCTGCTGGCAGTGGCAACACCAGAGATGAAACTAAGACTCTCATGACTATAATGCTTGTGCACCTAGATACCCCTCAACCCCAATTGAAACAACTGTGTTGTCTTGGCTTGGAATGTGTGTCAATCAACCAAGGGTTTGGTAGATGCTACATCTTACAATCAAGTTAGTGTGAAACCAAGATGAGCTGAAAACTGAACAATACTTCGAGAGGTGTTAGACTTGCTTTTCACGAACAAGGTCCATTCAGAGAGCTGGAGTTCTACCAGTGTGTCACCAAGTGTTGTAGCGACTACAATAACCCTCCAAAATTTTGCCTTAGCCTCATTTTGGAGCCTCCCTTCCAACCTTAACAACAACTTCCGTTGCTTTGTCAAGTTCACAAGCTTCAGTGTCTTTCTTGCACAAAGGAAGCCTATCGGTCATAGCTTGATCCATTCCCCTCACAAGCTATTCACCCGGACTTGGTTCAGCTGCAGGCTGAGCAACTTCCCCTTGAAAATTGCGCATTTCTGGAGGGCAACCAACCTTCCCTCTAGAAATTGGAAAATCCTCTTTGGAAGCCTGCTAGACTCCAAGATTGCGCAATCCTACCTGCCAACACTCCCAGCAGGATTTGTGAAAATTTCCCCAGCAAGGCTGCTTAGCCCAGAATTTGTGCAAATCTAAGTATCAGTCAGCTGCTCTGCCCAGAAATTACACAAATATCCTAGGAAGTTAGCCCAACTCCTAGCCAGAAATGTGCATTTTTCTCCAACGGTCGAGCAGTCTCTTGCATGTGCAGCTGAGTTGACCAGTTCCCTCCAGGACTGAGCAAAATAGACTTGCATGCATGGGCTACTTCTCCCAAGGCAACATGCAAAGGCATCCCTTGTTTCAGGGATATATGTTTAGCAGTTGGAGGTTACATGCAAGGAGAAATTCTGAAACCTCCCACCAAATTTCGCTTCCCCTAGATTCGTGGCATGCATGTCACAACCTCGATGTTATCAAAACTCATCAAACGAACGCTGCAGAGCTCATTTCTCACATCAACCTTGCAGCTTTGACATCCAACATCACATATAGGACCAATCGGCACATTCAACTCAGTTGTTTTGGGGTAAGCCCACTTCCCATGCCTTGTGCTATATTTCAGTCGCTTTTTGTGTTTTCGCTTGTGGGAGTATTGTTTGCTTGATTTCTTTGAATGCTTGCTGTTATGCTCTTGACCTACGAGAAGAGACCAGAATACCAAATATGCAAAGAAATATACCCAAAACACAGAACAATAATAAATAACAAGAAGTATTTTATTATTCAGAAAAGGAAAGAAATGTTCACTTGCCTCTTCGAGGGGCAACCTCCACTAGAGCTGAGCTCAATTACAAAATAAGACATGATGCTCCTCGAGGGGAGTCTCTATCCTTTATATAGGATTCATACATGCAATACCATGGGTCAATACCATGGTTCTGATTAATACCATCTATCTAATACCATGGCCCATTTGCAACTAACTGTGGTCCCTTCTTTAAATGTGGGTCAACTACTTACAATTATTAATATGGGCTTTATTGACTCTTTACTTAACTATAACTATGACTCGACCCTACTACATAAATAAGGGAGTTAGGGTTGGACCCTAACATGCCCTCCCATAAGAATAGCCTTGTCCTCAAGGTTGAAGCTGCGGAAATTGCTGAAGGAAAGTGGCTGGTTCCCAGGTCGTATCTTCCGGAGAGGTGTCTTTCCACTTGACGAGGACTTCTTTGCTCGTGTGGCCGCGCAAGCGCCGTTCTAGTGTGTCAAGAACCTGTTCAGGTTGGAGCCAAATTGAACCTTCTTCATCCAATTCTGGTAGACTAGTTTGAATTTGGCAATGGTTCCCAATCACTTTCGTGAGGCATGAGACATGGAAGACTGGATGGATTTTTGCAGTAGGTGGCAAAGCTAGCTTGGAGGTGACTTCTCCGATGTGTTGAAGTACTTGATATGGTCTGTATAATTTTGGAGATAATTTCTGACAACCCTTGTCTTTGAGTGATGTTTGCTTATATGGTTGTAGCCTCAAAAATACCTGATCCCCTTCTTGAAATTGGCATTCTGAACGATGTTGATTTTCCTGTTGCTTCATGCAGTTTTGAGCTTGATGGAGATTCTCTCTGAGGTGGGCCAACATGGTTGTGCGGTGCTGTAGGAGTTGATCCACTACTTGTACCTTCGAGCATCCCTTGATATAAGAAGTAGGGGAAGGAGGGAGTTGACCATAAACTGCTTCATAGGGAGTCATTTTGGTGGTGGCATGATAGTTAGTGTTATACCACCATTCAGCTAGAGGTAACCACTGTACCCATAGATGTTTCTTTTTTGAAGTGAAACACCCAAGGGAGGTCTCCAAACATTTGTTGACTGCTTCAGTTTGACCATCAGTTTGGGGATGATAGGAAGTACTGAGTTGTAGTTGGGTACCTTTTAGCCTAAAGAGTTCCTGCCAAAAGTTACTGGTGAAGATTAAGTCACGATCAGACAAAATGGAAGTGGGCATGCCATGCAATTTGAAGATCTGGTCCATGAAAGATTGAGCTACCAAAGTCAGTGTAAAAGGGTGGGGTAGGGCACAAAAATGGGCATACTTAGAAATTCTTACCACAACCACCATGATGACTAACTTGTTGCTTGACTTCGGAAGACCCGTAATGAAGTCCATAGAAACCTTCGTCCAGATGGAGGTCGGGATGGGAAATGGCTGTAATGTGCCTAGGGATTTGATTGTTTCTCCTTTGTGGTGTTGACATCCATCGCACTCAGCTACAAAAGTATGATTTTCCTTTTTCATTCCTATCCAAAAGAATGAACAACGAGTGCGAGCATAAGTCTTCTGAAAGCTTGAATGGCCTGCAGTAGGAGATGAGTGCAACTCTGCCAAAATGCGACTTTTGAGGGTGGATGTTGGTGATATCATGACTCTGTCCTTGTAGCAAAGAATCTCATCCTACCAAGAGTAGCCCACTGTGGAATTTGGATCTGCCTGCAATTTATTAATGATTTGGGAGAGAAAAGGATGTGAAAACCATTCCTTGTGAGCTTCTTCAACCCATTCTGGAATGGGAAGGGACATTGCGAGCAGGGTGCTTTCCTCCTCAAATTGGCATGATAACACATCTACTACAACATTTTCACTCCCTTTCTTGTAAATTATCTCATAATCATATCCCAAAATTTTGGCAAGCCATTTATTTTTTTGTGGCGAGGATAGGTGTTGCTCCAAAAAAGATTTAAGGCTTTGATGGTCTGTGCGGATTTGGAAACGCCGTCCCAATAAGTATGGTTGCTAGGTATCAACTGCATGTAAGATGGCCATCATCTCCTTCTCATAGGTAAATTGTCCTAGATTTGTCCCACTTAGTTGTTGGCTAGTGAAGGCCAAGGGTCAACCTTCTTGCATTAAGACCACCCCAATACCTATACCTGAAGCATCACATTCAATCATAAAAGATTTGGTGAAGTCAGGTAGTGCTAATACGGGAGTGGAACACATGACATGTTTGAGAGCTACAAATGCCTGTTGCGCTTCATCATTCCAGAGAAATGATTTTTTCTTGAGAAGGTGAGTGAGGGGCCTAGCAATGCGACCATAATTGCGGAAAAATTTGCGATAGTATCCTGTGAGACCCAAAAATCCTCTCAAGCTCTTCAAGGTCTTTGGTTGAGGCCAATCCTGTATTGCCTGGATCTTTTTGGGGTCCACCCTAACACCTTCATGCCCCACAATGTGGCCCAAATACTCAACTTCTTCCATGCCAAAAGAGAACTTGGACATCTTGACAAATATTTTATGCTTCTAGAGCAGTTGCAAGAGCAGATCTACATGCTGAAGATGTGTGGCCCAGGTGCTGCTGTAGATGAGGACATCATCAAAGAAAACAAGGACAAATTTTCTGAGATATGGTTTGAGCAAGTGGTTCATGAGGCTCTGAAAAGTGGATGGGGCATTGCAAAGACCAAATGGCATGACCAGGAACTCATAATGGCCTTCATGAGTTTGGAAAGCAGTCTTTGGAATGTCTACTTCTTTCATGCGAATTTGGTGATAGCCTGAGCGAAGGTCGAGCTTAGTAAATAATTGAGCCCCATTGAGTTCATCCAACAAATCATCGACAATTGGGATGGGAAATTTATCTTTGACCGTCAACTTGTTGAGAGCCTTGAAGTCTGGACACATATGCCATTCCCCATCTTTCTTGAGCACCATGACCACAGGCGATGAATAAGGAATAATGCTAGGACGAATGACGCCTACTTCCAGGAGTTCCTTGATGATTTTTTCAATTTCATTCTTTTGGGAGAACGGATATCTATATGGGCGCACATTTGGTGGTTAGGCCCCAGGGACCAAAGTAATGCTATGATCATGTTCCCCTCTCGAGGGTGGAAACTCATGAGGCTTGTCAAAGACTGGTAGATGGTTGTTTAAGATCTGTTGCATCTCAGGATGAATATGAAGAGAAGTGGGTTCAAAGGCCTGGATGGCATTAAATTGGGCTATAACTCCATGGTGGCCCTTTTTTAACAATTTTTCCATCTTATGCGAGCTGATGATAGAGGGAGCACCCGTCTGGAGCTCGTGCAGGGTATGTGTGTGGTTGTTCTGCTTAAAGCTCATATATAACTCCTAGAAATCGATTGTGATTGGGCCGAGTGTGCGGAGCCATTCAGCACCCAAGACAATGTCACACCCTCCCATGTGTATGGAAAACATGTGGGTCTTTAAATTATAATCCCCCATTTGAAGTTTGACATTTTCATAGTAGCCTTCACATTTCAATGTCCCCCCATCAACAATTTGGACCTGGAAATTAGAGACTGCTCTGACAAAACAATGCACTGCTCCAGTGACTCTTTGATGGATAAAGTTATGCGTACTGCCACTATCAATCAAGACTACTACAGGATGATGCTTAATAAAGCCTCTGATTTTAAGAGTTTGGGGAGAAGAAATCCCTGCCAAAGCATGAAGCGAGATAACTAGTTCATCAGGTGTAGTTGCGAGCGCATTGTCTAGCTGGTGATCCTCATCTTCCTCCTCTGGTTCCTCAAATGGTGGGGCTTCCTCCAATGAACTGAGATCAGTAGCATCAATTTGAAAGAATTTGGGTTCCTTGCATTTATGCCTCGGGGAGTACTTCTCATCACAGTAGTAACACAATCCCTGCTTTCTTCTTTCCGCCATTTCTACTGGTGACAACTTTTGAACCTTAAGTGTTTGGGTAGTGCTTGAAGCCTAGGTGGGGCGACCATTGGCTATTAAATTTGGACGAGTCGAATGAGCCGCTAACACATGTTCGACTTCACAAGCTATCTTACAAGCATCCAGCCATGAGATTGGGTGTTGCAGTCGGATGTGGGCTTGTATGTCTTCTTTGAGACCGCTGACAAAACATTCCAAGTAGAACTCATCTCATAGACCTCCTGTGCAGAAGGCTAAGGCTTCAAAGGCTGTAATATATTCTTGCACTGTTCCTGTCTGTCGGAGCTTAGTAAGACGACCCAAAAAATTAGATTCATTGTCGAAGCGATCCGTAAGGGCTTTTGAGAATACCTGCCAAGTCATGGGCCTTCCATAGCAACGTTGATGCCACTGCCACCATTGCCATCTTTCGTTGTCCAAGTACATGCTACCCACACTTAGCTGAGTTGCATCATCTATAATGTGATTCAATGTGAAATATTGCTCCATTTGTGCTAGCCATGTGGCCGGATGAGAGCCATCAAATTTATACATGTCCAGCTTGGGTGGTCGAGATTAGGACTGTTGGTGGTTCCAAAGAGGTGAAGAGAATGGCTAGAATCACCCTCACTGTCTTCATTAAAAGCATATGCCTCCGATTGTTCCCTCGACTTTCCCTTTGTGATTGTGTTAGCTAAGGTTTGGATCGACATCAATAATGCGTCCAACTTTTTTTCAAGGGTGATGATCTTCTCATTGGCCATAGCTTGAGCTTTGGTTTGTACCATGCACCGATCAGTGCACTGATGATTACTGCAAAATAAATAAAATTTGGGACCACCCGAATTTTTTGATGCGAACAAGTGAATGGTACCACCTTGCTTAGCTTGTCGACCTGATTCTTATGGGGTAAGTCTCCTATAAGCATCCCGGGAGGGTCTCAGAACATTTTTTTTTATTACTCCGAAAGGAGTTTTACTCCTCGCTTAGGAATATTGCAGTAACTGAATCCCAGAAAAGTAAATTCTGCCCAATGTCTTGTGAGAATCACACCTAGGCATTGGAGCCCACACATATAGTCAGATCTGTCGGCGAACCCTCCACTGCAGAGTATGAGTAGGAATGTGGCAGCAATCGAACCCCTGCTGCTATATCTGAGTGGCAGATCTGATTGTTGAGACTGCTACAGAACCCAAACTTCTAGATCTGGATGGTGGATCTGATAGATCTGATTGGCAGATCTGAATGGCGGATGTGATAGATCTAAATGGCAGAACTAATTGTTGCTACTATGACAGAACCCCACCTGCTAGATTTGATCTGGCAAAGATGATGCGTGATCCAGAGAGAGACAAGGGAACTATGGTCTCAAGGAGTGTCAGGTGCTACAGATCACAATATACATAAGGGTTTGACAATAGTACTCGGCCCAATCTTTTAAGGCACTAACCAAGGAGGATCAACCGTAACCTTAGCCATACAACCCAACTACCCTATCGTACGCACAAGTAATCTCCCCAAGTACTGTTCTTGGTGTACCGTAGTAGCAATATGACCGATGGTTTATCTATGGCGAGGTTTCAAGAAAGCCTAGGGGGCTTCCAATATACCCAAAGGGTACTTGGAAGATAGTCCATGCGCAGTTCTTTCTAATGCGCTACTACTCAAAGGGGTACCCACAGGGGTTACAAGGGGGTCCAATAAGCATGAAAACCTCTTGTATTTCCTACGTGCATGCCTCCCCAAATCTGCAGGTTTATGCGCTCAACACCAGATCTCGTGGTTTAAAGACGCCGGGACATGTCTCTAGCCAAAAAAAAAAAATTCTGCTAAAATTAGAGATCCCACCTGCCCTGGAAAGTGTTCTGATACCACTTGTTATGCTCTTGACCTACGAGAAGAGACCAGAATACCAAATATGTGAAGAAATATACCCAGAACATAGAACAATAAGAAATAACAGCAAGTATTTTATTATTCATAAAAGGAAAGCAATGTTCACTTACCTCTTCGAGGGGGCAACCTCCAATAGCGCTGAGCTCAATTTCAAAATAAGACATGATGCTCTTTGAGGGGAGTCTCTATCCTTTATATAGGATTCATATATTCAATACCATGGTTCTTATTAATACCATCTATCTAATACCATGGCCCATTTGCAACTAACTGTGGTCCCTTCTTTAAATGAGGGTTAACTACTTACAATTATTAATATGGGATTTATTGACTCTTTACTTAACTATAACTATGACTCGACCCGATTACATAAATAAGGGGTTTAGGGTTGGACCCTAACACTTGCTGTCGTTTACATATATACTAGCTTGTCCTAGCCCCGTTTCAGTTTTCGTTTCTATCTCACTTTTATCGCATGCATGAAACTATTTTGCATGGACGTTCACCCAACCGACGAACTGCCTCACCCACATACATGTTGATTTATTTGCTGAATCTTTCATTCATGTTTTGGATGCACTGTCAATCACTTCTGCTATCACTTAGTGTCTCCATGCATTTACTGTCTTAGTTGCTTTCAGTTGCCCGTCGGCGAGTCAAGTCAACCTTGGCCTAGACTCAGCCTTCACCAAGGCTGCATGGCACAATTTTGGGAAGGAAGGCTCACCTTCCTCTCCAGATTGTGCATTCCTGCCCAACACTGGCCTCTAGGACTGTTTTTCACATTTTTGTAGGACACTGGCTACTTGGCCTAAGAAATTGTGCAAATCTGTCCCTAGGCTAGCAGTCCTTCCCAGCTAGAATTGCGCATTGTGCAATCCCAACAATCAACGGCCATACTGGACTGTGCATTACACAGTTCTAGTAGTCAACTAGTCTCCCAACAACCCAAACTATGCCTTGTTCAATCTTGGAAGTCGGTCTCCCAACCTCCCGGCCGAAATTGCGCAACCTTCATGATCATGCACCGAGGTATGTTGCAAGTCAGTTCTCATGTTCATTTTGGTTTTCAATTGGCATATTGCTTGCCATGAGTGTTTCCATGTCTCAAGGTATCCCAGGTGTTCATCTGCCCCTTAGCAGTACAAGCACAATGGTTTCCAGGAGAGTAGAGATGAAGACACCGTTCAGAGCACACTTGGGGATGCAATTGATCAACTGTCCATGGACTTGCCTACCCACGAAGACATCAAGTTGTTCATAGACAAGGACATCAAGATATGACAACAACAACATTATAGCAAGAAACATCATGAATAATAGCTGAAGACAACATACCAAATGCAACGAATGCAAGAGGAGGGTTGTTGACAACATGGAGGTGGAACAGGGTTGCAAGCTCAAGCTGGTCCATTGATGATGAAAGAAACTTTGGAGACTTCGGCTATGAAATGACAGTGCGACATGAAGGTCACGGAAATGCAGAAGATGGAACAAGGAAGTAGTTGCATGTGCTAAAGCAACAACTCAGGAAGAACATGAAGCTGCACAAACAGACGAATGAGTTGCAACAGGAACAGGAACAACAGTGGGCGCAACATGCACTCACAGATGAAACTGCACTCGTACAAGTTAAGGATCCATCCCAGCAGCTGACATAGAGCAGACATGGTGAGCAGTGTTGTTGATTGCATGCAAGGGATTCAACAACATGCATGTCATTGAGCACACACATGAAATCCAACCCATTCAACACACTCACCAAGGTGAAGACAAGAAGCAAGTCCAACTGGGGTTGAACATGTACTTCGGCAAGTTGATGCACATGACCACCAGTACACAATTGAAGATCAACACGGACACTATGCATCAGTGTGTTTCTGGTTCAATCGTACCCAAGAATACCATGCGCATGTTAGCAGATGAGTTGGATGAAGTGGTCGAACCAATGTACCGATTGCAATGGAAGGAAGAGTTCGCTTCAGCAAGATGTCACCATGAGGTGCATGCACACCATCATGGACGACCAAGCTTGGCATCAACTCACCACCTTCACCATCACAAGCATGTCAAAGGGTTGGTCTCATCACAACAGATCGAGTGTCAGTGATGTTGTTACACAACATTTTGTCACTGTCCCTGTACTCCCTGTTCCTTGATCTTGGAGGACCTCTACAGTGAACCCCGCATTCTTTGCCTTCATGAAGTTTGGATAAAGCTTCCAAACTTTCGGAAAACCTTGCAGCTCTTCAACCCCAACTTCCTGTTGGTTATCAGAGGCTTTCTTTTGACCCTCTCCCAGTTGGTCAAGAGATTGACTTAGGTTCATCTCTTTCCCATCATGCTCTTCCTGAGCGTGACCCTCTTATGTCTATTCCAAACCAACCATTGGTTGAAAAGAGTCTCGACTTGGCTCTGCCTTAAGTTTTTCACTCTGTTCCCGAAGAGAGTAGTGATCATACTGCTCATGTTCTTCTCGTCTCCTAAGATTATCATGAATCGAAGAGTGACCCTCCCATCTCAGTTATTCAGGAGAGTCCTTCTCCTATTCCTGTACAGCATGGGGGAAATCATATGATACCCCCACCAAGTAGTTCTGTCATCTCTTTCGATTGGGGTCCATTGACTACTTTCTGCCTCCCATCTTATGTGCCTTTCTAGATCATAGTA
This sequence comes from Pinus tabuliformis, assembly GCA_031772625.1. Lineage (NCBI taxonomy): Eukaryota > Viridiplantae > Streptophyta > Pinopsida > Pinales > Pinaceae > Pinus > Pinus tabuliformis. The sequence continues at coordinate 891,230,665 of CM062814.1, forward strand.
CAAGCCTATAATATGGTAGTACCTAGCACTATATTAGATGAAGGTGCGTCTGTTAGCATCATGTCTTCTACTACTTGGCAAGCTTTGGGCTCCCCACAGCTTGTGCCTGTCACTTAGAATCTGTTGGCTTTCAACAGAGGAACCAGTCAACCCTTAGGGGTCCTTTCAAAGTTCCCTATTACTTTGGAAGGGAAGACCGTCTATATAGACATGATCGTAGTCCAAGGTCCTTTAAATTTCAATCTTCTCCTTGGACACGACTATGTTTATGTCATGGGAGCTCTTGTTTCTTCACTTTTTCGTGTGGTTTTTTTCTGCACGAAGGGAGAATTGTGACTCTTGATCAACTGTCATTCATTAGTCACCAGGCGCCTCCTTTACAACCATTGTCCCCTATCGGATCTTGTTTGTAAGCAGTACCTTCCTAACCACAGGTTAATTATGTGGCTACCCATTCCATCTCCACATCTGCTGATGATCACACAGATGGTATAGTACAGTATGTATTGGGGGCAATGGAACCCGATTTTTCATTTGTACCAGTTGACGTGTGTTCCTCCCAGAGCGTGGTTCTTCCATCTAGCGAGGACCTCTTGATAGCCATGTTATCGTGTGGTCCATGATCAGATGAATGAGGATAGTTCCTGATCTTGTGTCAACCTCGTTAAAAAATGAAACAAAGTGTTCGAAGCATAGTTCATTGTATTGTGTCAAGCACGTTAAAAAATGAATCAAGGAATGAGCATAGTTCTTTGTCTTGTGTCAAGTTCGTTAAAAAATGAAACAAGAGATGAGGATAGTTCTTGGTCTTGTGTCGACCTCATTAAAAAATGAAACAATATGTGAGGATAGTTCCTGGTCTTGTGTCAACCTTGTTAAAAAATGAAACAAGGTATCCGAGGATAGTTCTTGTCTTGTGACAACCTAGTTAAAAAATGAAACAAGGTGTTTGAGCAGAGTTCCTTGTCTTGTGTCAAGCTCATTCAAAAATGAAACAAGGGTCCGAGGATAGTCCTTTTTCTGTATCAACCTCGTTAAAAAATGAAGCAACTCCCTTTTCCAAATCGAGTCTTTGATTACGATCTCATAAAATCCCAGTCGAGTCTTTCTTGGATCTTGAAAGTGAACCTTCATTCCATCTACCTAGTTGAGTGAAATGAAGCTTTGGGGGCATGTACCTCGATTGAGTCATTATGCTGGGGGCATGCAAACTTATTCAAGCATAGTTTTTCGTTTTTAGATTGTGTAAACATGAAATCGAATCCAAGCAGAGTTCTCCATGGTTCAAGCTTGTGTAAAAATGAACCCATGCCCAATTTACATCTTGTGATTGTCGTTTTTATCAGCTAATTTCTGTTAGATGAACCTTGGTTGTTTCATTCCATCAGCACCATCTCTTTGGCCGATCATATGCTTTCACTTGGTTGTTTTAATTTCTTGAAGGACAACAACGATGAGTGGTTTTATTAGCCAACCTCTTGACCATTACTTGTTTTGTGCAGTTCCTCCATTGCCGGAACCAGTTGCTACCCTTTATACCACTCATTCCTTCAGGACGAGTCACCTTTAAGCTCTTTTCTAACTCGTAAAAGATGAAAGGATTCCCGAGTATTTTTCCCTTTTGACTCATAAAAGAGAATAAAATGGGGGGGGGGGGGGTTCCGCTTTCAGCTCTTTTCCGACCCTTTAAAAGCGAAAAGATGGCTGAGCCCTTGTCGTTTCGAACTCGTCAATGGATGTGAAACGTCATGTGCGTAGCATAAGTTTACCCCTTTTTCAGGCTAGGATGCACGATTTACGAAAAAGGTACTTGACTGAAATGGTCAAGCGGTTCTCTCAAGTATTATTTTCTAACTTTTCGGGCTCGAGAGACACAAATTTATGAAAAGGGACCATGTGGAGTTTTCTTTTATGTGTCTTTTTCAAACTCTCTAAACATGAAAAAGATACCGACTTACACCTTTGTTAGATTCGTTAAACTATTAAACGACATCAGATTCGTCACCATGACGAACATGAGCTTCTCCTTCTTAGGGCTCGTTAAACTTACTAGGTCGGATTTGTCCTAAGGATGAAGTTACAGTGCAAGCATATGCTATCCCCTTCAAGCTTGCGATTAAAAAATAATTGGGGTACTTGCCAGAAATGGTGGGGGAAAAATTTGGAAATCTATCAGTCATGTCAGCAGCTCACTCTTGAACATGACACTCTTTGCTTCGTGTCGGGTTGGGACATCCTCCTTTGCATCGTTGACCTTCCTGGGTTTGGGCCGTTCATTTTTTCCTTCCATTTGATCTCTGCCACATCATCATGACCACTGATCCCATGGATCCAAAAGATTCCAAACTTCCAGTTGTGTTGCCGATATGTTCAAGAGTTGTCCTTCTGCAGTTACACTTACCTCTAATTCTCTGTATCATCCAAAATCATTTTGCATCCTCTCATCTTGTGTCGATGATGTGGGATTCATTATGGCCCTCCTTCGACACGGTCACTTTCTGTCAACTTCAACTCATTATCCGGGAAGTTGATCGAGAGACTCCCTTCCAATACCTTAGAGCTTGCATGCCCTAATGGCAAGTTCTTCACACTCGATGATAAGTTCACATCATTGGTTTTCGATCGAGTGATTTCACGGGTGTTCGACTTCAGTTCTTGTATTCACATTTCATGAATTGTGATGATAGTACCTTGAGGACCATTGTCATTATTGGTGGTTTCTCTTGCGCTTGTTAACAGTTTACATCATTGACTAGTAATCAAGCGACTTTCTAGCATGTTCGATGTCAACACATCCATTCACATGCTAAGATCTGTACTTTGACTGGGTCATGTTGGAGCTCAAGACCCTGGACTTAGATCACAAAAAGTCCAGGTTACGAAGTGATGTGACATGGTTATGTTGATATGCATGTCTCTTTTAGATGGTTGGCTGTGACCAGACCATGAGTTATCATATGTGATCCTTCTCATTATTGGATGGCTTCGACCATACCTTTGTTTCATTATGATCCCCCTTGACGGATGGTTGCGGCCATACCTGGATCCATTTACATGATCATTCTTTGGATGGCTGCATCCATGCCATGATTCATGTATCATTTTATAGAGATCTCAGTTTATGTATATGTATCTATAATTTCTTGCAGGTTTTCTAATGATAGACCGGTTCCTCACACTGATTTATAAAGCATTTCACCCCTCACTCCAGCTCGACCTTCACGCTTTAGGGGGAATCTGTTACATAACATTTTTTCACTGTCCCTGTACTCCCCGTTCCTTGATCCTGGAGGAACTCTACCATGAACCCCGCATGCTTTGCCTTCATGAAGAAACTCCCATTGTGTCCCTCTTCATGAGTAGATAAATTCCCTTTTGCACCATTTTGCCTGAAACTTTTGTTTTGCCCAGTTTACAAGACCGGCACTAATGGCCTTTGTATCCCCCACGACGATGTACAAAGATTAGTACTACTCCTCACGCTGATCGGAGTGACTAAGCTATGTTTTAGTCGTGTTGATCCTGTTATGGAAAGCTTTTTAAATTAGAGTTGAAGCTTCCAGCTCTAGAAGCTCCGTAACGGAAGTCTGGTAAATGGTTTGGTCGGATGGGGTCGAGGATGACAATTTGGGCTCCTTTCCCCTATAATGATGGAACTACCTCAAGGAATAAGTCCTTCTCCCATGAGAATAAGACCCATCTCCTATCCATATTTCCTATATAAAACTCCCTTATTCCCGAGCACAAACCAGTTGTAGTCACAGTTGATAGCTTTGGCTGAGTGTGAGTGTTATAGTTGCAAAAAGTTGATGTTATTTTGGAGTAAACAAGAAAGCTATTAATAGTTGTAGCTATCTAGTTGTGTGAGGGAGAAGTGTGTTTTGGTTTGGAGTGAAGCCTAAAGGGAAAAGCTTTAAAACTATTATTGTTTGAAGCTATTGTGGAATGCTAGCAGAAGTGTGTGGGAACCTGGTCTTGTCAGAAGAAGACTGCAACATCAAGACGAATTGTTGTAATCCCTCTTTCATATTAATATATGAAACTATCAGTTGATTTCCTACATGTTTTGTAATATTACATATCCATGTATTAATGTTTCTTGTCTTGTTAAGTAGGTTGAATTACAATTTGTCTATTATTATGTTTGTATGATGTTGTTGTTTACTTGTTACAGGAGCTTGGAGAAGGAAGCGAGAGATTTCCGGAGCGAGCAAGAAAGGACATCATCAAGTAGGATAAGTGACCAAGAGGTAGGCCCTCTTGATTGATTCTAACCTAAGGAAATATTCCATAGAATGTATCTGTTGTTGCTAGACCCATTATCGGGCTAGAGGAATTCGTTCGTGTCCGCACTTATAATTTTACTTCACCACAGATGTCTTGCAAGGCTTGCTCAAAGCCATGTTGTCTCACATGAGTACATGTGCATTGTAATTTTGAGTCATTTCAAGTGTAAGTCAAGTGTCAATGGTTGGATGTAATATTCATAAAGTAGGTGAAGCGTCATGAGGGTAGTTGAACTGTCACAAAGGGGAATGTCAAGGGTCACACCACCCTTTTCTATAAATAGTCCCTCATAACTCACTGTGGAGGCTTTTGGATAGCCAAGCTTCTATTAATACTATCTTGAAGAAAGCTTGGACAGTATTGTAACGCACCTTGGCTTCTCCACTGCATGGATCTAGTACATCTCTTTGGAGGAGCAAGTGGATGTGGCTATAACATTTCACTGATGGGGCTAGCAAGCTTACATGGATGAATTGTATGATTGGAACTTACACTTTATATAATAAGAGCCAACACATTTTCATGCATATGTTGTTATTGTATTTGGAATGCTCCGATTTCCTTAATGATATATATTGTTTAACTTACATATTTATGTATGAACTGATTCACATGCAATTATATGAATCTTGTTGCAAATGTGTTGTATATGGTGTTAATACTGACTGTCCCTGTCAATTACTCTACCAGACACCAGATAGACCTTTCACATGAACCTTTCTATAACAACCATTGCACTCGTTCAGACTAATTCATGAGTGTTGTACGTGTTATCTTACCTTGTATGTTGTGACCACTGCATTTGAGTGGACTGCTACACTAGAAGCTGTGTATGTCCTTTTGTGTTGTGTGTTCCTAGCCAAGTTGGGACTGGTCCCTTTAAACTTGGAACTCACCTTCACCCTTATCTTCCCCTTTATGTGTTAGAACCTCTCATACACCTTCCTTGACTCACTGCAACAGTCACACCCTTGCTACTGATAGAGTTATCTTACTTGCCTCTATGCGACATCGCAGTCAAGGCATTACCTTACGACCCACTGTTGGGACTCCTACACCAAATGGTTTGAGGTCTAATTGGGACTTCTTACTGGGGAGATCCCCTTGACATATTGGCGGGTCCAACACCATCAACACTACCCCAAAATATTCCAAGGGATGTATAATCATTCCATTACCAAACCTAGAGCTACTTTGTTGAAGGATACAAAGGCTCCCAAACTTGCATATAGTTAGTCAACCTTCTTTATAATTACACTCTCTACTTATGCATCTGGTTTTGTCGATATTCATGTTGCAAGTTTACACAACCCAATGACACCCCATAATAATTCTTGGAGCTTGATACCTATTATTGTTCACCTGTAATATAACTTTTCCAAGATCCAATTTATTTTGATCATTTGGGAAAGATAAATATCACCTTCTCTCATAAGGTCCCATCAGGGAAGAGAAATATTCTAAGTCCCATATCATAACCTCTTGGTCCTATGTCATCCCCATAAGGTTTGGTCATCCCTACCCTCCAAGTATTTTTTTTCCTCCATTATGGGGCCTTATTAATGGTTTGAAACTCATTTTATCTTCAAATTCAAACTTGAAACCACACATAAATGGTCCAAATCCCCCTCATCCCTAGTTGAAAACCTAATCTAACCCCCCAATTTTTTCCCTTATAGATTGTCTTATAGACTTACATGATACCTACCTAAAGGTTTCACTAAGCTTCGATGGGAAAAATGGCACTACCACTAAACACCACCTCACTACCTTCTAATATCGTATGGATAACTTCTACATGGAGGAGATGATGTTGTCTCTAGGATGTTTATCCATTATTTGAAAGGAGAGGCTAAGAAATGGTTCAAAAACCTATCTAATGGATATTTACGACACTAATTGTAGTTTCATGTAAATTTATTAAATAAATGGTGTGTTAAAAAGGATTGTAGGTACTACATTATCAAGTTCTACACCTTAAATATGAACAATGGTGAGAATATCCTAGAATTCACTAGTGAACTTTTTAAGAAATATTATCAAATACCTAAGGTTGTGTTGTCACTGCTACAACGCCCTCCTAAAATTTCACTACATTCAAATTTTGGATCCTACTTCACCGTCGTATCTAATGTCGCTTTGGTTGTCAAGTGTCATTTAAGGATTTTCTTTGTGTTTCAATTGTTCTTGATATTTCTCATGTTACGTCACATTGATTAGAACATCTTTAGTGCATATCATGGTCGAAACACCTTTTTTATAACAAAATGATACTTTTGGGTCATAGTTGTTGTTTGGTCAATTTAGTGTGTCCTAAATTGCTATTAAAAATGTCAATCCGAGAGTCGTAAATTGCTGAAGTGAAGTGCACTGTATATGCAAGATAACTGATTTCTTATTTCTTTGTCGTTTTTGAGTTTTTGGTTTGTTTTTGGGTTTATCTTCTATTGATTCCCTAATGTGAGATGGCAGAATTGAAAGTCAAGTATGGATGGCAATGGTGACTTCTACAATGATTTTCCAAACTTTAAAGTTCTCAAAAAGGTTTCAAACTTGCTGTGATGAAATCAATTCCCAAAAGAAAATAAAAATGTACCAAAACAGTGAGCTAATGACAATGAAGCCTAGTATCCTTACTATTGTATAAAAAGAAAATAAAAACTGAACTCAAAGCAATTCAAAGACTGTAAGCAAAGCAAACTAAATCACACTACTTCAACTCATATTTTGACCCCTCACCTTTCAACTCGCTCTGGCTATAGGAGGTAATCATAAACAAATTGAGTAATCTGATATCTAAATTGCAGGAAATGAAATTGCATAAAATGAAACTAAGATTAAACTACACATTCATATTTCAATTCTTGAAAATGACATGAGTAATCTACTCACTAACTTGCAGAAAAGTAAACTAACTCATACTACATCAACTAATATTCTGATTCCTCACTATTTGAGTCGCTTGGCTATAGGAGGTAATCATAAACAAATGGAGTAATATGAGATCTAAATTGCATGAAAGTAAATAAGAAAAACAGAACTGAAAGGAATGAAAATGCTGGAATTAAAACTCAGAACACAAATCAGCAGAAGGACAAGATGATTTCATGTCATTAGTCATTAAAAACTATGTGAAATTGCCCGGTCTGTCTACAAGAACCTGAAAGAAAAACACTGACCAATTAACAATCATGAGAAAGCATAAAAGAAAAGATGGGAAGCAGTTAACATGAATATCAAAACAGTGTAATATATATAAGCAAATGATTATAAAAGAAGTAAAATAATGAAAGCAAGCAAGAAACTATACAATAGTTACAGAGCCTTGGTGTACAGGGGCCCTCTGCAACCTCGACCAATCAATACTCAGTCACAAATTGAACTTAAGAATGTTGTCTTCTCATATATTAAAGTGTAGTCATAAGATAAAGATAGAGCACGACACAGTGGGCTTGTAAAAACAGTCAAGATTACATGTGAAAAGCTAACTATCAAGCGTATGATAACGCGTTATTTATAACTGAGGATGCTATAACTAATTACTAAATTTTGTGCTGCCAAACAGACACGTGAATGACCACGTCCTGAGATCTAGCAGTATGGTAGCCGTGACAATTAAATCTATGGAGTGGTGGCTGTTCGATTTGGTTCACGGATCGATCCACAGGTGTTAGCACACCTCCGAAGATTGAATAACTTGCCACGCAAAACTTCACGTGGTAAAAACAGAGTCGTGCCACCACAAAACTCTTGGTTTGACCACTACTTTGATTGCCCTTGACCGTGGCTGTTTGTGAGTGATTCGGCTGAACCAAGGGGACACGCTCCATGTACACATCATTTGCAGCTTTCCCATGTGTCCGGATTCTCTAGTGGACACCTGTAACATAGTCTTCAACAAAATGGCTGCGGAGACTTGAGCTGGCTACGGAAAGTGACAAGTTTCCGCAGCTGATTGAATAAAAATCTAAATCAAACAGCAGTCACAAGACATAGTTAGGAAACCATTTTATAAGCTCTTTTTAAACTAATATGCAATGATTTGAAAGCTTGGTGGTTCAAGTAAATGGAAAAGAAGGCTGAAAAGGTGTATAGGGAAGATGCAAGTTTGGGACTCAACATACCCCCACTGTGAAGGTGTTGCATGTCCTCATGCAACCAAAATTTTAGTCATTCCCCTTTAATCCATATGTTCTGAAGCCTCTGCTAGTACATCTAGTCCTCTTCTCTTCTTTCTTGGTGCTACCACCATCCTGGGTTTCCTTATCAGACATCTGAATTTGAGATTGATTAATTCTCTGCTCAACTTTCTGCACTTTTTCTTTAGTTTTTTGTTCTTCTTTTGCCATAGTCCCAAATGAAGCATAGTATTATCATGAATAATTTTGTCCACTTTGCTCTGCTCCTTAAGTGCTTCATTTTCTTGCTTAATATGCCTGTTTAGAACCTCTAATTCAAACACTTCTTGCTTTAAGGATTGGACTTGTGCATCTTGTGTCATGTGGGGTAGAGTGGTACTTGGACCTGCAGCTGTCTTTTCTAAAGATTCAAGGTAATCATACACCTCCTGTTGACTTGGATCTATTTCGGGTGTTTTTCTTGGACTGATTTCAAAGTCTTGTTGAGGAGGAGGATTGCTTTCTAGCTCTGGCCGAGAAGGGCTTTCATCAACATGTGGAGGACTAGTTTCAATACTTGGCTGAGGACGAGATGGACTACGGCCAGTTGGATGTTTCTCGAGTGTTTCCCCACCCAAGTCAATGAAGTGGGGTCGTTTTACTTGTGTTTTACTCCCCCTTCCTCTAAGCCTGTTTCTTCTTCTTAAATACGGTGGACTAGTACTCCCTTCTTCTATGCTCTGTTTTCCTTTTTCCTTCTTCTTTGCTGTAGCAGCCTGTTTTTGAAGATGCACTAGTCTCTCAGACAATGTTTGATAGTCTTCCTCTATAGATGGCTCAGGTGATTGGTAGACTTCTTCTATGTTTCTTTTGCCTTTCATTTTTCTCTGTTTCCTGTCCTTAGTTATTTTCTCCTTTTCTTTTTGACCAACTTCTTGAGTTTTGGTAATAGGAGAGTCTTGGAATATGGCACTCTTTTCTTTTCTCCTACTCCTTCTCGGTGTCTTTGGTGTACTACTTTCAGGTGCCTCAGATGGCTCTTGAAAGTAATTTCTTACTAAGAATCGTTCCCAGGTATCTTTTTTTTTCTTCAGTTGGTCTTCAATGAGAATCCTTACAAGTCCATGATGATATAAATGAGGTTCTATATTTCCTATGTGCTTTTGGACTGTGGTACTCATCTTTTTCAAACTCAGCAGTAAGAAATAAGGCAAATTAAGAGTTTGACTCTCTAAGAAGTTCATCAATAACCTAGCATGATACATGTACATTGAACCAAAGCGTCCTTCGCAAGTGATAAACTTTTGGATGATTAACAGTAGGCTGACCCATTCTTCTTTTAATGCATGAACGAGAATTCCTTTTGTAAACACAGTAATGTCCATACCTGGGTTACGTAGCATAATTCTCCATGCCTGCTCGTCCACACTTTTGTTTTTAAACCAACGCTCACCTTCCTGGGGCAAGTCTGTGGCAGCTGCTACTGTTGCTTCAGTGACCGTGAGCTTTAAGTCTCCAATTTCCACCATCTGGCCGTCGAAAGACCGTGCAAAGGCTTTCGTTACCTCCTTGTTATGGCCCTTAAATTTTTGGATGAAGCGTAACCATTTTGCTTTCTTCAGAAAATCTTTTGCTTGAGGGTAACCTTCTAAATATTTAGGTCTTTCCGGTTCTGCCCTTAGTAATCGTCCCATCCTTTCCTTTGTTTTGAAATTCAACTGAAAATTCAATTGCGTTTGAGGGTTTAGCAGAGGTAAGGTGGCTCGGTTGCATGGTTTATGGCAAAAATATAGTGGCTACAACTGGAGGATAACAGGTAACAGGAGTGTTCCGGAATTGCAAGCGGAAATAGAGGATGAGCAGCCGAGGTGAGTTCACAAAATGAAGTGCAGACGTATGTGAAGAAGATGGTTTTAACAGAATGGTAAGGAGATGGAGTGGAGTCGAGATTTTGAATTGAACGACTGCGTACGAAATGTTACACGTTTAATGAATGGCTGTGGAAAATGCGGTGGAGAGGAGCCGTAATGAAATAGGTCACATCTCATGATTACAAGTGGGTATGAAAGTGCAATCGACTATGAATTTAAACCCGAAAATCAATCATGAGACCGTTAAGGAATAAATGGATGGTTTGTGGAATAATGTCGTGGGATGGTAATGGGTAATGGAGCTATCGTGATAATCATTGCACATAGTAGAGCTTTTATGGTTTGACAACTATGCAAAATTGTGCCTTTAATTGCTATTTGAAAGAAATTTTTGCTCATACCTTTGGAAACCTTGTCATTTGTTGTCCATTAGCCTTTAACCAACTGCTCTTTATTGATGTCTGGAGATGCTACATGTCTTCATAGCATATGCTCAGTCACACCTGCATTTTCATGATTATTGCACTAACATTTTCACTGTAAATTTGAAAAACGGAGTGGTGGCTGCGGAAACTGCTTCTAGTTGCGGAAACTACTTCCAGCTGTGGAAACTAACACAACACCCACTTGGATGAACAAAGATAGTTAGATAATAACTAACTGAGTGAAAATGGTCCTGAAAGAGACATTTATTGATGAAATGGAATGAGATGAAGCGGAGTGAAGTGAAATGAAAATGAAATGGAGATGGAGTGGAATGGAAAATGAAGTGGAGTGAAAATGAAAAAGAAGGGGAGAATTTTTTTGGAAAATATAGAGTGTCAGGTGTCCCTGATTTTCACTCTACATTTTCTGTATAAGACTGCCAATCAGTGATTGATTTTCAGGCTTATACAATTTTTTTTTTTTTTAATTAATTAATTAATTAATTTTATTTTTATTTATTTATTTATTTTATTTTTTGTTTATTTTTTTTTGGAACTGAAAGAAACAAAGGTTAGGCTGGTGGGGAAGAAGGATTCTTCTTCACCAGCCTTATTGCAGAATTCTCTTGAAACATTTTGACAAATTCCTCTTTTGAGAGTGGCTTATGATAAATTTTCAATCTGTGGCCATTCACAATAAGAGGAGTTTGAAATTCATCAATGGTCTTGATTCTTACCGCTCCATTGCTAAAGACTTTGTCAATCTCATATGGCCCAAGCCAATGGGTCTAAAATTTACCTTTAAAGTCTTTAAACTTGGAATCAAACAGTAGTGCCCAATCTCCCTCTTGAAACTTTTTCTCTTTGATGTATCTGTCATGCCACTTAGCTCTTTGATGTTGAACTAGATCAGTTCTTAAAATTGCTTCTTGTCTGATCTCATCTAGCTCATTCAGCTGCTCCATTCTGTGCTTTTGGGCTTCTGATAGATTCATCCCCAACTGAACTGCCATCTTGAAAGTCTTGACTTGAAACTCAATGGGGAGCAGGACTTCTTTCCCATAAACGAGTTCATAGGGAGAATGTCCTGTTGTATTCCTCCATGTAGTTCTGTAGGCCCACAAGGCTTCAGGAAGCCTTTCTACCCAATCTCTTCTATGTAGATGAACAGTTTTGGTGATGATGCTTTCAATAACCTTGTTTGTAGACTCCACTTGACCATTTGCTTATGGATGGTAAGGAGTATATTTTCTGTGCTTGATCTTGTATTCTTCCATCAGCTTCTCCATCATGTTGGATGTAAATTGGCTTCCCTAATCTGTCACAATTTCTCTTGGGACACCAAAACGAGTAAAAATATCCTCATAAAGAAAATTAACAACTGAATTTTTAGTAGCAGAAAGTAATGCTTCGGCTTCTACCCATTTAGTGACATAATCAGTGCATACCAATATATACTTCTTCTGTTTAGATGGTGGATTAATGGGTCCAATGAAATCTAAAGCCCATTTTTCAAAGGGTTCGATGAGTACCTGTGGTTGTAATGGCATTTCATTTGAAAGAGTTGGTTTCCCTACTCTTTAGCAGCTATCACACCTTTTGACATATTGTTTTGTATCTTTGAAGAGGGAAGGCCAATAATATCCTAAAGAAAGGATTTTATAGGCTGTCCTTTTGTCAGCAAAGTGTCCACCGCATGGTTCATCATGACATGCCTTAAGGATGTCAGGCATTTCATCTTCCTGGACACATATTTTGATCACACAATCTAGCCTTGTTTTAAACAATTCATTAGAAATCCATGAATAATTTGAACTCTCCTGAATAATTCTTCTTTTTTCACTAGGAAATAAATGTGGAGGTAGCTTCCCTGTAACCAAATAGTTAGCAATATCTGCATACCAAGGAGTCTTAGTAGTTACTGCAAATAAATATTCATCTGGAAACTTATCCTCTACAGGAGAATCTTCATTAGTATTTTGGATCCTAGACAAGAAATCAACTACTGTATTTTGTTTCCCTGGTCTATCCAATACAGTAATATTGAATTCTTGTAAAAGTAAGAGCCATCTTGTAACTCTGCCATTAGTAACAGGTTTTTTCATTAGATATCTAATTGCAGAATGATCAGTATGGACAAAAGTTTCATAGCCTGTTATATAATGTCTAAACTTATTGATTGCATGAACAACAACTAAGAACTCTTTTTCAGTCACAATATAGTTCAACTCAGTGGGAGTCAAATTTTTACTGGTATAGTAAATGGCATAAGGAACTAAATCCTTTTGACCCAACACAGCTCCTAGAGCTGTATCTGAAGCATCTGTAGAAATATGGAAAGGAAGTTTCCAATTTGGTCCTCTCAAAATGGGTGCTTCAGATATTCTTGTTTTCAAAGTTTCAAATGCTGATTGACAATCAGGATCCCATTTGAATTCACAGTCTTTTGTAAGTAATTTGAAGAGGGGAGATGCTATTTTGGTAAAGTTTTCTATAAATCTTCTATAGTACCCAGTAAATCCTAGAAAACTTCTAACATCTTTTTGACAATTTGGAATAGGCAACTTGGAGATGACTTCAACTTTTGATCTATCAACTTTAATCCCATCCCCTGAAATATGATGTCCCAAAACAATACCTTCAGTAAACATCATAAAGCATTTTTCATGACTCAATGAAAGGTTTGTTTCTTTACATCTTATAAGGACTTTTTCCAAATTCTCTAATGCCTCTTCAAATGAATTACCATAAACTGTAAAATCATCCATATAAACCTCTACACAATCATGGATTAGATCAGAAAAGATTCCTAATACTGCCCTTTGAAATGTTGCGGGTGCATTACATAATCCAAAAGGAAGCACCCAGTAGGCAAAAGTTCCCCATGGACATGTAAATGTGGTCTTATCTTGATCTTCAGGTGCTACCTGAATCTGATTATAGCCACTAAAACCATCCAAAAATGAAAAGTACTTTTTGCCTGCTAGAGTATCTAATACCTGATCGATAAAGGGTAAAGGAAAGTGATCCTTCAGAGTTGCTTTGTTCAGTTCCCTGTAATCAATGCATACCCTCAATTTACCATTCTTTTTAGGTACTATAACCAAAGGAGAAACCCATCGACTATCTGAAATTGGATAAATGAAGTTTACATTGAGTAGTTTTTGGAGCTCTTCTTTCACTATCTCCCTAAGGTTTGGATTCATCCTTCTCTGAGGTTGTCTGATTGGTCTACTGTTTTCCTCAATGTAGATGTGATGAATGCAAGTCTTAGGGTCAATACCTTTCATATATGTATACTCCCATGCAAATGCAGTAGAATGTTTCTGCAAGATTTTGGTTAGCTCTCCCTATTGTGATTTTTCCAAGTTTTTGTTGATATTCAATGTTTTACCTAGAAAGATCTCAATGGCGGAACTACCAAAATCTTCCATAGAGTAAAGAGACATTTGTCTAGATGATAGATGCTCAATGTCAGAATCTAATTGAAATTGTGTGTGGTCATATTCTGAATATGTTTCAAAGTTTTCTAATGTGTTCAGAATTTGACTATCTTCACTAATTTCAGAAATGGTAAAGACAGGTTGTATAGTATCCTCATCATCAACCCATTCATTATCTCCTACTTCTGTAATTGCTTTTGCTGGAGGACACAGATTGAATTTATTTGTCGAATTACCATAGAAATATACATATCCCCAGATCTACAACTGATAAAAGCATCAGCTGTGGCTAGCCAAGGTCTTCCTAAAATGAGTGGGTGTCCTCCTAGATTACTCTTGGGAGTTAAAATCATGAAATCTACTGGATATTCCCAAGAATCTAAGGAGACCGAAATGTCTTCTAATACACCATCTGGTTTAATAATTGATCGATCAGCAAGTTGTAGTAAAGTAGGTGTAAAAATAATATTAGGAAGTTTTAGATGTTCCATAGTCTGTCTACTCATAATGTTGATAGCAGCCCCTAAATCAATCAAAGTATTTGGAATCTCTACCCCATTGATATGTGTTTTGACAATTGGACTACCGGGATCTACATACTTCTGCATAGTAATTTTTCCCATCATGATATCTGCAATTTTTCCTACCAGGTGGATTCTTCTTGTATCTCTTGGTTTCCTTCCTGGTCTTTTAAGACTCAACTCCTTTATTGTTTTTGCTAGAATAGGAATCTCTCTAATGGCTTGTAACAAGGGAATCTTGATATAGACATTCTTTAATTCTTCTATAAAATCATAATCAGGCAACAAGATTTGTTTTTCCACCCCTTTGTCAATTTGTAATCTTTCAGGAAAAGGAGGTGTAGATGAAGATGCAGGTTGCTCAACTAACGGAGTTGTGGGGGTTGACTCTTTTTCTTTTTGAGTGCTTGGGTTTTGAAGAGGAGCTTTAGAACCTTTATTGACTTCAAGAGAATCTTCCTCATAAATGCTTTTCTTTTGAGTATCTATAGAAGGCTTGTCTAAAACTCTACCAGATCTGAGTTGTACATAATTAAGAGGAACAATCATATAGGTAGGAAATTGTTGTCCTTCTACCATGTAAGCATTTTGAGGGTTTTTATTGTTGGGGTTCGGCAATGGCTGGGAAGGTAGTTGATTTTTCTTCTGTTGGAATGGAAGCAAGAGTTGAGAATTTGGATTCTTTTGAGAAGGTTGTTGTTGTTGTGGAAATGGCAATGATAGTTGTGGATTTTGATTTGGAAGTTGTGGAGCTTGTTGATTTTGAAAAGATGGAGGATATTGATAAAATTGAGCAAATCTCCCATAAGGATTTTGCATACCTTGTACCCATGATTGAAAAGGATTTTGAGGTTGGGACCAAGGTTGTTGCCAAGGATTCCAATTTGGTGGGGGTTGAAAGTTCATAGAGTTGTTAAACCCTTGATTTTGTTGCCCCTGCCAAGGTCTCCTTGCAACAAAACAAAGAGACTCAATTGAATTTGGATCTTCTTGAAAGACAGCTTTGAGCCCAGGAATTGAAGGACAATCCTTGGTCTCATGGTTTTCTGAACAAATCACACATGTTTCTACAACTTCTGCATCCAAGGGACATTCCCTTAGAGCATGTTTCTTCCTACATTTTGGACAAAATATGGCCTAAGCTTCAGCTTCAGCTTTCTGCTTGTTTTGTATCTTAAGGGTGTCTAGTTGCTCACTAAGACTCCCTAAAATATCAGTTTTGAATTCATCAAACATGTTGCCAATCTCAGCCCTACTTACTGATCTAGTTGCAGATTTGTTTGCTCTAATGAGAGAAGGATCTCTAGGCCCTTTTCCAGTTTTAGATTTTCCCCTTGAGAGATGGACACATAGCTCTGCTATATCATGAAGTGGAAGTTGAGATATATCTCCTTTTCCCATCATGTTCAAAATATCTATCCATTCATCTCTAATGGCTTTTAATAGAAGGGCTTTCAAGGTTTCCTCATCTAAGTTATTCATTTTTGCTCTTTTCAGGTTGTATTGAAATCTTTCAAGTAAATCCTCCAAGTTTTCATATTCCTTTTGCACCATTTTGAATACCTCATCCTTGTGATTGGTGGGCATACAATAGTCCAGGTACCTATCCAAAAATGTTTGTTTCATATCATTCCAAGTCCTAATGGATTGAGTGAATAATCCCATGAACCATTTCAAAGCAACTCCCTTCAATGTTGAAGGAAACAATTTGAGTTTTTGAGATTCTTCCAGATAATCATAAGTTCGACACACGACTTCAAACTCAAATAGAAATGTTTCAGGATCCTCATTTCGTAACCCATGAAAATTTGGGAGGACAGATGGTGAGATGTTTTTCATTGTTGCTAGAGAATCTTCATCAACTATAGGAAATCCGAATGAGTTATCTCCATCCCTATTTTCCCCATTGTTACCTCTACCTCCTCCATTGTTTCCTCCTCCTCCTCTACCTCTACCTCTACCAAATCCGTTTACTACTTCCTCTGTCATGATAGTTTCCTCAAAGACCTCAGAGTCCTCTGGTTCTTCTACCAATGGCGAACAAGGAGGAATTTCTCCCTCTTCTTCTTCAGGTGATTCTACTTCCTCAATTGCAATGTGTTTTCCTGTAGAAGTAAAGAAAGGGTCTTTTCCTAATTCAGATTCGGTGGATAGTGTGGGAGAGTCTCCTAATTCAACTACTGCCTCTTGAATTCCAGGAATCTTAAGGCTAGGAGTGTGAGTTGGAGATGATGGAGGTGTTTCTTGTCTATTCCTTGAAGTAGATGGAGTTGTAAAAATTGAACTCTTGGCCCTAGCTACAAACCTTCCCCTAGAATCTCTTGCTCTATGCATGTCATTTTTTTTTTCTTCAAGTCGGGCTAATAATTCTCTTTCTGATCTTCCAGGTCACTCTAGGTGCAAGAATAGAGCATACTCAAGAAATTATTAAACCAATAAATCTCTTTCCTGATCCTCCATATCACACTAGGTGCAAGAGGAGAGCATAATTTGAGAAGTTATCAATTTTTACCTTCCTTGAAATTTTCTTGTTTTTTTTTAAGAAATTGGCTACCTAGTTTCCCTTCCTCGACAATGGTGCCAAAATGTTTGGTCAATTTAGTGTGTCCTAAATTTCTATTTAAAATTTCAATTCGAGAGTCGTAAACTACTGAAGTGAAGTGCACTATATATGCAAGATAACCGATTTCTTATTTCTTTGTCGTTTTTGAGTTTTTGGGTTTATCTTCTATTGATTCCCTAATGTGAGATGACAGAATTGAAAGTCAAGTATGGATGGCAATGGTGACTTCTACAATGATTTTCCAAACTTTAAAGTTCTAAAAAAGGTTTCAAACTTGCTGTGATGAAATCAATTCCCAAAAGAAAATAAAAATGTACCAAAACAGTGAGCTAGTGACAATGAAGCCCAGTATCCTTACTGCTGTATAAAAAGAAAATAAAAACTGAACTCAAAGCAATTCAAAGACTGTAAGCAAAGCAAACTAAATCACACTACTTCAACTCATATTCTGACCCCTCACCTTTCGACTCGCTCTGGCTATAGGAGGTAATCATAAACAAATTGAGTAATCTGATATCTAAATTGCAGGAAATGAAATTGCATAAAATGAAACTAAGATTAAACTACACATTCATATTTTAATTCTTGAAAATGACATGAGTAATCTAATCACTAACTTGCAGAAAAGTAAACTAACTCATACTACATCAACTAATATTCTGATTCCTCACAATTTGAGTCGCTTGGCTATAGGAGGTAATCATAAACAAATGGAGTAATATGAGATCTAAATTGCATGAAAGTAAATAAGAAAAACAGAACTGAAAGGAATGACAATGCTGGAATTAAAACTCAGAACATAAATCAGCAGAAGGACAAGATGATTTCATGTCATTAGTCATTAAAAACTATGTGAAATTGCCTGGGCCGTCTACAAGAACCTGAAAGAAAAACACTGATCAGTTAACAATCATGAGAAAGCATAAAAGAAAAGATGGACAACAGTTAACATGAATATCAAAACAATGTAATATATACAAGCAAATGATTATAAAAGCAGTAACATAATGAAAGCAAGCAAGAAACTATACAGTAGTTACAGAGCCTTGGTGTATAGGGGCCCTCTGCAACCTCGACCAATCAATACTCAGTCACAAATTGAACTTAAGAACGTTGTCTTCTCATATATTAAAGTGCAATCATAAGATAAAGATAGAGCATGGCACAATGGGCTCGTAAAAACAATCAAGATTACATGTGAAAAGCTAACTATCAAGCGTATGATAACGCGTTATTTATAACTGAGGATGCTATAACTAATTCCTAATTCTGCGCTGCCAAACAGACACGTGAATAGCCACGTCCTGAGATCTAGCAGTATGGTAGCCGTGACAATTAAATCTATGGAGTGGTGGCTGTTCGATTTGGTTCACGGATCGATCCACAGGTGTTAGCACACCTCCGGAGATTGAGGAACTTGCCACGCAAAACTTCATGTGGTAAAAACAGAGTCGTGCCACCGCAAAACTCTTGGTTTGACCACTGCTTTGACTGCCCTTGACCGTGGCTGTTTGTGAGTGATTCGGTTGAACCAAGGGGACACGCTCCATGTACACATCATTTGTAGCTTGCCCATGTGGCCGGATTCTCCAGTGGACACCTGTAACATAGTCTTCAACAAAATGGCTGCGGAAACTTGAGCTGGCTGCGGAAAGTGACAAGTTTCCGCAGCTGATTGAACAAAAATCTAAATCAAACAGCAGTCACAAGACATAGTTAGGAAACCATTTTATAAGCTCTTTTTAAACTAATATGCAATGATTTGACAGCTTGGTGGGTCAAGTAAATGGAAAAGAAGGCTGAAAAGGTGTATAGGGAAGATGCAAGTTTGGGACTCAACAGTTGCATACACTTCATCTGTTGTACTTGGGGAGTGTATGGAAAGTGGCGTTTTGAAGTATATTTACCCTTTTCCAATATTGTCTAAGTTTTCTAGATGAGTTGGATGTGTTACACATGGTTTTATGTCTAAACTCATCATTTTTTCCCCTTGTCCCATCCTCTAGACTTAGACAAATTTTGGTTGCAAAATGAACCCATTAAGATAAGAAGTGCATAGGTGCACTCTTAAACCTTGATAAAAAATCCTTCATTATTAGGAAGTGCGCCATATGCCCTCCAAGAGTGCATAGTGCACTCCTCAATCATCATCTCCCTTCCTTGTTCTTAACTGTGCCCTTTGAGAAACCAAGTCTTCCTTTGAGCACACTCCTTTGACTCGAAAAAGTGTGCCCTTCTTGAGCAGATGAGTGCACCTTAAAGACCTTAAGCTCCACCCTTCATCCTTCCACAATGAACCATGCACCCTCTTGACTCTATGAATGCATGATCACACTTTGAAGGCACGAAGCTTCCTCCTTCAACCATCGAATTTGTGCCATGCACCCTCCTTTTCTTGTTGAGTGCACAAGCACACTCCAAAGGTATGAAGCTTCATCCTTCAACCTTCGTACTTGCACCATGCACCCTCCTTGGTCTCTTGAGTGCATGAGCACACCCCAAAGGTGTGAAGCTACATCCTTCAGCCTTTGGGAGTGTGCCTTGTGCCCCTCTTCTTTCCCTTGAGCACACAACGAACTTGGGAAGCCCGAAGCCTTCTCCTTCGTCCTTCAGACTTGCGCATGTGCCCTACCCTGATTGCTTCTTTCACTTGAGCGTATGTTGAAGCCATGAAGCCTCTTCCCTTTAGCCCTTAAGCCTTTCAAAGTGTGCCCAAAAGCTCTCCTCATTATTTCCAAGCACAATGATAGGGAATGAACAAAAAATTTGCATAAAACCTGTTAGAATAGGATATTTTTAGGCTAATGATTGCTTGTCATGAGTTATTACAGCTACAGGTATTTGAAGAACATCGTGGCAAGCATGCATGAAGAATATCAAGCAAAGAAGGAAAACAAAGGAAGCATTAAAAGAACAAGAACATGTTGAAGTATTGATGATCAAAGTACCCTGAAAGCTCCACAAGATCAAAGACCCTTTGGAGGGTGAAGACATCAATGATCATAAGTTGCATGAAGAATAATTACATGAGTGGAAGACATGTCACCATTGAAGAAAGTCCATGTCATCAGTCACTATTAGTCCCAGTGATCAAATATAGTTACATGTCGCATCTTCATCACATGATGCCATGGAAATTATGTTGTAACGATGTAATCATTGTAAATACAAATAAGTGGAAGTCTAAGATACATATATGGACGAAGGAGTTGTGGAAGTCCAAAATACATGTAATACCAAGAGTCATATGTAATTCGAAAAGTCATTTTGAAGTCCAAAGGTTGTAGAAGTCCAAAGGTCATTCACAGTTGGAAAGTCAAGAGTCATAGGGATGTGAAAGGTCATGCCTCAAGCTATAAAAGGATCCCCATTACTCATGCAAAGGAATTTTGACGTTGGCTTCTCCCACAAGTCATTAAAGAGATAGATTTAGTAATTTTGGGGAGCAAGTAGTGACTCTAATGCTCCACTATTAGAGCTAGTGATGTTCATTGTATTTTTGTATCTTGGAACTTTCACTTAATATTTGAAGCTTTTCGGCCAACACATTTTCATACGTGGATTTTGGATGTTTTAAGACTATTATTTGAATTTTTATGATTCATCTTTGCTTTCACATGTACTAAAGTAATTGAACTATTTCAGTGACTATGGTGCTTAACTTATTGGAAATGTGTTGTAATGCTTGTAACGATCATCACATCTATGTGAACTATTTCTCTTGATGTTAGACGAGCATTTCTCATATGTGTGTGTCTCCATTAGGGTAGTACTATTACTCCTCTCTTAGATTCTCACTTTATTCTGCCTCTACAACAAAATAACCTTGATACATCTGCAATAAAAAATTCACAAGGCACACTTTTGCAGTCATTCAAAAGCACATGTTTGCTCCTCTCTCATGCTAACTGTTAAAGCCAAGGTATATATTTAAGTAAAAAGTAGTTGGGCCATATTCCAGATGGGACTCCTACACCAAACAATGTGAGGTCTAATTGGTACCTCATATTGGGGAGATACCCTGTATGTTGGTGGTATCCAACACCATCAACAAGTTTTCAAGCATCCAAAACTTGCAACCACGGTAGCCTATGCAATTTCCTTTCAAGTAGACTTTCATCTTAGAGAGAGGGAGTCAACTTAATTATATGCAACGTTTAACTATGTTTAAGATCCAAAAGAAACATGAGGACCTATGGAATACAAATCAAAACTAGTAAGAAACTCCATAAAAAACAGAGTTATTAGATAGAAGAAAGGGGGAAGAGGCTGACACATCTTCTACTATGCAATAAAACTTATCCATAAAGGAATCTCCCAAACTAGTGAGATATATGTTCAACAATCTCATTAAAGTAAAACAAGGGTAGGGCACCTATGATTTTGTGGGACCTACTATGATGGTGTTGTAGCAGTTTTTGGTTTTGGTAAGTTAGTATCAATTAGTCAAAAAAAGAAAATATATTTCAGAAAATGTTAAGTTAGGATATGGAAAAAAAGAATATTAAATAAAAAATGTTAGGGATATTTAATGAATAAGTCCATATCAAATAAAATGTTAGAATAGATGCCCTAAAAAATGAAGGAAAAAATAAAATGTTAGGTTAGAAAGAAAAGCAAAAATAAACTCTGAAAGTGTTGCAAATCCAAATGCCACTACTCTTAGTCCAGTTTAGTTTTGCAAATAAAAGTTGTGAGCAGATTGTTTAAATGCCACACAGTTTATACAATCTAATTGTACAGTTTAATCATAATTGGATTTTATTTAAATTATTTGTCAATAGGTAGCTAATAAAATTGGCTCAACAATTTAATCTGAGCCAATGGAGGAAATAAGGGATAGAAGTAGATTAGTCATTAAAAGGAAATATTGAGTTGCTAGTCTAAATGTACTCGGAGAAATAAGTGAAGATGTTGGGAGAGTAAAGGGTAGGTAGACATATGAGATATAATTGGAGCATGAAAGGATTTTATCCTAATTTGTAACATTGGAAATGTGTGTATACGGTGATGGGTTTAATTAACCATAAATTTTAAGCACCAATGTTATTTTGTAAATATCCTAACTTCATTGATCCATTTATTTGCCCATAACCCACAATTGTCACATCCACCATTAATCTTGACCCCACCATCACTTTCCACCTCATGTTGTTAAACCCATTTCATCTTACCTTGCATCCTACACACTCCCCCGAGATGTAATGGCCCACATCGCTCCTCGACCCTCATTTTCTGTCTGCACTTTATCAGCGGGGCGAGGGGGGTTCAAAGTGGGCAGTTTTGGAAACCAACCTCTTAAACCAATTTCCCCTCATTCTAGTCTTTCGGGACTTAAAATCTTGAAACAACTTATCACCTAAAGTTGCTCTCGAATGCAGTTTACATTTGACCGTTTACCGCCGCTCCAACGTCACTATCCACATCCACTCCATGTCACTTCCTCCGTCCAATCAGCTGCAGCCTATCCGTTATTCATTTAATTCAAAACTCCTGCGAATTTATGCCCAATAGACCCATTTATCAGTCCCGTTGGATAATTAATGAGTATTTAGCCATTCATTAAACAACCCCACTCCATTTTTGTTCATTATAAACCCTGTTCCTTCATGAAAATCGTTACACAATATATTTTTGAAACTCAATTCATCACTGAAGATTTTGTGCTTGTAGCCTAAACGACATACTCATCATTCAACCAAATTCATCATTTTGTTTAGAACCAAGCTGACAATTAGGTCCACCTATCTACTTTCAGTTATACTATTTTCCTGTTTTCGCTATGTTTCAAACCGATTTCTTCCATTTATGTCACTTTCAACCTGTAATTCAATTAACAAGATGCCTCCTAAAGGAAAATAAATTGCAAAAATCCCAAATCCTCTTATTCATCCACAAGTTGACTTCCATCATACTCCCTTGGTCGACAGAGATTGTAAAATCATCGAGTCTTCCTCTCAATTTGATTTATATGAAATTTACTGTTGGATAGAGGATCAATTAATTGATCAGACAGATAAAATAGGACTTTGGGACTCCCACCTTCCCCACTACATTTTCCCTCAGATTCACAGAGCACCTGAATTTGTCAGGAAATGCCATGAATCATATGATCCAACTCAAAGAGCAAACATTTCACCCATAGGAGAAATCCTCTGTTTCATCAATTCTGAGTCCATTGAAAATATTTTGCAAGCCCCAACTATTACACCAACCTATCCTTTTTCTCATGAAAGCAGGATAGAAGCTTATCAAAAGCTAGATTTTACTAAAAGATCCCAAAATCTTGAACTTTTCCTAGCTATAGATAGCCCTTTGCCTAAAAGAAACCCCCCTATGATTCATCCATGTTCCCAGACAGAACCAAGCAAATTACCACCATTTTTTCCTATCTGCTTGGGTACAATTATGATCAATATGCTAATGAATCCATATTAGGTTTCTTGTCAATCTTTTCTGCTAATTCCAAACCCACTGTTCTCTATAACTTTAGCCAATTCCTAGCTAAAACCATACAAGAGCAATTTGTCCAGTTTAACACTGAAGAAGTATCAAGTAT
This sequence comes from Pinus tabuliformis, assembly GCA_031772625.1. Taxonomy (NCBI): domain Eukaryota; kingdom Viridiplantae; phylum Streptophyta; class Pinopsida; order Pinales; family Pinaceae; genus Pinus; species Pinus tabuliformis. The sequence goes on from CM062814.1 coordinate 891,254,452, forward strand.
TCTTCAGTACTTGTATACCCTTTTATATATTTTCAAGGAGACAAATTTCCATTCACCTTACAAAAGCTAGATGAGGAAGGCAATCAAAAATCAGTGATCTTTTGGACTTCAATGGGAATGAAGGAGACATAAGAATTTACATATAAACAATTCATAGAATTGTTTATTCATCTAGCTATTAGTCTTATGAGCAGCACTCTAGTACCAAGAATCAATGACGAAATTGTGAAAGTGTTGCAGCTAGTTGATCAAGCCACAATAGGAGATTGGTATCTTTACTAAAATTGTAAAGAAATCAGGGTTTATGGTTGTGAGCTTCCACCCTACAAACTTACCAAGTACCTCCCCATCAGAATCTTTGCATTGGAATATATTAGGTAGAGGTTAAATGCAGATGAAGTACACTTTGTGGCTGCAAAGAAGAAATCACAATTCAAGCTAAAAGCTCCGCAACACTAGAGCAACAACAGAAGAAGCTTAAAGGAAATAAAGTTTTGTTCCAATTTCACTTGGTCTTATGACCCAATGGGAGTGATTTGTAAACTCAGGGTTGAAAATAAGTTTACTACATAACACCACATAGCTAGACCTGAAATAGAACAGTGCAAAAATCAATTGGAATGGAAAGAGAACACCCTTCAAGAAGTTGAAGAGCAAGCAGTTTCCACTTCAAATGTGCAAACTCCACTTGCACAAGAAAAGACAACTAAACGAGGAAGGGAAGAACAGTCATCCCCTACAACTGAAGCATCAAGCCAGGGCATTAGGTTTGTGCATAGAAAGAAGAGACCTAGGATCTCTATGATATTTGGTGCAACAAGTGAGTCTCAGAAAACAACATTTGATGGACTTGGAGAGACCGTGCTCTATACACAGTCTCGTGGACAGTCTACCCAGTCCCCAACTCATTCCACTACTTCTCAGGAACAACAGGTAATTCATACCAGTGGAAGCATTCAGAAGGACAAGGAGGAGGACATCTTTCATGTTTTCAGTGAGACTAAAAAGAAGAATGAAGAATTGAAATTAAACACCTATACCCAATTATGGAAACATTCCTCTAGCTCTCAAGCCAAACTTCTTTCAGTCTTTGACTCTAAGAAGGGAAAGATGCAGATGGCTTTCCTGCAAGCTCAAATTCCATAGCCCAAGACTCATGCACATTATCAAAATCAATCCTCATTTGAATTTAATGTAAAAGATGTGCATCCAATTGACCAAATTGAGATGCACAAACATACTGACCAGATGATTTCTTCCACTTTAACTCATATTGCCATGAGTTTGTCAAAGTTACAAGTTACCTTCCAATACACAGTCATAGCTCAAGTTCGAAAAAGTTTCCTCATTGGCAAAGGACACCAAGATCAAATCCTTGGAAGATCTGGTGCTGAAGATGGGATATGAACCCTCAAACATAAATGCAGCAGAAGAACTTGTCAAGACAAAAAATGATGAGCTCTCAACATTAAGGAAGCAGCTCAAACTGCCAGCTTCTAAGGATCCAATGACCAAGGAGATTGAAGAAACTGAGACTCAAAAATATGACATGATTATGCTCATCATGGAACAAAATCTGCAAATAAAATAGATGGAGGAGAAATGGAAAAATTGGTCAAAGAGAAAGAGGAAGCTATGAAGAGGACTGAAATTCCAATGGATGTAGTTCCTCTTTCAATAGTCTCTATAACCAGAGTTTCTACTTCAGGCACAACACCAACTACAGGTACAACAGAAGGAGTTGAACAACTTGCAGAAGCTGTTCAAAATATGTCCATTCAGATAGTTGAAATTAAGAAGTTGCAGGATGAACTGAAGGAATTAAAACATATGAAGGCAGTTGTAGAAAGTTCACATGCAGCCGAGTTGTAGAGGACAAAAAGTCAAATTGAAGTTTTGTAGAAGGAAATCAAAGAGTCTTACCTTGGAAATAAGCTAGGTTTGGCAAAGGAGATTGTATGGGAAGAAATTACCGAATCAGTCAAGGATATATGGCCCTATATCAAGATAATATTTGATAAAAAAGACATGTTGGAGAAAGCTCAAGAAGCTGTTGAAACTATTTCTAAAGAACTTGAGGACATGCCAGAAATTGCTTTTGAAATAATCAAGTTCCTGAATTCTAAAGACAGTTATGAGCTTGAAGAATTAGGTATAAATGATAGGACAACACCTATACTTGAAGTAAAGAAGATCACTACCAAGAAAAACCTCATCCTTTAGTTGGAGGAAAAGTGCAGTAATGTGAATACCATAGTCCAAAGATGTTTCAGCAGGTTAGAACCCTTGACTAGCAAGGGTTTGCCCTCTATGCTTGTGATAAATGATAAATTAATTCCTATTGAAGATTATGTTCGAAAGCTTACAGAGGTAGGCACCAATGCAACTTCAGTTTCAAACATAAGAGGTGAAACAACACCAAGGGTTGTGTTGAATGCACTCAGAGATTCCTTTCTCATTCTGGATGAAATTAGACATATATTTCCAGTAAAACCCACTTTTACTAAATATACAGAGATGGATGAAGTTTATAGAAGGGTAACTATGTTATCTATCCCAGATAAGAAATGCTGGGAATAATTAGCTAATTTACTTGACTAAAAGGTTGATCAAACATCATTCAATATTTTCCAGAACAGTCATCACCAACTCAACAGTTCTCAATTTTTCCAACAATAGTCATCAATAGCTCAACACCAAAATAGTGACAGATCGACTATCAGTTTATATTCCTGATTTTGTATTTATCTATATTTGTAAAATAGTTTAAGATATTTTCTCAGTTCTAAGATTGTATAAATAAATCTCTTTCATGAGTTATTAAGGGTTGCCCCCTTGAATAAGTATTTCTAAACATCAAATGTACTTAGCTTTTCTGAATCATTAATACAAAAGCAAAGGATTCTGAATTCTGATTTATACAGTTTCATTTTTATTGTAAGTTTTTCCAGTTTTATTTCTCAGTGTTTTCTTCATATTCTTATGTTTTACAAAGATAACCAGGCAGGAGTAACTGTGTTTCAATTTATTCCTATAAGCTTATGAAGTGATAATCTATAAAGAGAATGAATTATATAAACTGTTTGTTTAATTAATTCCCTCTAAATCATAAAATCATCAACATCTTTTGTAAGCTTAAGCATATTTTGTTAAACCTTTTGAACATAGTTTAAAGGTTTTCTTACTTGTGATTATTTAATTTTCAATTTGAAGACTATGATAGTCATATCATCTCTCTATTTTTGCTCACCACCATACAAGCTATATCACTGTGTGAATTTTAATAGCAGCCCTCTGTTTAAATATTAATACTATTCAAATGGTTAGGCATCACCGTTTTAAATGTGTTTCATACATTGGTCCTCCAAATTAAAACAAAACCCCCAAAACAAACATCTTAGATTCCCTGACATGATAGCTGACCATTATCATCTCATAGATACAAAAGATGGATCAAAATCAACCTCTTAGGAAAAAACATCAATTTAGAAGTTCTCAAAATGCATTACAAAGATAAAACATGCTAAAGGAACCAATATTATCACAAACCTTAGGGGCCTAAGCTAATATGATGGTTCCTCGCTACTTTAGTATTAAGATTATTATGAACATTGATGGGAAGAACCCACTAAACAACCCATGAATATTAACATGCTATTTCACCTTGATGAAAATATAAATGGGATTAGTGACTCATTTCCTCTCCTTAGACCTAAATATATCCTCATGATAGAGGAATAAAAAGAAGAAGGGTGTAACATACGAGGTTCCTTAATGCTCGAGTAAGGATACAGGGTATCAATTTTTTTTCTTCTTCATGAGCCTAACAACCAACTCTGATACCACTATGTAACATAAAAAAAAAACCCTTATCCTTTATTAGGGATATGTGGAATCACATTTTTTCTAAATAATTTTAGAGAATAATTCCCACACATTATCTAATTGCCATCTTCAAAACCACATTTTGTTGGTGCATTTCATCAAACAATTTGTGTGTACTGTTTATTTCTCTTAAACCATAATATTCCATAGAGTATATCTTGGAAATTATAAAGGAAAAAAATATGAAGTTTCTACCACATGTACCTTGAGTTATTTTCTTTGTCTCCTCCAAGTTTCATAGTCTAGAACCTCTTAAAAAAAAAGTTATGGAAAAAATGTCAAGCTAACCTATTTAGAGTTATGATTTCAAGAGTATTTATGAAACCTAACTCCCTCAAGGAATATATCTGAAAGTATAGTGAATCAAGATCTAAAATATCTACCAAAAATTCCTTTAGATTTCACCTAAGTACGATCCAAGTTTCAATGTATATAACCATATAGAAGCAAAGTTATAGAAAAAAATCCAAACAAACCTTATTTTAAGAGCATTTAGGAAGCTCAAATTTCTTAGAGCATAAATCTGAAAATATAGTGAATTAAGATCTAAAACTTGAACCAGATGATCAGTGGGATTTATACTCACTATGATTTAATTTTAAGCCTATAATAACTCCCAAAAGAAAATTTACAGTGAAAATCGCAAGATGACCTATTTGAAGGAGCATCTAGGAAGCTCGACTTCCTCAGATCAAATATCCAAAAATATAGTGAACCAAGAACTAAAAATTGAATCGGGTGATCAATAGGATTTCCGCTATGGTTCAAGTTTTAGCCTCTAGAACCTCCCAAAAGTAATGTTATAGTTAAATGTTCAATATTTATTTTTTACCCCATAAGCCACATTTTTGTGCTTCCACCATTAAACTCCATGAAAACACTTATAGCCTTTAGAGAAATTAAAGAAAATGCATCATGCGGTTAATAGGGAAACCATACAATTAATTGGAAAGGAATGTAATTACCAAAAATTATCATGCATTTCCCATGCATCCCAATTCAATAAAAATTAATTATCCAAGTGAATTCAAACCGACCTCTCCAAACTTTTCTATCATAACCAGCACAATGACCATAAATAAAATAATACAACATCAACAATAATTCTTGCATATCACTAAATCATTCATGCAAGAAATATCAATAATATATATATATATATATATATATATAAAACTAGAAAATACTGCAAACTAAATTAGTGTAAGCCACATTCCACCCCACCATAGGATCAATTGTGCTGCAATTTTTCTCACAAATGGTCAGCTCCACGCCAAATATTGATGCCTTGAGGAGAACTTAACTTAGGGGTATTTCACACAATCAAATTCAAATAATATTTTAAAACTAGAAGCGAAGGTCATTCTCTTTCTCACATAGAAAAAAATACAGTCTTTGTCACACAGGCTGCCACTCACAACTGTTAACTAGTCACAACATCTAAACCTCTTGAGGTTCTACCACCATTTCTCTTACCCAATTAAAATTTTGAGTGAGATAGTATGAGATAAAATCTAAGGATAATATAAGAACCAAGAACCCCCTTGATGGTTTCTCATTATTTTTATAATCACACCTTGACCCTTCATGTTCCCAATATTTTACTAGAAGCTCCTTGGGAATACCAACCATCACATCAAGAGAAAATAATATCTATTCAATCAAGGCTACGATTTCTCCTGCCCCCTTTGTATATTTTCATCCCTAGTCAAGTTCCCCCCCCCCCCCCCCCCCCTCATGGCATCATGATCTATTTGCTACACCCTTCCTTCAGCTCTAGAATTTCTATTAATAAAATAGAACAATATACCATATAATAAAGTTTAGTACATAATGTAAATGTTGGTAAACAAACATTACAAGTATTTAATTACATCACATTTTTTAAGGAAATGAAAAGGGGGCGTCATAACCTCCTCCCCCTTAAAGGAACATTGTACTCGATGTTCTCATCGATCTTGGATTTTCTTTGGTTGTAGCAACACCAACCTAGGAATTGTTTTTCACTCCAACAATGGTCTTAATCCTTTCCTTAGCTGCGTCAAAAATAAGGTGTCTTCAATTATTCTCCTTTTTTCAATGTCTATGTTATGTACATTTTGGCTACCTCTAGAACTTACATAGCTTCCTTGTATAAGAATAACTTTTCCTGTAATAAATGTATTTCCAAATTCAATAATGTAGACTGAAATCATAAGTTTTAGATGTGAAAATTGTTGTGCCATTGCTTATATCCTTAGGCACACAATGCCTTTTTTCTCTTGTGTATTAACTTGCTTACTTCTAGCAGTGTTCCATTTAATACCTTCACCAAAAGATTAATATCACATATGTGTTACAATTCATTTTCTTTCTTAGTAAGTAATCCTTCTATAGGAAACCTGGATTTCTCCCAAAAACAAGTTTTCTAACAGGTAAGGTTTTAAAACAATACTCCTATACATGATTATTCTTTGCCTCCTTTTCCTCCATAGGTAACAAGCTTAGCTCACTGTCTGCATTAGATAAACCCTCTTATACTCACATCCCAGTGAGCATGTCACAAATTTCTTCTCCCATGAGTTACTCACCCTTCCAGGCCCAAGCAACCCCCATCCTCGAGTGATATTTTTATGATTGAATTTTTGTCCTCAACATTTGACTATCTATGGGTGTTTTTGCATGAAGCACTCATCTTCCCAAGTCGCTTCTTCCATTGGTAGGTTTCTCCATTTGATGAGGTACTCGATAATTTCTTAGTTGCTTAGTCCTTGTTTCGCAAATTGTTTTTGGTTATAATATTATTTCCCCTTCTTCACTAATCTCTGGTAGAACATTTTAGATTGAGATCTTATCATTGATTAACTTGTTTAATAAATAAACATGGGATATTGTATGTACACGTGAAGATGGAGGTAGCTCTGATTTGTAATCCATAATTCCAATAATTTGCAACACCTTATAGGGACCATAATACCTTGGAGATAATTTATTGTCCTTCTTTTGTTGCTTGAGGTACATTTGTTTATATGGTTGTAGTCTCACAAATACCCAGTCCCCCACTTCAAATTCCCTTTCATTGCGATTTTGATCGACTTGTTGTTTCATCCTATTTTGTGCCATAACCAAGTTGTCCTTCAATAGTTTGAGAACCTCTTGTTGGTGTTGGATGTGGTCCCCTATTGCTTGAGCCTTAATAGTCCCTTTCAAGGGTGTTGTGATGGATGGAGGATGATATCCATAAAGTTCCATAAATGGTGGCATTTTTTTTTAAAGTATGGAAGGATGTGTTGTGCCACTATTTTGCCAAGGGAAACCATTTGAACCATTGTGTATTTTTATCAGATGAAAATAAATGTAGATATCCTTCTAAAAATTTATTTAGAATCTTATTTTTCCCATCAGATTGAGGATGGTAAGATGATTTATGAGCCAATTGATTGCCAAAACAAGAAAATAATTCAATACAAAAATATCTAGTGAAAATTGGATCTCTATCACTTACAATAATCTTTGGTATTTCATGTAGCTTTTGGATTGTTTCCATGAATAATTATGACATTGTACTTGATTTAAAATGATGAGAAAGAGAGCAAAAGTGGGCATATTTTTCCATTCGATCTATCACTACCATAATGACACTCTTTCCTTTAGATTTGGGTAAACTTGTAATAAAATACATTGAAAATTCTTACCAATGATAGCTTGGTATGGCCAATAGCTGAAGGATCCTTGGGGCCTTGATAGTCTCTCCTTTATTTTGTTGGCACACCATGCATTATGCCACAAATTTTTTCACATATGCTTTAAGACCTTTCCAAAAAAGACTCTTCCTTGATCCTACAGTGTGTCTTCAAGAACCCTGAATGTCCTCCTATAGGATAAGTGTGTAATTACAATAGGACCTTTTATTTGAGTTGAGAATTCTTACATAAGTATAAGAAATCTTGATACCATAACAAATCATTTTTCCATGTAAATTTTTCTACTACATCAAGATCATTGTGTAGGTACAAAATGATCTTGAATATCTTCTCATATTAATTCCATTCTATCCTTGCTTCTCCCACCGAGTCAAATTGTGGAATCTAAATAAACCATAATAAGCCATGTGTCTTCATCTTTCCTTGAGAGTGCATCTACCACAATATTTTGTTTTCCCCTTTTGTAGATAATTTCAAAGTCATAACCCAACATCATTTGACTCATTTTTTTGCTCTTTTGAAGATATTATTTGCTCCAAGAAGTACTTCAAACTAGCATGATCTATTTTTACTTTGAAGTGTCTTCCTATTAGGTATTGATGCGATGTCTTAACTGCATGTAGTATGGCCAATGTTTTTTTTTCATAGATGGGTCTGAGTAATTTATTTCCTTTAAGTTCACTGTTTTAAAAGGAAAGGGGCCTTCCTTATTACATCAAAACTACACCAATGCAACGGCCTGAGGCATCACACTCCACAATGAATATTTTTGTGAAGTCAAGTGTCGCCAAGATGAGAGTTGTACACATAGCCTATTTGAGTTCTTCAAATGCTTTCGTTGCCTCTTTAGTCCAAGAAAATGCTTTCTTATTCAATAATTTTGTTCGAGGTGTTGTTATTTTACCATAATTCTTAACAAATGTATGGTAATAGCTTATCAATCTTAAGAATCCTCTGAGTTTCTTCAAGGTATTAAGGATTGGTCATTCCCTCATAGATTTGATTTTGTTGGAATTCACCTTAACGCCATTGTTTGATACAATATGACCCAAATATTCCACTTATTGAACCCCAAAGGCACACTTGGAAGGGTTTTCATATAATTGTTTCTCATCCAATAGTTTCAAGATCCGATCAACATGTTGTACATGCTCTTCCCAAGATTTGCTACAAATTAATATGTCATCAAAAAATACTAGCACAAATTTTCTAAAGGTTTGAAAATAGAATTCATCAAGCCTTGAAACTTTGAAGGTGCATTTGTAAGTCCAAATGGCATAACCAAAAATTCATAATGACCTTAATGTGTTCTAAATGTTGTTTTGGGAATGTCTTGTTAACTCATTCTGATTTTGATGATATCCAAAGAAAAGATCCAACTTAGTAAATAAAATTGATCCATGCTATTCATCTAAGAATTCATTAATGATGGGAATAGTAAAATTATCTTTTATTGTCATTTTGTTGAGCTATCTGTAGTTTGAAAACATACGCCACAAAAAATCCTTTTTTATAACCATCGCCACTAGTGAAGTGAAAGCACTCTGGCTAGGTTGAATGATGCCTGCATCTAAAATTTCTTGAACCATATGCTCAATATCACTCCTTTGTGCATGTGGATATCTATAAGGCCTAATATTTGATGGTAAACTTCTAGGTTTCAAATGAATAGCATGGTCATGATCTTGAATAGGTGGAATATCCTTAGGAATTTCACCAAATACCTTAGCATGATTGTTGATAACTTTTTGAAGATCAACTGGAGTAGAGGATATAAATGTTTGAATAGTTAATGAAGAAAATTGTACAACTACACCTTGTGTCCCCTTTTGTATCAATTTCATCATGTTTTTAGAGCTTATCACTTTTCCTAGTTTCCCTTGGATACCTCTAATCTCAACTTCCTTTCCTTATGAGAAAATGTTATGAAAATATCATCAAAATTAAGGGTAAATGTTCCCAACAATTGTAACCATTGAACTCCTAGTACAACATCAGCATTGGACATTTGGATTGAAGTCATGGGATTAACCAATAAATACTCCCCGATATTCAACTTAATCTTGTTCCACTTCCCTTAACAATGTATGGTATGTTCATCTACAATCATCACTTGAAATTATGTCGGTGTTGGATATACAAAGTAATTAAGAAGTGTTTCCAATTTGTAATTGATGAAGTTATAAGTACTATCTAAATCCATCAATATTGTTACCCTTTTCCTTTTTATATGTCATTCTATCTTGATATTTTATGTAGTACTAATGTTGGCCAATGCATGACAAGAGATTGTTGGAGTAGGTTCATTTATCTCTAGATCTTTCAAATTTTCCACTTCTTGATCTTCTTGATGTTCACAGTCTATGTAGAATAATTTATTATCACTACATTTATACCCTTGACTATACTTGTTGTCATAGTTGAAACATAGTCCCTTTTCTCTTCTTTGATCCATTTGTTGAGGAGTCAACCTTGTCGATTTAGGAAAGGTAGCATGATTTTCTCTATAGTTATTAGTGGCCAATTTTCTAGTGGACATTTTTACTTTCAACTTTCCTTGCTATATTGAAAGCATGCTTTGGAGATTTAGGTTCAAAAAGGTGAACCTAATGTTTGATGCTTTCCTTTAAAGTTCCCATAAATAGGTCTAAAGATTTATCCTATGAAATATTCTTTACTCTGAGACTCAACTTTTTCAATTGTTGAATGTGCTCTGTAATTAGAACTTTTTGTAAATATTTACCAATTGAATAAATAATGTGTTGCTCTTGATATACCCATAATGAGCTATTAATTATTCTATAAAAATAGAACAAGATATAGCAGAATCTATTTTCCTTTCACTAAGCCATTGATACCTTTCATGTTGGTCTTGTTCTAAAAACATCGATGCAATATTTACCTTCTATAAGGATGCCACTTGGTGTAGATCAAAGTATTTATCCATATAAAATATCCATGTTACAAGATAATTACCATCAAATTTCCTCATATCAATAATCAAAATGTAGTAGTTCCTTAGTGCTAACTTGAAGCCCTAATGATCTGGATCTTGGATTGAAAATTCATGATTAAGGTTTTATGATTCCAAATTTGTTCATTCCAATTGTGATAGAATACTCCCAATATGATATTGATTCTCAACAACATGTTTCTCCTTATGTTCATGATTTCCATGGATCTACAATCCCTATTAGGAAGCCTCTCCAAGAGAAGATTTTCCATGGAAATCATGGATTTTTGCATTTCTTCCTTATTTTCATTCATATTCTTTTTTATTCCTTTCTTATTTTCATTCATATATTTTTTTTCTATTCCTTTCTTATTTTCATTCATATTATTTTCTATTTGTGCCTTATTTTCATTCATTTTCTTTTCTATTCCTTCCTTAGTTTCATTCATCTTCTTTTTTACTCCTTCCTTATTTTCATTCATCTTCTTTTCCATTAATCTGTTAAGCTTTTCTTAAGAACTTGAGCAATCCACCCTTTTCATCTTACTACCTTCCATTTCATTAAATTTCTTAACTAATTGAGATAACCTACATTTTAAGTCTTCACTTTCTTCACGAGTCAAGGATAGTCCTCCTCTTTATTACAACAACAAAAAATGATCTTCTAGTGGACAATTCGGTCACTGGTAATTTATGTACCTTAATTTGGAGAATATCACAATAGTTGAAGCTTTATTGATATGTAATTGAGCTTTGAGGCCTTATAGATCTAAAAAATTGTTTTGTAATACTATGATATGTAGTTTTTGAAATTCCATGAGTGTGAACTAAATGTGTTATTCCAATTGAAAGTTATAGTAACTTTCCCAAAACTTCTTTGTTTTTGGCCTCTTCCTATGAGAAAAATTATATAGTGCTACGATTCCAATTCTTGAACTATAATTTGGAAACATGTACTTGAGGCATTACTATATGTCTCCTTAAATTCTTGAATATTTCACTATCTCAAAAATTCCAGAAAAAAAGATATAGTAAAAATCCCAAGCTGACATGTTTAAAATTTATTTCATGATTATTCACAAACCCTAACTTACATAGGGTATAACTCAAAAAGTATAGATAATCAATTTTTGAAAATTGAAATATATATTTCTTAAGATTTATCCTTAATATGGTCCAATTTTCACTTTATGAAGCCTTACAGAACAAAAGTTATAGCACAAATACTAAAATAACATGTTTGAGACTGAATTCTAGAGCATACACAAACCCTAACTTACTTGGAGTATATTTATGAATATATAGCGAAAATAGATTTGTAACTTGGAATAGATGTTCATAAATTTTTTTCCTCAACGTGATCCAAGTTTGAAGGCCTGAAGCCTCACATAAAAAAAGGCTATAGTGAAAATTCTGAACTACCCTGTTTGAGACAGAATTTAGGAGCATTTAGAAACCATAAATTCCTTGGACCATAACTCTGAGAATATAGTGAACCAAGATCTGAAACTTGAACCATGGACTTCTTAGGATGTCTTCTCAATCTTCTCTAGGTTTTACAATCTGAAGCCTCTAAGAAAAATGTTATGGTAAAAATTTCATGATGACTTGTTTGAAGTAGTAAAACCCTAGGATGAAGAGATATTATACCAAAAGTTATGATCCTTAAGCCTTAAAAATGATAAGAAACCAATAATTACAGTCCACTTCAAGGATAAAATATATTTTTACAGTAAATACATTGACCAAGAAAATATTTGATGATCCTAAGGCTAGGTATCCTTAAGATATATATATATATATATATATATATATATATATATATATATATATATAAGAGACAAAGGATACAATTACAATAAAATGGGACCATGAGGGGGTTCTAACCTACATAACAACATAAGAATAGAAACGTAATCACTCAATATATAGGGCGTAATAAGGGATTTTTGCGTTATCATGGAGCTTATACAAGGCTTAAATGAACTAATTGTCCCAGGGATTTCCTAAATGGTATTATTAAAGAGATTTGTGTAGTGTGTTTGTTGTTATAGAGTACCAAATAAACCTTCCTTGGAGTTGGTTGTTCCCTACAAGGAAATCACAAGAAATTGGTTGTTGTTAGTGGACAAACATGGGTAAAAAAAACGTTGTAAGTAGTGACAAAAATGTATATATAAGCATAAAATAAAAAATAAAAAATAAACACATGATCAATGCTTAATGAAGCAAACACATCAAAAAGGTAATGGAAAAGGGTTCCCTTTATTGACTATTGAATGTAGAAGAGATACAATAGATGAATAAAATACACTTAGAGAGAATTGTTTGAGAAATGGTACTCAAAATTCCTCAACAAGGAAGTTACTTTCCTCAATCTCCTTGCAAGCTTTCTCTCTCTCTCAAAGAAGTATGAAGACTCTCTCAAAGATGAAATCCTATTCTCAATGAAATGCTTGATTGCTTAGGGAGCAATTTCAGCATCATAACAATGCTTTGCTTCTTCTTGTTTTTGGCTCCCATAGAATTTGTATTTATAGAGTTTCTTGGTCACTCCTCCTCCCCTTAGTTAATTAATGTTATGGTTCACCTCATAAATGAGACTAGAGCTACCAATTCCTTGCCTTTGAGGCTTCTTGGGGCTCAAGGCTTGAATTTGTCAGCTCATCACATCAATATTTGGAGTGTTTTTCAAACAAGTTCATGGCCCGAGGTACTAACTGGACATTTCCATGATCATGCAGCTATCAAAGAAACAGTCGTGCGATTGCTAATTTCTGGTAATGGTGCACCCACGCAGTTCAATTTTTTAACTTTAACCTTAACAAATCTTTTGATTTTTGGTCTTCATGGGGTTTCCAGCTAAAAATGTCACCCTTGTATGTGTTGATAACTAACTTTGAGTGTCTCTTAATGCATACAAATGAGTGTATGATTTTCATATGATAATAGTTTCCCCCTGATGTATGAGGTTAGGGTCAAGTGTATAACCAAAATACATCACGTTTCGCTGATCTGACTAAGAGTCTTTACAACTTCTTGAGAGATTCAGTAACTTCTTGTGGAGATGAGTAGAGAAAATCCTTGACTGAGAATTTAAAGATAACCACGCTCTAGATAATTCTGGGATAAAACATGTCTATACGAGGCAAGCATGTCCCATGATATTTATGATGACTAATGCCTATAATAATTTGGAGATTTCTATGGTGCAATTTTTTGGATTGAGAGATCGGAAATTCCATAGTCTGCATTTTTATGTCTACGTTTCGAGTCTAGAACAAGACTCATCTTCAAGACTGAATCTACAAAGAAGGGAAAAATGGAAGCTATAAATATGAGATGCAACGCTGCTAGGGTGGGGGGAGCTGACCAGCCCAAGGAAAGGAATCATTTTTTTTAATTAGAATTTTAATTTTAATTTTTTTTTAATAAATGTTCTTTGATTTTTTTAGTTAGAATAGAAGTATATGATTTTATTTTTACACTTAATTAATAAATTTTATTTTAATTCAGTTATAAATATTTTTTGACTTTTAATTTTAGAATAGAAGAGTAGGATTAATTTTTTACTTTATTAATTATTTTAATTTATGATTTTAATAAACTCATGTTTTAAATTATTGTTAATATATTGTTAATATAAATCTTATTAATACCTAATATTGATTAAAAGATCATGTTGTTAGTAGATTTTAGTAATATTATTTATGAATATGATATTAATAATAATAATTATTATTATTACTATGGTTAGAGGGGGGTATAGGTGGGGGTAACAAAGGGTTAAAGTTAAAGAAGGGAGGGGCAAATGAATGGAATCCCAGCAAAAGGGTGAATAAGCGGAGAGGTTAATAAAATTCATTAGGGTGAAGCATGAGATGGTGATATGGAAATTTGAGAAGAAAAGGGAAAATGTGATAAAACATCCATGGGAGAGACTGGGAGGAGGGAAAGGGGGAGGAGATGAGGGATTGATAAAGAGTGGTAAGGATGATAAGAAAGGGAAAAAAATATTTTATTCCTTGGTATCATGAGGGACAAGGGAAGTCCAATTTCTACTAACTTCTAAGCCTCCATCCCTATTGAGGTTGTGAGGGTTCCTGATGATTTCAAGGGCCTCCCGCACTTTACATTTAAAATCATGTTTTTCATTGGAAATGGCCTTAGTGTCTTCAAGGCATATATGGTGGCTTGTCTTGCCTGCATGTTCTGCTAAAGCTAAAGATTGAGTTATTTCATTTTGGATATATACACCATGCTCTTTAAGGCTGATCTTGAAATACCTGCCCGTTTCCCCAATATAGTATTCTCCACAAGAATAATTGATCATATAAACACCTTTTTGCTAGAGGTGATCCGGGTTATCCTTGATTGATTTCATTATTTGTTTAATAGTTGTCATGGGCTTGAATGAAGCTATGATATCTTTCTTCATGAGTACTTTGGCCAGCTTGTTAGTGACTCCACGTATATATGGAAGGTATGCGTTAGTAGTTAGGGGATTTTCAGATTTATCCTTTCTGCTTCCGGATCTGGCTTTTTGGATGGCTTCGATGATGTCTTTATTATTATATCCTAATCTTGTAAATACTTTTCTTAAGTATGCAATATCCTCTTTAGTGTGATTCTTATATGATATCTTCCTCATAAGAAACAAAGATGGATCTCTAGGGCATAAGGTGTTCAGAAAGAAGGCACATACCGATAATTACCTTCATGCAGATTCACACCACCACCCAACTCAAAATATGGGTGTTCTTCAAACCCTTTTTACTAGAGCCTGTAGAATATCAGATGAGATTCACACTGAAGAGGAGATTGCATACTTAAGAAAAGTATTTACAAGCATAGGATATAATAATAAAGACATCATCAAATCCATCCAGAAAGCCAGATCTGGAAGTAGAAAGGATAAATCTGAAAATCCCCTAACTACTAATGCATACCTTCCATATATACGTGGAGTCACTGACAAGCTGGCCAAAGTTGTCATGAAGAAAGATACTAGAACTTAATTCAAGCCCATGACGACTATTAAACAAAGGATGAAATCAGTCAAGGATAACCTGGATCACCTCCAGTAAAATGGTGTTTATATGATCAATTATTCTTGTGGAGAATATTATATTGGGGAAACAGGTAGGTCTTTCAAGATCAGGCTTAAAGAGCATGGTTCAGATATCTGAAATGAAAGAACTTGATCTTCAACTTTAACAGAACATGTGGGCAAGACCAACCACCATATCTGCCTTGAAGACACTAAGGTTATTGCTAATGAAAAACATCATTTTAAACGTAAAGTGCGGGAGGCCCTTGAAATCATCAAGAACCCTCACAACCTCAATAGGGATGGAGGCTTAGAAATTAGCAAAAATTGGATTTACCTTCTCCCTCGCGATACCAAGGAATAAAAGATGTTTTTCCCTTTTTTATCATTCTTACCACTCTTTACCAGTTCCTCGTCTCCTCCCCCCACCCCTCCTCCCAATCTCTCCCATGGATGTTTTATCACATTTTCCCTTTTCTTCTCAAATTTCCCTATCACCCTCTCATGCTTCACCCTAGTGAATTTTATTAACCTTTCCCCTTATTCACCCTTTTGTTGGGATTCCATTCATTTTCCCCTCACTTCTTTGAATTAACCCTTTGTTACCCCCACCCCTACCCCTCTCTAACCCTAGTAATAATAATAATTATTATTATTAATATCATATTCATAATTAATATTACTTATATCTACTAATAACATGATCTTTTAAATTAGGTATTAATAAGATTTATATTAAAATATATTAACAATAATTTAAAACATAAGTCTATTAAAATCATAAATTAAAATAACTAACAAAGTGAAAAATTAATCCTACTCTTCTATTCTAAAATTAAAAGTAAAAAAAAAAATTATAATTAAATTAAATTAAAATTCATTAATTAAGTGTAAAAATAAAATCATATATAGTCTAACTAAAAAAGTCAAAGAATATTTATTAAAAAAATAAAAAATAAAAATGAAAATTCTAATTAAAAAAAATGATTCCTTTCCTTGGGCTGGTCGGCTCCCCCTACCCTAGTAGCGTTGCATCTCATATTTATTACTATGGACTAGCTATTATAATCATACAGGAAATGTCCATGTCAAGTCAGTGTTTATGTGGCTAACATGCTTATGGTTGATGCTGATCACTGCTTACACCATCAAGGGTGCCTTTGACAAATATACTGAGCTAGGTTCCCCCATGCATTCGAAAGTGAATCATTGTTGCATGAGGTGCTAAAGGATGCATGGGTCTTTGACTCTAGGTGCCTCCCATGCATCAAAATGTAAGCACTGTTGAATGAGGTGCCAAAGGATGCATAGGTCTCTGACTAAATGAGAGAACTACAATGATCACAATATACGATACTACCCTAAGATGATAAAATTTGTTGGTGTCGAATGTTCGAGAGATTGATGAGATCAATGGGGGATAATGATTCCCATTGTGCCACCCGAGGATGTACAATAAGGGGGGGAGAAACCAAGGTATAGCCTCGATCCTAGAAGATGGGTATTGAAGTCGACAAGAAAGAAGCACCAACCACTCGAAATTTTAATTTGAGGAATCACGGTAGAGTAAAGATGATTATAACATGGTGGGTAATAAAGGCATGATAATGAGAGCTGACAGTATGGGTGGATATGAAAAATTGCACAAGGTTGGAAGTATAATGCGAGTGGCGGTAGTGAAAACAATTCTTTTGGAGGAAATGCCCCTAAAATCGGTAGGACATCCAGGGTAGGTATAAGCATGTTCTGACTGGCATGATGAATGATGAATGAATGTGGATCATGGTGTGGTGATAAGCGAGATCTAACGAAGGGTGACTAGGGACTAGCACCAGGTATAAGACACAAAAATATGGGTGGGAAACCTTTTCCTAAAAAAAATTTGTACACTTGCGAAAAGAATGTAAAAGTGGTTTGGGATGTACAGACATAGAGACGGGTGCCTCAAGAAAGAGATGACCTGCGTGATGAGGTATTTAGGGTCCTTTGTTGATGGCGAGGGCCCCATTGGTTGGTCTCAGTGAGAGGTTGATGAGGTGGATGAAGTGATGAAAATGGGCTATGTCATATGGAGGGATGATAGGCCAAATGTAAAATGTGGGAGTGCATTCAAATTAATCCAAAAAAAAATGGGGCGGACTGGGAGTGTCGTTGGTAACCAATAAGTAAAGAAGAGGAGAATGAGGCTGATCTTTGAGACATGTGAATGAGATGGCTCCTAGGTTTAAGTGAATGGTCATGGATCTTGGTCATGTGAGTTGATCTATAAAATGAGGTGATCCATGTTTGGGAGGAACTATTGACCAACATGGACATTTACTAGGTGCAAGTGGTAGGTGCTGGTAAACATGGTTAAGATGATGGGCCCTATGGTGAATTTCATAGAAATTATGTCAGGATATGAAAATCTTTGTAGGAATTCTATCATGTTGAGTGGAGAATGACACCTTAACTAATGATGATCACTGGGGAAATTATTTTGCTAAGAAACTAATGGAAGGCCTGCAACTTCGACAATGAACTCTCCAAGTGAAAACATCTTGATGAAATAATATGTAAACTGAAATTTTTTGAACTAGATGAATAAAAAACATGGAAAAGTGCACCTAATAGGTACTCTGAAACGTGAGACAACCCCAAAAATGATTGTGTTTTTGCAATGGAATGGAGGGTACCATGATGAAGATGACGTCGTCCTGATCCTCACGTGACTAATGATTTTGTGAAAGGAGGTCCTGAGCTCCTAAATGGGCCACTGGAAGGTGACAGAGAGGGTGATATATAGGGCCATATGGGCCATATGCCACCTCATTTGTCATGCTGACATGGATTGTAGAGCTAATTCCATGAGCTATTTTCTTCCATTGCAGTTAACCTATGCACCTAGGTAGTACATGAAGATAGCTAGGTAAGAGGTCACTACCCACACTTTGTGATTTTGGTAGCTTGGGGTAGATATGTTATACAGGATGGTATGTACGGACCTTTTTTAGGGAAAAATCAAAAAATCGTGAGGGATACCTTGAAACAGTCATGTGGGGACGCGAAACTAAAGGTAAAACAGTCACGCAATCATGCAAATGAGGGTGAATAAGTCATGAGGTAATTAAGTCGAGAATTGGTAGATTTGGTGGAAACAAGTGTGCAAGCATGTGAATATCTAAGGAACAGTAGCGTGGCCTACGTGTTTGCACAAGGAATAGGTGCATGGTCGAGGGTCCAAGGCCCTCGTGAGAAAGGGTATGATAGTCGCGTAGGTACGCAATTGTATGGGAAACATCAATGCGACACCAAACGCCTCTTTGAGGAACAGGTGCGTGGTCATGTGCCTATTTTTGAAACAGGTGCATAGGATGACAGAAAGGAAAATTTTAAGCCTAAGATATTGATTTTTTATTTTACTAATGCTTTGGGATGGATGGGGATGACATGGAGGGAGAAGGATCGACATTGCATCCACATAGTGGTGGTAGGTGATGCTCCAGTTGAGCGATGCTCACACAATGGGGGTTGCTAAAATTTTTTCAGAACCCTTTACTCAGATCACAGGAGGACTTCCTGTAGTTTTTCATTAGGAGATGGGAGACAGATCGAGAGGAGTTTGATACTTGTGGATGATATGTGACATTCACTTCTGAGGTGGATGTTTACTTTGTGATAAGACTAGTGCCTCGAGGTGAGGTACTATTGACGCCACTGTCGCCTAGTCATGTGGACCTGCTTACATGGGTGAGGGACCACCATGGACCTAACCCTTTTTAGGAGGGTTTCATTTATATTGAGGGGATTTTGGACATAGCTAAGCAAGTAGCACTGGCTATGATAGTGTGACTGGTTGGATCAACATCACCACACCTAGTTTTTCGGCCATAGATTGCAATCCTCCAGAGGCTTCAGGGAGGCATATTCTATGATTGGGTTAGCCTTCTTCATAGGTTGAAGACTACACAACTCACACAGGTCCGTAGGG
This sequence comes from Pinus tabuliformis, assembly GCA_031772625.1. NCBI lineage: Eukaryota > Viridiplantae > Streptophyta > Pinopsida > Pinales > Pinaceae > Pinus > Pinus tabuliformis. The sequence goes on from CM062814.1 coordinate 891,273,993, forward strand.
GGGAGGCACAGAGCTTCTGCTATGGAAGTGTTATTTGCATCATGCTCTATGAGAGGGTTGTTATGTTTTGTCAGGTGCTTGTGATGCTGCCTAGGCCCATGAGGGATCCTCGGATCAAGCGATGGGAACTAGGGATGCCCCGAGCAGGTGGAGGTGAGGTGGGGTGTTATTGGATGACCACGGTGGAGGTTTGGTTTTAGTCCAAACCTCAAGTGATACTAGAGTTCCCATATTTTGGAGTGGATTTCCATGAAGATGCAGAGATGGGATTACCCTGAAGTGATGGTTGGGGCCCAATAGGTATGTGATTGTGTGTTCTGCACTATGCTGATTTACATCTATTTATGATGCGTATTTATATCTATATTGATACCATGTATGTTTTCTTGTATATGTGGGACATACCAAACATCCATTAGCATGTCTATGGGGCAATGATCCTCATTGTCCGGGTAGAGATGGTGCGGCAAGTGTGCTACGGTGGCAGAGAGATGATACGATGCAAGAGGACCCTGAGAGGATGATTAGATTATAGCATCTAGAGATAGGTTTTCCCTTGAGAGAGTGAGAGAGTTTGTCTCATCCTGACGAGATGGAGATACTGCAGGAGCACGCTAAGGTTGCAGGGGCTTGCGCAAAGGTTATAGAGGCTTGCGCAAAGGTTGCAAAGGCATGAGGGGTTGTCAAGGATGCATGGGATCGTGTGACTACTCTACTCCAAGGGATACTTAAGGCAAGCTTGGCGATGCTGGATAAGACAATGATGGAGAGGACTATGACTCGAGATAGAGCGAGGCATCATGTTCTCCATTGGCTTTCAATGGCAGTGTCGACTGCTCATCTAATTTTGGCTCTAACACAAGGTGAGGCTAGAGGGCCTCGCACAGGGGGTGCATGGGGTGATGGGGTTGTTGGACCCCAACCCTAGATCTATTTTGATGTATGCATGTACTAGGGGAAGCACCCACTATGAGGATTCTCCCCTTTTGATGACTCAATTTTTCCTGGTGTTGGCTAGCGGATGTATTTTTGGACATATATTTTTTGATATATATATGAGATGAATTTTTGTGGCTCTCATGATGGGTCTTTATGTGATATAATTTTATACATGTGATGTAATTTTTCATTTATTTGATGGATATGATGTTCATGATTTATGTGTCTCGATGATGATGTATATGTGATACATGCCAATCTAGGATTTGATTAGCTATGTGGTCTACTACATGATTTTGATTTTTTGGTATATGTGAAAATGTGATATGATCAAAACCACGAGCTAACCTTTGTGAATGTAGGTTTTTCCGAAAAATGAAAGGGTTATGTACCTGAAGGTTTTGTTCAACTATGATACAACATGATGGGAGTCAAGGAACACATGTAGGTGACTGATACCTAGGTGTGAGGCATTGACCGAGAGACCTATGACAACATCGTATTCGACTTGATTATTGGTGGTTGAACCAATGCAAATCCCATTCTGGTGGAAGGGTGTCAGATCAAGAGAATATATGGCCCAGCAACGAGGCTTTTCAACCATCGAGACACACCATCAATGAACTCGATATGATAGGTTGGCGAATGATCCATCCATGATACATAATGAGAGAGTGATTTTAGTATACATCCGTGATGAGGTGATCATCATAAAAATAAGTCATCGTGCATAAATTTACATTCTATGGATGTTTTGAATGTTATGGATAGAAATTTTTGGGGTAGAGCCCGTTGATGAGACTTTTAGAGCAAGTCCCATCAGGATCTGCTAACATATATGCCCCTTTGAGGAGACAATGTTTAAAAATGTATGGTCCCTTCCATAATGTTTCGAACTTCCCTGGTCCTAAATCTTCTTTTGCAACATCGTAGCGAAGGGATAACTCCCCTTATGTGAATGAACAAGCAGTGATATTACAACCAAAGGAGTATTTAGTCCTCTTTTTATGGTTTTCGTTATACTAAAGAGATTCCCGCTGATTTTCATTGATGTGTTCTAGCTATACTAGCCTTTTTTCTAAAGGTGAGGTATATAAGAGGAGTTCAATGGTAGAGTGTAAGGTATGGATCTCACACTCAATGGGGAGAAAAACTTCCACCCTATATACCACCAATGGATGCTTTGATGGCTTTGTGGTATGCCCATAAGGCTGGAAAAACCATGTGATGCCAATTAGTTTTTTTGTTGTTCACCTTACGATGTAACATTATTTTGAGAACTTTTTTGACAACTTCTACTTGGTCGTTGGACTGAGGGTAGTATGGGGAAGCAAACTCGTGAGAAAAACTAAGGTATTGGTATAGTTCTTGAAATATCTCACTCTCAGGGTTTTTTCCATGATCTGAGACCAACTCCTTGGGAAAACCAAACCATGTTATGACATGGTTAAATAAAAACCATGTGATAGTTTCCAAAGTGTTATTATAAGTGGGCATGGCTTCTGCTCATTTTGTGAAATGGTCGATGGTGACCAAAATATACTTATGGTCACTAGAAGAGTGAGGATTGCAAGTCATGAATTTGATGCCCTATTTTCAAAAGGGCCTACGATGATGACTAGGTGTAGGGGAGTTGGTGGATCTTGTGCCTTGTGAGTGTATCTCTGGAAATGCTCACATTGCTTAACTTCTTGAATATAGTCACCAAATAAGGTGGGTCAAAAATGACCAACACAAATGATCTTTTGGGCAGTGGCCATCCTGGATAGGTTGCCACCTCAGGTTCCGTTTTGATAGTCACTTAATACCTTCTCAGCTTGCTCTAGAGTAAGACATCGGTGGAGAATTTTGTTGATGCCTCGACAACATAGGATGTCCCCCATGAGAAGGTATCGAGGGCTTGATCCCGTATGCTCCTTCGATCATCACGAGTAAGTTGAGGGTTGAAATTATAAGTTCAAAGAAAGATGAGGATGTCATTTTACCAGGGGTCGTCCATAGATATGAAGAACAAATGTTCCTCACGGAAAGAATCATCGACGGGGGACTGTTGGGACTCTATAGGGAGATCTGTGATGAACTCTGCAAGGATAAGAGCCTTTTTTCTTTTAGGGGAAGCAAGTTGTAGGTCGAATTATTGTAGAATAAATACCAATCATGCGTATTTATGGTTTATCATCCGATGAGTGAGAAAATATCTCATGGGGTTAATATTTGCTATTACGGTGGTGGTCTGTAAGATGATATAATGTCGAAGCTTTTATACGGAGTGTACGAGGGCTAAGATTGTATTTTTTTTTGGCTCATACTTTAAGGCAAGCACAAAGAGGTTCTTACTAATGTAATAGATAACATGTTCTCTATTATCTAGAACTTCTTGGATTAATTCCCTTGCGATGGATAATTCAGATGTTTATAGGTAGAGGGTATAATCCATAGTATGTTCACGAGGGCTAACCAACATAGCTTGAAATAATGTATATTTTATGGATTCTGTTCACACCTAATCTTCAACGGTTGGGTAAACAGGAACGTGAACAACCATCAAGAAGATGAACTGATCCGTCCATTTTATGTGTATAAACAATAGTTGTCTAATGAAATAATCAGTCAATTTTCTACTGCCCATTTTGGAGTTACCCTGGCCTGACATGGTATCAGAGCGCAGGTCCCAGATTCCTTGTAACTCCCATCTCTGTCCTGAGCGCTCCTCTATCTTGAGCGCTGCTCAGTCCTGAGTGCTACTCTGTCCTGAGCGCTGCATCTGTCCAGAGTGTTATTGATTCTCTACGCATCATTGATTGTCTGCGCCTCAATGATTCTCTGCGCATCCGTTTTGCTGCCTCTCCACACCGTATACCTTGCTGCCAGTGCACACAGTTATCTTTTGACATTCATAACCTTTACAAAAATCTATCCTGAAGGCAATTTCGAGTTCCTCGTGACCGAATCATATCATTCCCACGGCATTTGCCTCTTCCAACATTTCGAGCTCATATTAGGGGGAATTGGCGCCATATACACAGACGGATTGGCTTTCCCTCCACATCCGAAGCGCTTAACCATATGCTGCTTCACCAACATTCTGAGAGCCTTGCATTACGTTGAATCCCGCTGCCTCGAAAACCCTCTCTGGTTAATACTTCCTTGCTCCACAAGCGCTTGTTTGACCTCGTTGTTTCCAGGGAAAACCACTGCCTATCGACCCGATTGTCGGTACCAACAATTTGAACGTGGTGAGACCACGACATTGTGGCTCCTTTGAAGCATTCCTGTATGACCTCATCGTGAGCCGGACCAAAGTTCACACTCCGCGATTCCTCTCGGCGAAATACAGTTAGTCTACGGGCTCCCTTAATGGCGTCGAGGCTGGCTAAGTAGAGCTCCACTTCCTCGTACACCTCGTTTGAATTGACTCCATAATTCCCATTGAACTGTGGAATCTCAAGTTCGTAATTGGTATTGGAACGTTCCTGAAAGAGGAACAACCATCTATTCAGCCACTGGAGCAACTGCGGAGGAAGGAAGTTTTGGAGGACAGTGAAGAGACCATCAATGACCAAATCGTCTGACATGGTACCTGTACATTGCATCCGCTCGCCCATCGCTTGTTATTTGAGAGCAGTTTTGTCATCGCTTATTATTTGAGAGCACTGTAATTTATTTGAGAGCAGTTTTGTCATCGCTTATTATTTGAGAGCACTGTAATTTATTTGAGAGCAGTTTTGTCATCGCTTATTATTTGAGAGCACTGTAATTTATTTGAGAGCAGTTTTGTCATCATTTATTATTTGAGAGCAGTTCGGATTCTGTTTGTCATCACTCACGACCGCAAGGATATGGTATGGTAACTGATTTGGAATTGCGCGTTTTATTCCATGTGAGTGTGAATGTCCGAATGGTAATGTTGTGAGTCAAGTATTGCGTAATTTATGTAAATAGTCTTTCAAAGCAGTCAAAGTATTGTGCAGTTTTCAAAGGGTTTATTTATCATTCAGAGTATTGCATTGTTCTTCAAAGTGTTTATATATATCAATCAAAGTGTTTGATATTACGCAATTTATTACACAATTTTCTTTTGAATGATAATGCTGCATTGAAAAGTTATCATTTCAATGCTGATGCTTCTAGCAAACATTAGAGGGATTTGAGGGCTGTAACGTAAGGAAAGTATTTTTTTATCAGCAGAGACATTTTTTTTACAGAATGCATTCAATCATCTCTATGGTCGGAATAGTTCTCACTGGCAAGGAGAACTATTCTGAATGGTCCCGGATGGTAAAACACACCCTCATCTACAATGAGTTGTGGAAAGGAGTGTGTGTCGGAGAAGAAGACAAAGACCCTATGCAGCCTACATCAGATAAAGAACTTGTCATTTGGGAAAACAAGAACAACAAAGCCTATGCATTGATCGCAGCATCTGTAAATGAAGAAGTAAGTCGTCATATTTCATCTTATTCCACTGCCTTTGAAGCTTTACAAAAGCTGAAAGAGGTCTATGACTCACATTCTGCACTTGAAGTTCTTCAGCTCATGATTAAACTCTTCACTCTTGAACTGAAAAATAATGATCCTCTTGCTCTTGCATCTGAAGTAAAGTCTATAATGCATGATATTAAATCCACTAAGGTTGAGCTGGATATCCCTCTTATTGCCTTTCTCAAATCACTCTATCCTACCTACTCCAATTATCTTGAGTCATTACAAGCAAATGGAAATATTAAAGATATAACCTTTGACTCTCTTGTGAAAAAGTTTGCTGAAAGAGAGAAAGCCTTTGGAAAGAAGACAGTCCCTGAATCTTCTGAAGAGACTGTTTGCCTTGCTCATAAAGAAAAGCATCCTGCTCAAGATTCTACAAGAGGAAGAGGTGGACGAAGAGGAAGAGGAAGATACTTCAGAGGCAGGGGGGGCAGACATTCTCAAGGAGAAAAGGCAGATCTGCATTGCATTCGCTGCAAATGAAATGGATCACATGATGCTTCTACATGCAAGCTACCATGGGACAAAATTGAGAAGAGAAGAAACTAGCAGAAAGGTAAAACTGATGACACAAACAAAGGTAAAGCACCTGAATCCGCTCACTATATTGAGGCACAATGTAACATTGGAGTAAATGAAGATTTGTTTAATGCTTCACTTGCTTCTTCGAAAAATGATTGGTTGCTTGATTCAGGAGCAACCTGTCATATGAATCATAGGAAAGATTTTTTTGAAGATTTCACTGACAATGTTGATGGAGCAGTATACTTTGCAGATCAGTCAAAAATCAAGCCATCAGGGCTTGGCACAATCAGGCTTAAACTGCTTGGTCTTCCAGAATTTCTTCTAGATCATGTTCTATATCTCCCACAGCTCAAGAGAAACTTGTTGTCCCTGGTCCACATCCGCCAGCAAGGTCACTCCATTCATATGTTTGATGGCAAGCTTGAGGTAAGAAAGGAATCTGACCACTCACTTGTCATGAGGGGTATAGAAGAAGAAAGACTTCTTAAACTGCAAGGAACCTCTGCTCATGCACAATATTTCTCATATATTTCTCATCATGAAGAAGGTATACTTCCGTCAAGTTTATTATGGCATGCTAGATTTGGACATTTAAACTATGATAGTCTCCGCTTGTTGAAGAAAAATGGTGTTGCTGGTTTGCCTACCATTCCTAGAAAACATAAGCAATGTGATGCTTGCATTCTAGGAAAGCATAGCAAACAATCTTTTCATGATTCACATTCAAGAGCACATAGGAAGCTTGAACTCATTCATTCTGATTTATGTGGTCCAATGCCTGTTCCTTCTGCAAATGGAAATAAATATATCATGACATTTATTGATGATTACACCAGAATGTGTTGGGTTTATTTATTGAAGAACAAATCTGATGCTTTTCAAACATTCAAGAATTTTCATAAGTGGATTGAAAATGATGCACAATCTCATATTGGGTCTATTCGCATTGATAATGGAAAAGAATATACATCAAATGAATTTGAAAACTATCTTCGCCAACATGGGATCAAACATCAAACAACTGTACCTTATAATCCCCAACAGAATGGTGTAGCAGAAAGAATGAATAGAACAATCTTGAATATGGTACGATCCATGCTTTTCTTCAAAAATGTAAAGATAATGTTTTGGGCTGATGCTGTTCTATGTGCTGCATATATAAAGAATAGATGTCCATCTAGTGCTATAAGAAACAAGACTCCTTATGAATTGTGGTATGGACATGTTCCCTCGGTAAAACATCTCAGGATTTTTGGTTCCACCTGTTATGCTTTAATACCAAAGGTACATAGAAACAAACTTGGTGCTAGAAGTCGTAAGTTTATCTTCCTGGGGTATTCAAACACCTCTAAAGCATACCGTCTCTATGACGAAGTAAATAAAAAGTTTGTTGTATCTAGAGATGTCATTTTTCTTGAATCATCCAAATCTGACAGTGTTGTTGAGCGGCAACTTGATCGCTTGGATAGATTCACAAAAACAAAATCATTTCAAGAGTTTGATAATCAGATTCCACATCTTGAAGGGGGGATTCCTATACTAGATCAACATGTGGAATCTTCTTCTGAAGAACAATCTCCCTTGCATGAAACTCCAACACCGGATGATCCTTTAAGTGATGTAATTGATAGAATTGGGAGACTCAATCTTGATTCAGTCCCAACTCAATCAACAGAGCAACCTGGACCATCTCAGAAAGGTCCCCCAAAGTGGCTGACAAAGACACTTGAAAGTGTTCATCCTGATGAAATTGGAAAAACAGGAACCAGAAATACAAACCGACAAGATGGAGGTGATGTAGATAACTCTAATTCACCTGTCGATATGGATGTTACTTATGATTGTGAATTGAACTTGTCTACAGATTTTGAACCAACTTCCTTCAAAGAAGCTGCTTCTCATGATGAATGGAAAGAAGCGATGCAGAAGGAGTATGATGCCCTCATAAAGAATGGCACTTGGAAGCTGGTTGATCCTCCATTTGGAACCAAACCAATTGGCTGCAAGTGGGTCTGCAAGAACAAGTACAAAGCTGATGGCTCACTTGACAAGCACAAAGCTAGGCTTGTGGCAAAAGGTTTTGCACAGAAGGAAGGGGTCGATTATGAGGAAACTTTTTCCCCCACAACAAAATGGGCCACCATCCGGACACTCTTTGCACTAGCTGCTCAGAACGGTTGGAAAGTCCATCAAATGGATGTAAAAACTGCATTCTTGAATGGAGATCTAAAAGAAAATGTTTTTATGTCCCAGCCTGAAGGATTTGTTGTGAAAGGACATGAACATAAAGTATGCAAACTTGTGAAGTCCTTGTATGGCCTCAAACAAGCACCACGAGCCTGGTATGAAAAACTAACTGAGCATCTTCTGAAACTCAACTTCAAACATTTTGATCTTGATGATGCAACTTTATTTGTCAAGAAAGTTGGCAAAACAGTTGTATATCTTGTGGTATATGTAGATGATCTTTTAATGACAGGGAACAATGAAAGGTATATTGCATCCATAAAGAAAGAATTAGGAAAAAGTTTTGAAATGACTGATTTGGGCCATGTTCATTACTATCTTGGCATTGAAGTAACCCAACATCCAAAATCCATATTTCTTTCTCAAAAGAAATACATTGGAGATTTGTTAAACAGATTTGGCATGACAGAGTGCAATCCTCTTTCTACTCCAATGGAACAAAACTTGAAGCTCACATCTATTGAAGGAAAGGAATTTGAGGATGCAACAAAGTATAGATAGCTTGTAGGAAGTCTCATCTACCTCACTACTACCAGACCAGACATTTCATTTGCTGTTGGAATTCTCTCCAGGTTTATGCAAAAGCCTTGTGAGGGACATTGGTCTACTGCAAAAAGAGTTCTAAGGTACTTGAAGGGAACTCAAGACCTTGGAATCAAGTATACACAGGTGGACGACTTCAGCTTGATTGGATACTTTGATTCAGAATTCGATGGAGACAAAGAAACTGGGGTATCTACTTCAGGATATTCTATGAGTCTTGGATCAGGAGCTGTCTCCTGGAGATCACGCAAACAATCAGTTCCAGCAGATTCCACAACAGAAGCATAATACGTGGCAGCAGCTGAAGCAACGAAAGAAATTGTGTGGCTCAGGAAAATTCTTGAATATTTGCAGGTAAAACAAGTACAATCAACTCCACTCATGATTGATAACACCTCTGCAATAAAGTTGGCCAAGAACCCAAAATTCCATGATCGTACTAAGCACATCAATACTAAATATCATCTGATCCGACATCATGTTGAGGCCAAAACAATCCATCTCCGTCATTGTTCCATAAATGAGCAAATTGCAGGCATCTTCACCAAAGCGCTTGGAAGAGAAAAGCTTGAAAGATTCAGAACGATGCTTGGGCTCACCAACATCCCTTCAGATTAAGGGGGGGAATGTTCACACCTAATCTTCAACGGTTGGGTAAATAGGAACGTGAACAGTCATCAAGAAGATGAACTGATCCGTCCATTTTATGTATATAAACAATAGTTGTCTAATGAAATAATCAGTCAGTTTTCTACTGCCCATTTTGGAGTTACCCTGGCCTGACAGATTCAAATGACTTTTGGGCTTGTTCATTTCATTGGAAGGGATATTCCTCACGAAGAAGGCACAGGAAGCCATGCGCACAAGTGGTATAATCAGGAACAAAGCGACGTAAGAAACTAGCCTTACCCTGCAGGCTTTGTAACTGCTTTGAAGTTTTTGAAGGTGGTATTTCATGGATGGCCTGGACTGCTAGAGGGTCGACTCTAATACCTTGTTTGGAAACAATGGATCAAAATAATATTCTTGTGTTAACACAAAAGACGCACTTGATAATGTTCAAGCATAGGTTGTATTGTTGACATCTCTAAAACACTAGGCAGAGATCCTCAAAACAATGTGCATGCTTTTTGGATCATATTGTGAGGTCATCCAAATAGGAAAGTATGAGATGAGATAGGTAATGGAATATATAATTCATGGCCCATTGGAAGGTGGCACTAGCATTTTTAAGGCTGAAGGGCATGAATCGATATGTGAATGTGCCCCATGGGGTTGTGAAGGTTTTTTTATATTGATCTGTATGGCGTATCTAAATCTAATTATACCCTGAGAATCCATCCATGAAGGATAGGGCTTTGTGATCGGTACATGCATAAATAACCTGGTCAATGAAGGGTGTAGGGTAATTGTGTTTAGGAAATTATTTGTTCAGATCTATGAAATCAATACAAATTCGTATGGTGCCTCGTTTTTCTTATTGAGTGTGGAGCCTAATTATCTTCTTTATTCAGAGGTCTCAACCATGTTGGACCGTAGTTCCTAAATGGGGCAACAATTCCACCCATATGATAGACGCCATGGGGGTCCATGGGGGATAATGGCTACTTTAAAAGACCCCCCCCCCCCCCCCTTGGCGGGGGTTTGGGGGCAACGCCCTCGAAGTTAAAAATATATGAAAATTTGCCTGGTAAAATATTATAATTTCTTAGTCAATTTGGGTTGTTCATTAGGCAAATGATCTAACGGTAGAATTTATGTTAATTTAGGGTTTTTTTCCCTCTAAGGCAACCCTCAGTTTATATGAGGGAATTGTATTGCGGTTGTGTATGATTATTCTGAGAGAGAGAGAGGAGGTTGTGTGAGAGCGAAGAGGAAATTACAGTGGATCTGCTATAGGTTGTATCTCTTCTTTTTGCTGGATACTGTAAAAGGAATGCCTAGTTATTTATTTGTGGACATAGCCGAAATTGGGTGAGCAACATATATTTGTGTCTCCCTTGTTTTATGTGTTTCTATATTTGTGTTTCCACAATATTTTATGTGTTCTATTGCTTTGAAATATATACTTTTCTAACAACTGGTATCAGAGACGAAGATCTATTTGGATGATAAACTCACAAGAGAGAAGGCTTCTTGGATCAAGTGGGAGCAATGAAAGAATATGGTAGGTTTAGGGTTGAAAAATTTAATGGCCAAAAATACCAGCTATGGAAGATGCAAATGGAATCTTATATGTATAAGAAAGATATTTACCTACCATAGAGTGGAAAATCAAAGAAGTCGATGAGTATGATGGATACAGAATGGGAAACTCTTGACAGAAAGGCACTAGGAACAATATGACTATGTTTGGCAGCATCAGTGGAATTCAAAATTTTAAATGAAATGACAATAGAAGGTTTAATGACGGAATTGGACAAACTATATGAAAAACCCTCAACCTCAAATAAGGTATTTCTTATGAAGCATCTATTTAATATGAAGATGTCAGAAGGTAGATTTTTTGTTGATCATTTAAATGAATTTAACATGGTTACCAGTTAGTTAAGTTTTGTAGGGGTAAATTTTGATGATGAAGTTAGGGCTATATTATTCTTGTGTTCATTTCCAGGAAGTTGGAAAGGCTTAGTTATGGCTATTAGTAACTCTATCTTTGGATCTAGTTATTTAAAGTTTGATGATGTTGCTGGTGCCATCCTCAGCAAGGAAATGAGACAGAAAAGCTTCAGTGAGACATAAGGTCATGCTTTGATTGTAGAGACTAGGGGGAGAAAAATGAAAAGAGGAAGGAGCCCCGGAAATCACAGTAAGTCAAGAAAAGGCATTTCCAAATCCATATCAGGTATAGTGTGTTGGAAATGTGGGAAGAAAGGACACTTGAAGAAAGACTGCAAATCTCGGAAAGGAAAAGAAGGAGATGGACAACAAGAGAACAATCATGAAGAAAATGTGATAGGTGATGTGTTGCAAGAGGCTTTGATTCTTTCATTAGAAAATATTATTGATTCTTGGGTGGTTGATTCAAGGGCTTCATTCCATGTTACACTTGAGAGGAAACATTTTCATAATATGTTTAAGGAGATTTTGGACATGTTCATTTGGGTGATGATAAACCCTATACAATCATTGGAATTGGTAAGGTTTTTATAAAGCAACAAAATGGAAACAAATGGATATTGAAGGAGGTAAGGCATGTTCGAGATCTGAAGAAAAATATGATTTCAATAGGGCGGGTAGGTGGTGAAGGTTGTGTAACTACATTCACATAAAAAACTTGGAAGGTCACTAAAGGAGACTTGGTAATAGAAAAAGGAGAAAAGGTTGGTATGTTTTATTTATGCAATGGTATTTCTAATTCTTTTAATGCTTTAACATCCATAGGAGAAGATATGACATTGTGGAATCATAGGCTCAATAACATAAGTGAGAAAAGGATGCAAATTCTTCACTCAAGAAATTTGTTGCCAGGTTTGAAGCATGTTGATTTGGATTTCTATGAGAGTTGTGTTTACGGAAAACAAAAGAGAGTCATATTTATCAGAGTTGGGAAGGAAAAGAAGAGAGAAAAATTAGAGTTTGTTCATACAAATGTATGGGGACCAGCTCAGGTATAATATCTTAGTGGGTCTCACTATTATGTTAGTTTTATTGATGATGCATCTAGAAAACCTTGGATTTATTGTATTCAGAATAAATCTGATGTATTTGATACTTTCAAGAAATGGAAAGCTTTGGTTGAGAATGAGACAAGAAAGAAGTTGAAGTGTCTCAAATTAGATAATGTAGGTGAATAATGCAGTAAAGAGTTTGATAACTACTATTCATAACATGGAATATGTAGAGAGAAGACAGTTCCAGGAACACCACAGGAAAATGGTGTGTCAAAAAGGATGAACAAGATAATCATGGAGCGCGCAAGGTGCATGAGATTGCATGAGGGATTTCCCTTAAAATTTTTGGCAGATGTTGTAGATATTGTTGTTTATCTAATAAACATAGGCCTTCAAGTTCTTTGGATGGTGGTATTCCAGAGGTTTGGACAAGTAAAAAGGTAAACTACTCATTTTTAAAGAATTTCTGTTGTGCAGCCTTTGTCCACATTAATAAAGAAAATAGAAAAAATATTTAGGCAAAATCAAAGAAATATCCTTTTAATGGATATGGTGTTAATGAATTTTTAATCTCTTATAAGATTATGAAAAGCACAAAATCATTAGGAGAAGAGATGTCATATTCAATGAAAAGGTCTTCTATAAGGATCATATGCAAGAAAAGAAACGGGAAAAGGAAATCAAAGAATATGCAGTGCTTGATGAGATCACAGAAAAAGTAAAGGTGCCTAAATTTCATAATGAACAATAGCCACAACAACAACAACAACCACAATGACAACAAGCACCTCAAACACCTAAAAGTGGTGTTAAAAGATCTACCAGGATAAGTATACCTCTTGAACAATACTCTCCTTCAATATATTATGTATTGTTGACTGATTCTGGTGAACCGAAAAGATATGAAGAAGAAATGCACATAGAAACTAGGAAGAAGTGGGAGCAAGACATGAAAGAAGAGATGGACTCCTTGATGCATAACCAGACTTGGGACTTAGTCAAGTTTCCTGCAGGTAAAAAAGCATTGCAAAATAAATGGGTTTACAAGTTAAAGGAAGAAGATGGAGGAAAATAGAGGTATAAGATTAGACTTGTTGTGAAGGGGTTTGCATAAAACAAAGGTATAAAATTTGATGAAATTTTTTCTCCTGTTGTTAAAATGACTTCAATCAGAAATATTTTCATCCTTACCAGTTAGATGTAAAGATAATCTTTCTCCATGGGGATTTGGAGGAATAAATATATATGTAACAACCATAAGGGTATGAGGTCATAGGTAAGGAGAAATTAGTGTGTAGGTTTAAGAAGACCTTATATGGCCTAAAACAGGCTCCAGGGCAATGGTATCTAAAATTTTACAAGTTTATGTCTGAACAAGGTTATACTAGATGACATTCTGATCACTGTGTTTATCTTAAGAAACAAAATGATGGTAGCTATATTATATTTCTATTATATGTAGATGAAATGCTTACTGCGGGGTCTAACATGCAAGAAATAAATTGTAACACCCCCTCCTCCTATGTCCACCCAAGAAACAGGCCAGCTAGGGTAAACATGCAATGAGAGAGGCTACTGTAAGGGATTAAACTTCCTTGGTGACCTAAAGGAAATGGAACTGACGTAACATATTAAACAAACCCATCCACATCATCAACAACATCCTCAAGAGACATGTAAGCCACTTAGACATCGTTTCCCTAATTCCCACTGATGATTTAAGCCTTTTCACCCCTGGTTTCTCTCATTCTATAGGAAAGACAACAACTAGAAGCCAAAGTTGCTCTCACAAGTCTGTGTGCCAGTGTCCCTGGACTTTTTCCAGTAGACCTATGCCAACATCCCTGAGATTTGAGCCACTTTTCTAGATCAGAATCACGACCTCTACTAATAAATTCTTATAACCTTTAGAATCCATCAAATACATGATGAAAATATAAACAATTCAAAAAGAAACCTTAGGACGATGCCAGAGCATCCCCAACTGGGATTGACATTTTGTCAAACACTTGGCATCAATGCAACCTATAGGTCTAATATAAAAGAAAGAGCATAAATGACTGAAAAAACTTATGAAACATAACCAAAAGGATCACCTCCTTCTCCATTGAACTATTATATCATCAATTAGGTCTTTCATCCATCCATTCAACAATTACAATTAATTACATGAAATAACCATGACATGAACCAATCATTTAACCATGCTTATAACCAACATAAAACCATATAAATATAAGAGATATGAAAGCCAGTAAATCCACATATAAACCAGTGAAAAAGTAAGAAAATTTACATTATATTAATCATAAGCAAATCCAACTAGGTTTAGGACTTCCACAAACCACCCGACCATAGACATGGCTGAACCAAATCTATCTTTCATCCAGTCACCCCCATGCCATATTCCAAGCATGAATGTGGGATGTCATAAAAGAACCAAGGGAGTTTGGAGGTTAAACCACCACCATCCTCATCAAACCGTGATCACACCAAAACCATTGCTTCAATCACCACCGAAACAAACTTGGAATGCCATCCAGAATCCATCACTATCCTTGAGGAATTTTTAGTCTTCTTGTCTCTCAAGATTTAACGCAATCCAATCCTAGATCAATAGGACCTAAATCGAGACCACTCTCTCAGGCTTTACCACAATCCAAACCTGGATCACTAGGCCCTAAACCAAGACTCCTCCCTCAGGCTTTACCATGTATCCCGACAAAAATGGTCAGGGGATTCCTAGGCCTTTGGGAATGAAACTTGAGACCACCTCTGCCCCAGATTCAGAAATCCATCCGGCAAACCAAATCTCAAAGACCAAAATAAACATCCCAACATCATGGCATTTGGAAAAATCCAAGGCTAAGATGAAAACCGATGTTATAACCCGGCAAAACCATGCCACCGAAAACAAGAGAACCATACCCCAAAATGCAAATCCATGCATGTCCAAACCAGCTAGGAAATCACACATGCAAAAGGTTACCTCAAAGTATTCCTGCTAAAGTTACTTGATCCTACTTTCCTTTCCTTGATCCTTGCTTTCCTTCCTTTCTCTTTGCTTTATTTTCCTTCCTTGATCTAAAGCTAGAGTGCTCCAAGAAAACACTAAGTGACTAAGAGTGAGAGAGAGAGAGATAGAATAATGAGAGAGATCCAAACTTGAACTGATAAAAGGTTACCAACTGATCCTCATAAGCCTTTTTATTAATGAGGCCTCTATTTTCTTCATTTTCCATTATTTTCCTTGAATTTCCTCCTCACATGCAACTTGTGACCTTTCACATTAATTTTCTCCTAATTTCTTTTATTTTCATAAATAAATGTGCCAACAATTCCTTTTTGCCTTTTAATGTGTTTGCCTTAGCCTTTTCCAATTTTCCTTAGCCAAAACACACATCTAGTTATGCCCAATATGATATCTTTGCCCAACATTCAACTTGTAATAATTGTCCCTTAAACATGGTCTTATTTTTCCCTTATTAACTTTTATTACATGGAATTTTGACTAGGGCTATTACAAAACCCTCCCCCTTGGGGAACATCATCCTCGGTGTTAAACCACACCAAGGCCTTAGTAAAATTGCTAAAAAGAAAACATACTACCCATGGAGCTTTATAACATAGCTTGATGCAGTATTTACAATGATCACCCTGCTGAAAAAGCAAACTAACATGACAACATAATGACATGACACCCATACCGCTTATTGGAGCTTTATAACTTAGCTCATGGTGGTATTTACATCCATATAATATGTACATATAGCAACATCACTAAAACATACATGAAAACATATACCAAGACATATACCAAAACACCATACCAAAACTTCTTTTCCTCAGCCGCAAACAATGAAGGATACAGGGCTCGCATCTGATCTTCCATATCCCATCTAGGTTCTTCAGGACCAAAGTTCTTCCACTGCACTTTAACTTGCTTTATGGCTCTATTCCTAAGCATGAGATGTTTCTGCTGCAATATGCACGGAGGCTTTGGATGGAACTCTCCTTCTTGCTCCACCTTCAATACAGACTAATCAATAACATGATAAACATCCTTTATATACTTCTTAAGCAATGAAATATGGAAAACATCATGGAATTTTACTGTTGGAGGCAGTTCAAGTCGATATGACATTGGTCCAATCCTCTTAAGGATCTCGAAAGGTCCGCAATACCGTGGTGCCAACTTGGCACATGAACTAATCCTCAAAGAGATTTTCTTGGGCTTGATGCAAAAATACACATGATCCCTAACTTGAAACTCCTTGAACACCCTATGGTGATCTTCATAACTCTTCTATCTATCCTGTGCTACCTTTATATTCTTCTATATAACCTGCATTTTCTACTCGATGTCTGCCAACATGTCCAGTTCAATAAGTACCATGTTCACTGGATCACTCCAGTTGACGGGAGTGTTACAACTCCACCCATACAATGCCTCAAAAGGACTCATCCTCAAAGACTCATCATAACCATTGTTGTATGCAAACTTAACCAATGGAAGATACTCCTCCCATTTCTTTTGCTAGTGCATCACATACATCCTCAACATATCCTCCACGATCCTATTGACCCTCTTTGTCTATCCATCTGTCTCTGGATGATAAGTTGTACTAAAGGCCAACTTTGTAACCAAGCCTATAAATAGCTCCTTCCATAACTTGGAAGTGAACTTTGCATCCTTGATCAACACAGTCTTCTTTGTAACATCGTGAAACCTCATTATCTCTCTGATGAACACCTGTGCTACCTCACTGGCTGAATATGTAGTCTTTACTAGAATGAAGTGAGCTAGCTTTCTCAACCTTTCAACCACGACCATAATAGAATCATGCTACCTCACTACCCTCGGAAGACCTGTAATGAAATCCATGGAAATTACCTCCCATTTCCATTCTAAAATCTCTATAGGCTATAGTAAACCAACTGAATTCCTATATTCTTCCTTGACCTGCTGACAATCTAAACATCTAGCCATGAACTCTGCCACTTCCTTCTTTAGATTCAGCTAATAGTAGAACTTCTTTATCATCGTCAATGTCTTCTGATATCCTGGATGACTCGAGTATGGCTTGGCATGAAACTCCCTCAAGATAAGCTTCTTGAGATCCCTAAAATTTGGCACATAGATCCTATCTCTAAATATCATCAAACCATCTATTGTGAGACAATAGTCTGCATCCCGATCACCTGCACTTGTACCTACATTTGTACCAGTACATGTACATGTACATGTGCTCTGTTGTAACCTGTGCATAATCTCCATGTATTTTTCATCCCATTGTCCTACCTGCAAGATCCTATGATGTAACTCTGTCCCATAAGAGATCATAGTTGCTATATGATTTACCTGCATCTTCATGCTAAGAGCATCTACAACCTGGTTCTCCTTCCCTTTGATGTATCTGATCATGAATTCGAAATCACTAAGGGTAGCCAACCATCTAGCTTGCCTGGAATTGAGATTTGACTCATCAAACAAATACATCAACCCACTGTGGTTGCTCATCAATGTAAACCTCCTGCCCATAAGATAGTGTCTCCACATCTTCAATGCATGTATAATTGCTCTAGCTCAAGATCATGAGTCAGATAGTTTCTCGTGCTCATTCAGTTTCTGTGACTCATAGCACACTACCTATCCTTCTTGCATGAGAACTCCACAAGGCCCTCTCTTGCAAGCATATGTATACACTACAAACTCCTTGCCTGAATCCATAGAATTTAGCACTGGTGCATGTGTCAACAACTTCTTAAGCTACTCAAAATTGGCCTCACATTCTTCTGTCCATTCAAACTTCTTACCTTTCTGCTACATGATGTGATAGGATATGCAATGTGTGACAAGTTCTAGATGAACCTCTTGTAATAGCGTGCAAATCCCATGAATGATCTTACCTAATCCACATTCTTAGGAGCTTCCCACTCCATGATGGCCCATATCTTTTTTGGATTTGCTGCTATGCCATCCTTGGAGACAACATGCCACAAATAATGTACCTTAGTCTAAAATAAGCTACACTTGCTAATTTTAACATACAACTGATGCTCTCTTAGCAATCTCAACACTACTTCTAAATGCTCGACATATTCTTCCTCATTCTTAGAATGTACTAGTATGTTATCAATGAATACAATAAAAAACTTGTCTATATAATAACACATCACACTATTCATCAAACAAATGAATGTATTTGGAGCATTGGTCAAACTGAATGGAACAACAAAAAACTCATAATGCCCATTCCTGGTCCTGAATGCAGTCTTGAAGATATCCTCTTCCTTGATGCGTACCTGATGGTAGCACGATCTCAAGTCGATCTTAGAGAACACTACTGCTCCCTTCAATTGATCAAACAAATCATCAATCCTCGGCAAAGGGTACCTGTTCTTGATCATTACCTTGTTCAACTACCTATAGTCAATGCACAATATAAGAGTACCATCTTTCTTCTTCACGAACAACACTGGTGCGCCCCAAGGTGATACACTTGGCCTAATGTACCCCTTGTCCAACATTTCCTTCATCTGCAACTTTAACTCAAGAAATTAAGGTGTGATCATCCTATAAGGTTCTTTTGATGCTAGGGCTACCCCTGGCACCAACTAAATAGAAACGTCTACCTCCTTGTGAGGTGGATAATCTGTATTATACTTAGCAAATACATCCTGAAACTCTGCAAAACTAGGTACCTTCTTAACACATCAACATCCTCAACCTACTTACCCTTGTCACTACAAATGTGTACTGCAAACATCAGACAACCTTTTCTGCAACTATTCTTAGCCTGCATAGTGGTAACTATCCTCACTGATGTAGGCTTCTTCTTTCCCTGCAAAGTCTGCTTTTCCCCACTATCATCGACACACTCAATGGCCTTATTGAAGCAATCCACTTTGGTTCTATGAAGGTATAGACAATCCATACCCAAAAGCATACTATACGATCCGAATGGAATTACATTCAAATGTGTTGTTGTAGGCATACCATTTAACTCAAATGCACAAACTCTCACCCAATGGTGAAGTCTCTTCTTCGTACATGAAGCCAACTATACCAACCAATATTTTGCATGCACTTATTTTCTCAAATCACACTTATCCACTAGGTCAGGATTAATATAGCTATATTTAGATCCAGGATCAATCAAAATAGAAACAACTTGATCACAAAGCTTACCATCCATCTCAATGATACATGCCTGATGGTCCGCCTGCCTATTGTCCACAGCTACATAGATCCGAGGAATGCTATGACCAACATCACTAACTATATGAACCTCCTGAGCAATATATATCTAGGGTCTACCACCACTCTGATACTGTGGACAATCATTCTTACGATGATCCTTACCACATATCCAACACTGCAATGGTTCCCTACCATTGCCTCTAGCTTGCTGTTGTCCACATCCTTTCTCAGTTGTATTGAACCTCTTGTAAGGAACTGCATTTTATTTCTCACTCTCATCTTAAGCTCTTCCTCTCTTTGGTGGCCATTTTCATTTACCTTTCTCATTTCTTTTCAAGTCATTCTTAGGCTCAACTTTGCGCTTCGATTGCTCATAACAATGCTTCAACTTTCGGATGGCCTCCTCTAACAATTTAGGTTCAACGAACTCAATCCGGTCTTTGTATGCAACTGGAAGTCCACTGATGAATCTATAAAACTTGGCCTTCTCCTCCCTAAGGTAAAGCACATATCTCAACAACTCCAAAAACCCGCTAGTATACTCATCATCTGTAATAGAACCCATCCGCAACTCATAAAAATTCTTAGCTCTATCATCATAGTACCTCTCAGACAAGTAATTCTTATTGAAGAGCCTTTCAAGTTCATGCCAAGTGAAATTATCCTCATGTATACCTTTGACATTCTTCATGTCTTCCCACCAAATATTCGCTTTACCTTTGAGACTGAAAGTGGTTATCTTTACTTTCATGTTTTCTAAATAACCATGCAATCAGAATAATTTCTTCATACCAAGCAACCATGCTTCTACGTCCTATGATTTCTTCAACTATCCATCAAAGGTAGGTGGCTTTTCCTTCTTAAACTCATCTGGAAAGTATCCCCTATCACTCCTCCTGTCAGGATGATAACAATGACGATCATGATGCATGTCAGAGCCATAACTAGAATAGTACCTATGTCGATCACCTCTCCTATCTGGAGTTTCCAAAAGCCTGCCATCTTTGATTGTGTCAAATCTATCCGACCTGTGTCTACTAGGAGACCTATTGCCATAAGCCCCATTAGTTATGTCCTCATGTCCATGGCTAATCCAAAGTGGTCCCTCTTGCTGCAAATTTGACAAACTCTGAAGTAATATCGCATTCACCTCTACTTGTTTCTCTTGTGCCAGCATGATTTTTTTCATTATCTGCTTTGCAACTCCTTATTTCTTCCTTCAGGCTTCTCAATGTGTCTGCCAAGTCAGAAGAGTGCCCCCCACCACGTTGCCCATTTGATGCATAGTGAGATTCTATGTAGTCTACCACCTTGTTATCTATCTGATCTCTTTCCTGCAAGGCATACTATGTCAGCTAAACACAATACAATAAACTTAACGTACCTTAGTATATTTCGAGGAGGACACCTTGTTTTCAAGATCATCAAATCAACGTGATACATGTATAACGTAATCATAACATCATATAGACATATACCGAATAAATGTATCAACACATAAACATCATTATAGCTAGGTGTTGACGGTGCTAGACCCGCCAACATGTCAAGGGGATCTCCCTGATAGGAAGTCCCAATTAGACCGTTTGGTGTAGGAGTCCTAGTAGTAGGTCATAAAGTAATGCATTGACCGTGATGTCACATAGAGGCAAGTAAGATAACTCTGCCGGTTGCAAGGGTGCGACTGCTGCAGTGAGTCAAGGAAGGTGCATGAGAGGTTCCAACAAAAAGGGGGTGAGATGAGTGCGCCCCCTGACAACCTGTATCAATACTCAGCTGGGAAGGGAACACGAGCGAGGTTGAATCATAAGATGGAAAGCAAAGCAGTCAACAATCCAAAGTGGTGGCTAAACCAACAACACATTTGCAACATGATTCTTATAATTGAATACGAATCAATTCATACAAAAATACGTAAGTTAAACAACATATATCATTGAGGAAACCAGAATAGTCCAACTACAATAACAACATATGCATGAAAATGTGTTGGATCTTATTATATAAAGAAGTGTAGTTCCAATCATACAATACATCCATTTAAACTTGTTAGCCCCATCAGTGAAACGTTACAGCCACATCCGCCTGCTCCTCCAAAGAGATGTAATAGCTCCGTGTAGTGGAGAAGCCAAGGCACACCAAGCTTTCTTCAAGGTAGTCATAATAGAAGCTTGGTTGACCAAAATCCTATACAATGAGTTATGAGGGACTATTTATAGCAAAGGGTGGGGTGACCCTTGACATTCCCCCTTGTGACTATTCAACTACCCTCATGAATCTTCACCTACTCTGTGACTGTTACATCCACTATTGAGACATGACTTACACTTGACATGACTCAACATTATAATGCACATGTACCCATGTGAAAAATGGCTTGAACAAGACAAACTAGACATCATCATGACTTAGACAACTATAGAAGTCCAACTACTCAACATCCTTATGCTGATCAACAGTAACATATTGATGTCTGATTGGTAGTCCTTGGTAGTGTACGTGTGTTCCGTCGTGACATCTGTCTGAAACCTGAATCTTGCCTCCATAGCATCTAGGTACACTGCTCGGGCTCCTCTGTCCAACTCATCTAAGAGCATGCGCATCATTGTCTTCAATGTGGTCAAACCAACAACATACTTGTGCATGATGTCTGCACTGATAGGCAAGTCTGGGCTAGTGGCGGTGCACATCAATTCGTTGAAGTACGAGTCAATCTCCTGTCGGACCTACTTCTCTGTCTTTGCCTGGGTGAGAGTCCCAAGTGATGGGATTGCATGTGTGTGCACTATAACATACATGCTCTTGAATACTCATGCATGGGAAGCTTTTATGCTAATGATGAGCTACGGTAGGTCTTCATATTTCCGGATATGACTCAAGATACGTGCTTGCAGTTTGATCAAATTGGCCCTCATCATCTTTGGCAGGTGAAGCGAGGCTCCCTTGTACTTCATCTTCCATGCTTGCATGTTATCAAAAAAAACATGTATGTTTTTAAAAATGTGTGCTCTTCTCACACATTGCTGCTACCATCCATGGAGATGGACAACTACTTGGTGCACGGTACCAAACTTGGAGTACAATGCTGCATAACTGTGTCAAGGGATAATACTTCATCTAGTATTTCCTTCTTCAGTTCGGCTCAGGTGGACATTGTAACCAAGTTTCCTCCTTGCTTGGCCACCTATAGTTCCTTCATCATTCGCTCATTCTCAGCTATGAGGAAATGGACACTTGAGCTAGTGGCTTCAGCATATACTCTAGTTGCATCTTCCAAAGAAGCTAGATGCTTGTGCACATCAGTCACGATAACTTGTTCTTCAACTTGCGCAAGAGAGGTTTAGTCCTCTGGAGTCGGTACTCTGTGAAATTGCACAACTCTTTGATGAGATTTGTCAAAGGAGATGTTGTGCACTTCTGCTTCCAGTTGACCACCAAGGATCTTAGTACCTCCTTGGTCATTTGAGACTTTCTCATCATCTGGATGCAATGAAGCGGGTGAGTTGACCTCTTTGTGGTGAGGCATGAGGTCGGTGTCCTGTTCCAACTCCTACTGCTCCATGTGTGCATCCAACTATTCAAGCGGCTGTTCTATCTCATGAGTGAAGCCTTGCCCCTATGATGGTTCACCTTGTTTGCCTGATACTAGTTGTTTAGATGAATCAACTACTTGTACGGGCGTTGCTTCATCTGTCTTTACATGATGCGTCCCCTACTATATATGCTGCTGCTACACCTCCTTCTCCTGTTGGTGCAACTCTTGTTCTTTTTGGAGTTTCTCCCTCAGCTCATGCAAATCCTTCTCTACTTCTTCCATTCTCTTCTTATCCCTCTGCCTTCGCGCGATGCACTTGTCACACTACTACCTCTTTGCCTGAATAGCCATAGCTTCTTGCTCTACAAGTGGATCTACTCGCAACTTTCATATTTTCTCCTCCTCCATGCGGTTGAAAATCTTCCTCTCCCCTTTTTCGCGCACAGGTATGCTTGGCTCTACTTCCTCTATTGGTGCTGCTACGTTGGTGCTCTCTGTGATGCTGCTTCATGCTGCTTTGCTAACCACTCTACAATGAAGCTGACCTGTTCATTGGGTCCAGAGGAATTGTAGCAATACCTCCATGAGTCCTCCTCAGCCCAACGAAATTCCCCATGGATCCAGTTGAACTGAACTCTCATGCAGTGATACTTCACAATGCAATGTGGGTGATACGGCTTGAAGCTTTGGAGGTCGAATGGGTACTTCTTCATGTATTATAATTCGACATCCACTTGCTTGATACTACAGATCTAATATAACCCAATCCACAACGAAAGAGTGGGTCAAGATGCCTTCTTCTTCCGTAGCAGTCTAGCTATCAATCCTGCTAAGATGTGATATGCTACTTCTTGCATGACAAGTATGTCCAAGGAAAAATTTGGCAGAACATGCGGAGGCTTCTCCGCACTGAAAATTTAGATGAAAGTGCTGGATGGTGAGGCATACCAATTTGAAATTCCTAACAACACCTCCATTGTTTCCTTTGACATGTAGGTTGGATCTTGTTCAAATATCATCCTGTATACTGGGGTGACAAAATGGTCAGATGCGTATATTATTACTCCTCTAAAGTTGCATTTAGACAAGAACTTGAAATATGTGTTCACAACATTCTCCGCTCGTGACCATGCCCACTCCAAGCCCAAGAACTCATGTTGGGCATAGACTGCATCTAGGATGTATGCAGACATATAAATCTCTGCATGCATACCCTTAGGTGACTGTCAAGCCTTCGTGACTTGTTCCTTCAGCTGATGAGCTAGTATGCCAGACCAGTTGCATGGTCTTCCTTCTCTAGCCAGTTGGTCCAATGTGATCACCCAACTCTAAGGAAAGGTTTCAATGCTTTCTTGGCCACTAAATAGACATGCAAATATGACCAAGTATTGGTACGCCTTCATCAATATCTTTGTCTTGTAGACCTGGTTGGGTGTCATCCTGAAACGAGTTGGCTATGTTATCACTCATATTTTTTCCTTAGAAGTTATCAAAGAAGGAATAGTCCGAGGTAACCACAAACCAATCTTTTAGACTCATTTTCTAGCCAACCTAAGTCCAGAGAGGGCTCTCTCTTTATAATTTAACTTTGTTTAAATAAGATTTCAAGCTAGTTCTTAATGTTCAGGATTGTTTGTTTTGATTGGGTGGTGGACTTAAGAAGACAAATGGGCAGAGCAAATATTTAGGCCATTGGGCTATGGAGGCAATCAAAAAAGGCTTAACTGGATTTGATCTATCACTGAGGTAAGAGTCCACAAGGCAGGCTAGCACAACGAGAGCAAATCTGCGAGTTCAAATGGGTGAAAGTCCTAACCAGGGCCAAGGGCAATGAAGAATCCTTAACCGGGATTGGGATGAAGAAAGGAAGGATGGCCAGTAGTAAAGGGCAATGAAGAATCCTCAACTATGGGCCAAAGGGGGGGTAAACTACGGAAGTAAGGGGGCAATTAAGAATCCCCAGACCAAGGCATTTTAGTAGAAAACATAAATAAAACAAACAGTTAAAACAAAGAGAACGTAAGCTAATTCTAATGATATCATTCCTTTTTTGCTTTTAAGATTGTATAAGAAACACATATGAATATTTCATAACATAAAGATAATACAGTATTTAAACATGAGAAAATGATACTTATTTGTTTGAATTGTGCACAAGAATCCAATGAAATGTCCTCAACTTTATTTCATTTCTAGTAAAACCAATCCAGTCTTGAGTACAATAGCTCCTTGGCTCAAAAATGATATGTCTACAGAAATATATTTTAATCCACCTTAATTACTTCGATTTGTGAAGTATTTATACAAAAATTAATACAAAATATCTCATAACTATATGAGAATTATTCTAGGAAACAAAAAATATCTTCAACACGAAGATAGAGACAGATGGAGAACTGTCTTCTAGCTGTCCCTTTTATTGTGACTCTGCTGGTTGTTATGACTTGGATTTGGCTCTTGCAGTTGCTTTGTAATTATGTGCTGGAATCACTTTCATCTTTGACCTACTGATACTCTTTACCTGTGCTGTTTTGATCCTCTTTTACCTGTTTTACTTGGCAGTTATCTTTTATCTTATAGATTTACTACAATAACTTATAGTAAATCAGTCAAACTGGTCCACCATTCACTGTCAGGTAACTTCATCCTTATCATTTTCTTGTAGATTTCATCAGCTTCTGTGTAGTTGGCAAAATTTGGTTTTCTTGTGAACAAGTGCTTGACTTCATGTTTTATGTAGAATAGATTCTCAAGGCCATCATAAAGCACCTTTCCAGTGGGCAAATATTTCACCCCTAAAGTACTAGCTTAGCTTTTAGCCAGCTTTTCTAACTTGTCAACGTAATATTCTTGGGTCATCAACTTATCATGGATCACCATAGGATTGGGGAGTCCTTTTTCTCTTAAGATGCCATACTTTAGCATAAAGTTATCAATATCTACCTAGATGCTCTGACATCTTTTCTCCAAGTTAAGCATCAGGTTCCTTTTGGTGAGAACCTTTTTGATCTATATGATTGTTGCTGTTATGCCTTCTATCTCCAATTCATCAAGCTGATATCTGTTTTTGCTGTTCAAAAAGGTGATTAACTGAATGGATTCTTCAGGTTTGTTTCCCAATTCTTCCACTGTCTTGTGGATTGCCTCTGTAGCCATTTTGACTAATTCTATTTGCTAAAAAATAATCTGAATATAAGGCCAAACATCATTGATGGAATCAATGATGTTGGCCCAAAGGATTTCTTTCATGTCTCCTAATGGTTCTTCTAGTGTTAAATCCTTCTCAAGGGATTTATCATTTCTACCATCCTTAGGTTCCTCTGGTTTTCTTATTTGTGCTGTATCTGTGCAATGTTACAATTGGTTTCTAAACTTGTCACTTGTTCTCTAAGTTTCTTGAGCTTAGTGGCCTGGATACTCATTTCTTCCATGGCCTTGATCAACTCTGCAGTTTTCTCTGTTTGTGTCTCTATGCTGGTTGATGTAACTGTGCCTGATGTAGTACCTGTTAGTGGCAACGTTGTAGCTGGAGGAAGTGTAGGTGGCAAGGCAGCTACCAAGGTGAAGGGTACTGCTGTGGAGACTTTAGGTATTACAGTCTGAGGAGCGGTGGCCAACTCACTCTGCTTGGACTGTATCAAATTATCCAATTCTTTCCCAGTTTCCTTTAATTGGTCATTTAACTTAAGGACTAGGTCCATAAGTTCTTCCTCTTTCTGTGTTTCTAAGACTTCAGCTGTTTAAGGATGATGAAGAGGAGGAATCTTGAGCTGCTTCTTCAGTGCAACTATGTCATCGTTTCTTCTTTATCAACTTTTCTGCTACCTTAACATCCTTGGGATCATGTCCTAGCTCTATGACCAAGTCCTCTAAGGACTTTATTCTAGTGTCTTTGGTCTGAGAAGAGGCCTTTTCCAACTGAAATTGTTCTGAGATGTTATTCAGTGAATTCTGAAGCTGCTGGGCTGCTATGGCCTTGTTGGTCAAGGTGGACTATACCATTTCTCTAGTTTGTTTATGCAACTCAATTTGGTCAATAGGATGGATATCCTTTGCCAATAACTCAAAATCTATCTTAAGGTAGTCTTCCATTGATTTTGGTTGCTATATGGTTGGCTTGAGAAAGCTCATTTGCATCTTGCCCTCTTTTATATCAAAGGCTGACAATAGCCTTGTTTGGTTGGTTGGAGCAATCCTCAGATACTGTGTATAGCTTTGCACCTTCAGCCTTTCATTCCTTGCCTTGATTTCCTTGTATTTTTCTTTGATATCTTGGCTCTGTCCTATGGGAACCATGAAGGAGGATGCTTCCACACTTTGTTTCCTTTCCAACATTTGAGTTTTAGAGGTGGAAGGTTCTTGTGTCCCTCCTAAAGGAGTGTTGAGCTTGCTTTCTGTCCTCTCTGCCCATGAAATCTCTATTGTTTCCTTAGTGTATTCTTGCTCCGCCTATGGATTTAACCTATGCCTCTTAGCATATGTTTGGTCAATAGGCCTACTAGAAGGAGTGGCCTCCTCTCTTTCTCTTTTAAGGTTCCTTTCCTCATTAAGAGGAGTCTGCAAAATAGGGGGATTGCTCATGATTTGTTCAGGTTGAGCAAGTTCCTCTGAAATTTCAGGCTGTTCAAATTCTTCTGGCTGTTCTGAAAGCTCTGGTTGCTTTGATGGCCCTACTTGTTCTGAAGACTTTGTTTGTCCTGATGGTCCTACCTCTGCTGATGGACCTGCTTCTTCTGTCTGCCCACTATGGCCCTGTGCTTGTCTCTGAAACTGAGACTCTCTTGGAACCAATACAAAGGAATCCTCATCAAGTCTTCTGTCTAAGTCCATTAATACATTATCAACAACAACCTTTGTGCTATCTCGATCTATTAAAGTGCCTTCCACCCATTCAGATTGATTAGCACGGGGATCCTGTGGTGGATGTAAGGAGATAGTTTATTCTTTTGTCTCCTATTACAAATGAAGCTAAAGGGGTCATAGGTCCACATGAAACTCTGTTTCAGTTTCAACTTTTGGAGGATTTCGTCTGCCTCTTTTCCTGCTTCCCTACTGTTACAAATGAATGGGCCCAATTGATCTTTTATTCTAAGTTGGGCTTTCTTCTTGGCTTTTACAAAGTGCACCTCATCTGAATTCATCATTTGTCTGGAGTACTCCAGAGCAAATAATCTCATGGGGAGGTATTTTGGAAATTTGTAAAGTGGCAATTCACATCCATAAATTTTGATTTTAGTGTGGTTTTGGTACAAGTACCAATCCCCCACTTTGTACTGCTTTGACAACTATAGGACCCTCCTGATGTTTGCACTGATTCTGGGTGGAGAGTTTCCTAGTAGCATGGTTGTCATAGGGTAAACAAAGAGGTCTATGAAGTCTGTATAGGAGTATTGAGAATCAAACTGATGAATCAAAGAAGTCCAGAAGATCACTGATCTGGAGTTTCCTGTGGTATTTAGCTTTTGGAGGGAAATTGGAAATCTATCAGCTTTGTAGTACAAGAATAAATGATATAGAATTGAGGAATACTTAAACACTCTTTCATTTTCCAACCTCATGAATTGATCATGCATTCTGTCAGCAATAAACTTTGCATAGTCAAATATGATGGCTGGTGGTTGGCCAGGAGAGTAGATTGACATGATGGATATTATGATCTCATTCACAAATTGACTAGTGGTGCAACCTAGTACACTGGAAATAATATCTATAATATCTCGACCAAGGCTAGAGAATATGGTCCATAGATAAGGAGGAGGGTCCTTTGGGATATACTATTCTTCTTTGATGAAATTCTAGAATAACTGGGCCAGTCTGATTGGAGTGTAGGGTATCTGTTCAGCATATCTCCAATGGAAAGGGGGGTTAGACTTTGGCTTGGCTGTAATTGAAGCATCTAGTTAATGGATTCAGTAGTGATAGTAAACAGAATAGACTGGTTAGGAGTTCTTACTTCCCTTTGGATAGGATCGTAGTTCATCTGGTAGTAATGTACAATCTTTGGGAATACATGCATTCTGAGGAACTGGTACTTAGGAAAACCTGATTCCCAAACTCTAATGGAGTCTGCTTGGTTCAAGTATTGGTCTCTATATTTGTAGAAAAGTTTCAAAGGGGATTTGGAGACAGAGGTGTCTTTAATCTGGAAATCTTTGTCTGCAAGTAGAAGGTGGTCTAAATCCCTTGAGGAGTTGTAATGGGCATGACATTTGATGCAATTGGGGCTTCCATGCTTGGCTCTTTTGGATTCAAGGACAGGGCAAAGGGTTTAAGGGAAATTGGGAACAATTGGTCTATTTCAGAGTATTTCAGGACTATCAGGCAGCTTAATTTACTAACTTACTTAATTTTTAAGGCAATTCAGCTCAGGTTCGGCAAGAAAATAGGGTTTCTTAGTGGAAATGGGGTAAATACTTGGTTTTGGCTATTTTAACGGTGAAATGGTGACAGTGCACTATTTGCTGGAAGTGCATGGGTCTGCAAGGTAGTCTAGAGTTCAGCAGCTTCGAAGAGTTGACGGTTGGTAGCAGTTTGGCAGGTGAACGTACTCTGTGCTTTACATGGAGTTAGAATGTTCTTTTCACGATAAAAACCAAAAAACAATGAGTTTTTGGTTTTATGTGTGAAGTTAATGATATTGGTGGGTACATCGGAAAATGACAATTGGCGCCAATCGGGGGATGTTACATTTGGTCGCGTAGTGAAGGCGGTAAGCAGAGGCAGTAAGTGGGATCCATTGCACCGCTTTTCGGGATAAATGGTTTTGGGGGGAGGCCACTCGATGCCATTCATCAGACGCCACGTAGTGGCGGGGTGAACAGTGAAACCGCTCAAATTGGGCGGGTAAAGGTCGGCCTTTGGAAGCCGCCCGATATGAGCGTCAGCCGTTGGATCTGAAGGGGTCAGATCGCATGACAATCGGGGCATTGATTTGACTAGGGAGTTAATGGAGAGGTCCGATGGGATGTTAATTGCAGATTAGGGAGGTCTTAATGATGTCGGGGGTGATTTGATTGGCAGGGATATATTATTAATTAACCATAGGTTGATTAATTAATCTATTATATTAAACAGAGGGTTTTGGTTGTTAATTAGCCGCTGATCAATGAATTAACCCACCTAATTAATTTATTTAAATAAGGTTTATATTTCAAACCTCGGGGGAGGGATATTTATCATATGGGTTTAATAAATAATACGGGAAATGGTTATTTCCAAGAGTTAAATATATATGGCAAAAATTAAAGTTAATATGAAATGAAGGTAGAAGGAAAAATGCGCTAAGTATAATGTATTGAAATTTATATATATATCCACATTTACGCATCATAACTTAGGCTAAATTTCTTTTTGTGGGATTTCTATGAAAAAGGGGTTTTGTATGGGGGTAATTATTTTCATTAGGCAAATGGTGATTTTACCCTAAGGAAAAGGGATTTTTAGATGAAATGAATGCATTTATGGAGGAAGTGAATGTTAGTAAGGGGGTTTTAGTACTTAGACCCTATAAGTTATTGGACTGAGGATTCGATCCCTCTAGAAGTCAGAGAAATGCTCCGAGCCCCTTTAACTTAAGGTTTTAGGTACTTTTTCCTTTACTAATGGGAAATTAGTAAAATTGAAGGTAAAATGAGTGGGGAGATTAATTATTTGACTTTGTAAATGTTTCATTATCATCCATACTTTAAGCAACTTGATGATGAAGGTAAATGATATGATTTTCTAATCAATCATCACAATTTTGCAAACATACAACTACTTACCCACCTACTCATCCTAACATTTTTTCTACTCCTTATTAGGGTGCACTTAAGCTCGAAAACCCTTATCAAAACATTTTTCTTTTCTTTTACAATAGAAATCTATCTAATTCTATCCTTATTACATCCAAGGGCTTAGATTAAACTGTTGAGCTCCTTTTATTCACTCTACCTATCTACTTATATACCAAGATTACACTGTTTGGTCAGATTTTATTCTCTATCTCTAAACATGAAATTCAAAACATGGAATTACCAAGATTAAACTGTTTGATTACCATGGATTGTGGCATGAATAACAAGTTGCACACAATCATTTTTATGCAGAAAAATAAATAGTAGTGGCATTTGGACTTGCACACTTTCATGGTCTTTTCCTTTTTCCTTGGGGTTCATTTTTTCATCTTTTTTGACCTTTTTCATTCTTTTTGTCCCTTGATTTTTCTTTTGGGACATACCCTCTTTGCATTTTTGATTTTTTTTGATTTTTTGAATATGGAAAACATTTGCAGAAAGCAAAGGTATGTACATATTACAGTTTTGACCTCATCCATTCAAAAATTATGACACCTATTGGTATAGGAACATAACAGTGGCTCCACTTGGGGATGGCATTTCCTGGTGAAATGTCAAGAACTAGTAGATCAATGGCCTTCTGAATTTATGTGATCTTACTTTGCAACTTTTCCTTTTACTTTGCTGCTTTATTGATACTTATGATAGTAAACTTTTGAAGCTTAGGGCCTTCTCTTCGGGCTTCAACTCCAAAATTCACCATCCAATCCAAACTAAAGTTTGTGAAGGATATAGTATGTACAAATAATTAGTAGAATCAGTGACGGGGATCTGTATAGTGCTTTAGCATTCGACCATTGAATGGTCCTCCTTCTACTTCTGTACCATCCAATTGTTTAAGGAAATAAGCATTATTACCTCTAAAAGCATAAATAATGCAAGGACCTTTCCATAGGAAATCAAACTTCCCATGTTTCACTTTATCTTCCCTTCTTGAGTCCCATTTCAAGACTTATCCCCTAGATAGAAATCTTCTGCCTTGGTTCTTTTGTCAAATGATTTCTTGATTTTATCCTGCACCACTTGGGACCTAATGTATACTTGCTCCCTGGTTTGTTGCAAATGAATAGTCTGGTTGATCCTTCTCTGAATATCATTTGGCTCAACCTCTGCTTCTTGGAGTAATTTCATCACTGGAGTTCCCAAGGAAGATGGGAAGACAGCCTCCATTCCATAGACTAGCTGATAGGGATTGGTACCAATAGATTTCTTTGTGGTTAGCCTATCTGCCCACAAAGCATTCACTAATTTCTTATTCCAAGTCTTCTTATTGTCTTCTAACAATTTTTTGATAATATTCATTAAGCTCTTATTGGATGACTTTGCAAGTCCATTTCCCTGGGGATAGTAGGTTGTGGAATGACCAAGGGTTATGTGATATTTGTTACAAAAATCAATCATCCTCTTTGATTTAAAGGCTGTAGCATTGTCTGTGATGATTTTAGTGGGGCAACTGAATCTAGACAGAATGTTGGCCTCAAGAAAACCTATTATGACAATATCAGTGGCTTGTCTTAAGGGTATGGCTTCTATCAACTTTGTAAAATAATTTGTGGCAATTAAGATCCATCTCTGCTGGGAAGAGGAGGGAGGATGAATTTCACCAATGAAGTCAAGACCCCATTGCTAAAATGGTGTTTCAGTAGATATAGATTTCAAAGGTAATGGCAATAGTTTTCTTTTGCCTTAAAAAATCTAACATTTGTGGCATGAGGTCACAAACTTCTTAACATCAGCAAACAGAGTGGGCTAGTAAAAACCAGCCCTCAAGATCTTATCAGCTGTTGTCTTCCAATAGAGATGTCCCCCACAGTCACCTGCATGAAACTCTTGCAAAATTTTATCAGATTCCTCCTTTAACAAACAATTTAGAAAGATGCCTTCATGATTTTTCCAAAATAAAGCATTATCAATTATGCAAAACTTCAAAGATTTCATCTTTAAGAACCTACTTTTAGTCCTGGATAGCTCTAGAGGAGCTTGAAGGTTTTGTAGAACATATATTATGTCAGCATACCATGGTGAATCTGTAAAGGCTTGGCTGATCTGTGGAGTCACCATCTCTTCTTTGTTATCCAGTTCTGGAATGAAGTTTATGTCTAGGGCCTAATAGTTTGTTTCATCCATGAGCTTAGCCAAACGTTGGCCTTTGATCAATTTTGTAGGTTCTATTTCTAAATCATACTCTAATATTGTAGCTATCCACTTCCCTCTCTTACCATCAGGCCCATCTTGTGTTAGAATGTCCTTGACTATGGCATTGGGAACATAAGCTACTATATGAGAGTACAAGATATAAACTCTGAAATCTTTAATTGCTTTAACCAAAGCAAAAGCCTGCTTCTCCATTATGTTATACTTTAAAGGTGCATCTCTCAAGGCTTTACTAAAGAAGGCTATTGGCTATTCAAAAACCCTGATATTTTTCTGCAAGAGGACTGCAGCAATGGTGTGTTCTGAAGCAAAAGAAAATATGATGAATTCCCTATCAAACATTGGACTAATGAGGATTGGTGTTTTCGTTAAGGCTAACTTTATATCTTCAAATGACTTTTTAGCCTCTAGATTCCATTTAATAGTAGAATCTTTCTTCAACATGTTGTTTAGTAATCTAATTAACTCAGCTAAATTAGAGATAAATCTCCTCAAAAAGTTTATTTTACCCAAAAACGCTTGAAGTTATTTGGTATTCCTGGGATGTGGTATCTGCAAAATAGCTTCAATTCTTGTTGGGTCAATCCTGATACCATCTTTAGAGATAATGTGGCCCAATAATTTCCCTTCTTCCAATCCAAATAGAGATTTTTTAGGATTCAGAGAAATTCAATATTTCCTGCATTTAGTAAAGATCTGCCTAAGATGATCCAGGTGTTGTAGATTTGATTTAGAGAAAATTGTGAGTTCATCAACGTATATTACCAGGAAGTCATGAATTTATTTAGCAAAGGCTATGTCCATTTCTCTTTGAAAGGTGGCCCCTGCATTTTTCAACCCAAATGGCATTTTCACATACATGAAAGTGCCCCATGGAGTAGTGAATGTAGTCATTGCCTGATCATCTGGGTGGACTAGGATTTGGTTATAACCGGAGAACCCACCTAGCAATGATATTCTGGAGGAACCTACTACCCTCTGTAATATGTGATCCATTTTTGGAAGAGGATAGTTATCCTTAAGTGAAACTTTATTCAAATTCCTAACGTCAACACACAACCTAATTTCGCTAGTTTTCTTTCTAGTGGGTAACGGATTGGAAGCCTAGTTTGAGAACTTGATAGACATTCTTTTGATCTCCTTTTCAATAGAAGGTAGTAGAACATGGTTAATTATTCTAAGATTCTGTCTCAAAGGATTTTGATCTTCTTTTAAGGGAATAGTGCGTTGTATTATGCTAGTATCATAGGATTTCAGGTCCTCATAACCCCAAGCAAAAAGATCCTGGAATTCTTTCAACAGTTCCATATATTTCAGTTTTTCATTAGGAGGTAATGATTTTGAAAGTTTTATCAATTTGGGATTTTCTTCAGATCCTATATTACATTCCTCAATGTCTGATTTCAAGGGTTCCATTTTAGGCTTTTTAGGAATATCATTTGAATCAAATAAGTCCTCCAAAGGAGTTAATCCTTTGGGTAAAAAATTGTCTTTAAGGTTTATGACTTTAGTTTCTTCATCAATTGCTTCATCAATCTCCATTTGTTTCAGGTTTCGAATATCTGATTTTGTAAACTTTGTAGGATGAAATCTATCTATCTGATCATCTTCTAGTTTGTTA
Source organism: Pinus tabuliformis (assembly GCA_031772625.1). Classification (NCBI taxonomy): domain Eukaryota; kingdom Viridiplantae; phylum Streptophyta; class Pinopsida; order Pinales; family Pinaceae; genus Pinus; species Pinus tabuliformis. The sequence goes on from CM062814.1 coordinate 891,308,695, forward strand.
ATTTCTACTTCATCAGAGCAATCAAAATCCACTGCTATGTCTGTGTCTATGTTACTATTCACAAATTCCTCATCTAAATTTAGAAAATGGTTAATTTGTTGATCATTATCAAATACTTGCCAGTTCTTTAAGTTGTCAAGAATAGCAGGCCTATGTCTAACCTCAGCAGTGTACTGATGGTTGGGCTGGAAAGGCAACTTACAAGTACTAGCAAACATGGCTAAGCTGTGAGCTTGCATGTTGTGTTTTCTTGGAATAACAAGTTTAGTTTCTAAAAATGTATTTAGTATCTCTATAACTGTTCCTCTATAAAATCCTAGTCTAGGATCTCTAGTCATATAAAAAACATTGATTTGTTTAATCACCAATTCAGAATCTCCCATGATAGAGACTCTTATTGCTCCTAACATTTTGACTAGTTTCAGACCTAACATAAGTGCTTCATATTCGACCATGTTGCTTGTACATTTAAATTTCAATCTGTAGGCATGACCTTCTACATGATCGTTTTCTAAGTTATAAATCCATACACCTACTCCTGCACCTAGTTTGTTGACTGACCCATCAAACTCCAGATGCCATAGGATTTCATGCTCATAATTTTCATCTGGGGTAGTGGAATCCTTCTTGACTAAGGTATCTAGGTCATATTTTTTATCTGAAATCTCATGAATTTGGACATTTTGATTTTCTTTTAATACTGCAATTTCTTTGGTTTTGTTGTTATACTGTTTGGAGTATCTTCTTGATTAGTTTCAACATTGTAAAGTATGAAAGAATCAATATCAGAATGTACTGAATATATAGGAAAGTTATGAGGTCGCTCTTGGGTACTCACTACATACTTCATCATAGTCTCTCTATATAGTTTCTTTGGATGTCTAAAGACTGATATGATAGCATATGACATGTCTAGTTGTAGAGATCCATGGAGTTTGGCACCCGAAGATCTAGACAACAACATGCCATACTTAGGGGGTATATCAGCAACAAATATGTCCATAAGTATGGTCTTGGCAAGGTACTGAACTAGGAAAAGACACAAATCTTTTATTAGCCCTAAACACTTAACTTGGCTTGAATCAAAGGAAAACAGATCCTTGTAAGGCCTGGTGATATCCAAGTTAAGTTTTTCCATTACAGACTTAGGCATAAGATTATGTGAGGCCCCAGAGTCTAGCATGGCATTATGTAGGATTTTATTGTGGATGTTAAGGCTGATGTAGAAAGGTGGTATCACTCCTTCAACTGGCTTTCCATTAACATCTAGTCCGAAAATTAACTCAGGTTGGTCATGAAATAGATTCATAGAGTCTTCATTTTCAACGAAGTTCAAAGATTTACTAATTTGAGATCTGTAAGTTTCATGTTTAACCAATTTTGTCAGAGGCACTGAGATTTTGAGTTTGGCCACCTCTGCTCCCAAATTGAAAGGCAGAGGGGATTTATTTGTTTGAACATTTGAAATTTTTGCACCAAGGTTCTAAGTAGTCTTTTCTTCTTTTTCATTGTTTAGATTGTTTTTATTTGGATTTTTTAATATGATTTCTGGAGGTTGTTCCACCGTTCCCTTGAGGGGGACCGAAGTGGAAGGTTGCTCTTTAGCAGGTTGGTTATCAGTTACATCTTCAATGGTGGGATTGGGAGGATTTTGATGGGGTCTAGAAAGGATTTGTAAGGTTTTTGTAACTTGAGGATTCTGATTTGTAGCTTTTACTTTCTTAGGCTGATTAGGCACTGCTTTTTTATTCTGATCAGGAACATCAGTGTTCTTCTTTCTTCTTAAGTTGTATTGTTTATGTACTTTGAAAATAGCAGAGTCATAGCCTTGTTTATAGTTGAAGGATTCTCCTATTTGGGTCTATAAATGTTGAAGCATATATAGTTCTTGATCATCTCGAGTTAGAAAAACAGTTTCTTCATCATCTACGCCCATAAGGTTGATTTGGGTGTCTATCTCAGGGTCTTCTTGGTGGGAAGATTCAGCATAATTTTCCTAGAAAGGTGGTCTAATGTTCTGATCATGCCCATTTTTACCAGTGTTCTGGTTTTGGTTTTTCCTAAAGTTTGCATTCCTTACTGGATTAGCCTGGTGGTTATCCCAGTGAGGTTTTCTTTCAATGACTTCTATTCTATCCATTAACCTTTCCATTCCTTTAGCTAAAGCATCCATTTTCTAATCAGAGGGTGAAGTTTCATCTTTCAAAGGTGTTCTTCTCTCGTTTCTAACCCTAGCTCTTTTGGATATTAGATTAGCTTCTATGCTAGCTGCTACACTTTGCATATCTTCAAGTGTAGGGGGAATCCTTTCTCTAAGTTGAAAAGCCATATCTGTGTCAAATCCGTCTGGAAACTTAAGCAGGGCTAAGCCAGGTGGAGGCCTAAGGTCAAGAGGGATTGCATTTTACACATTGTTAAACCTAGCGCAGTAGTCTTGAACAGTTTCATTTGGTCCCCTTTTAAGGTTTTCATACTCAGATAAAATTTGAATGGGGGTTTTTTTTCTTCTCCCAACTATTTAAGAATTGTTGGTAAAGAGCTTCTAAACTATCTATGCTCTGAGGGGAAAAATATCTAAACCATGTTCTCACTTCTCCAGTTAGAGTTTGGACAAAGATTATCATTTGAACATCTCCTATGTCAATTTCATGCAATTCAAAATAATCTGTCATTTTCTTAGTGTGCTGCTGAGCTGTGTAGGTTCCAGTGCCATCAAATAAAGTAATTTTTTCTCCGACAATTTGCTGGTAAGGCACCTTGAGGAGCAGGCATCATAAGGGGGGCATATCTGAGGGCCATAGTTCTAAGCTGTACAGGATTGAGAACAGGAGTTGGGGTAACTGGAGGATTTGGGACAACAAGGGGAGTTGGTGTAACAGGGGCAGTGATGGGCTGATGGGGGATCGAAGGTATGAATGGGGATGAAGGATGATCTTCATAGGTGTGGGGAAATGATGGTGAGCTGAAAGATGTGGAAGCTGACTCAAAAAGTTCAGGGAGTCTATCAGTGGTAAGGGATGACTGAGGAGAGTTTAGAAGGTACTGGTCAATTGACAAGTTGGCTCGTTGGACCTCAACTTCTCTGGTGAATTCTGGATCTAGGCTTGTGTCCACAAGTTCACTCTCAGACTTGGTTCTAAATAGAGAGAGATCACAATACTCGTCAAAATGGATATATTCAATGAAAAACCACTCAACAAGGCATGAATTAGATCTAAAAAGAGGTCTAGGGATTACCAAACTTTCCCGTCTTCTGATTATTCTCGGAATAAGGTTGGGATTTTCAAATATAGGGGGAGGATTTGGATCAGGGTTGGCCCTGGTATAATGAGTTCTCCCTGAAGCCAGATTTCGAGTTTTTTATGATTTATTTTGGTTTTTTATATGAAATTTTTGAAATAACTTCTAATAACCCTTTAAGATGCTTAAAAATAAAAATTTGAATTTCTCAAAGGTTTATTAAAACTGAGGGTTTTGAATCCCCAGTATGGTCGCCACTATGTTATCACTCAGATTTTTTCCTTAGAAGTTATCAAAGAAGGAATAGTCTGAGGTAACCACAAACCAATATTTTAGACTCAAGTTCTAACCAACCTAAGTCCAAAGAGGGCTCTCTCTTTATAATTTCACTTTGTTTAAATAAGATTTCAAGCTAGTTCTTAATGTTCAGGATTGTTTGTTTTTATTGGGTGGTGGAATCAAGAAGACAAATGGGCAGAGAAAATATTTAGGCCATTGGGCTATGGAGTCAATCAAAAAAGGCTTAACTGGATTTGATCTATCACTGAGGTAAGAGTCCACAGGGAAGGCTAGCACAACGAGAGAAAATCTGCGAGTTCAAATGGGTGAAAGTCCTAACCAGGGCCAAGGGCAATGAAAAATCCTTAACCGGGATTGGGATGAAGAAAGGAAGGATGGCCAGTAGTAAAGGGAAATGAAGAATCCTCAACTATGGGCCAAAGGGGGGGTAAACTACAGAAGTAAGGGGGCAATTAAGAATCCCCAGACCAAGGCATTTTAGTAGAAAACATAAATAAAACAAATAGTTAAAACAAAGAGAACTTAAGCTAATTCTGATGATATCATTCCTTGTTTGCTTTTAAGATTGTACAAGAAACACATATGGATATTTCATAACATAAAGATAATACAATATTTAAACATGAGAAAATGATACTTATTTGTTCCAATTGTCCACAAGAATCCCGTGAAATGTCCTCAGCTTTATTTCATTTCCAGTAAAACCTGTCCAATCTTGAGTACAATAGCTCCTTGGCTCAAAAATAATATCTCTACAGAAAGATATTTTAATCCACCTTAATTACTTCGATTTGTGAAGTATTTATATAAAAATTAATACAAAATATCTCATAACCATATGAGAATTATTCTAGGAAACAAAAAATATCTTCAACGCGAAGATAGAGACAGATGGATAACTGTCTTCTAGCTGTCCCTTTTATTGTGACTGTGCTCGCTGTTATGACTCGGATTTGGCTCTTGCAGTTGCTTTGTAATTATGTGCTAGAATCACTTTCATCTTTGACCTACTGATACTCTTTTCTTGTACTGTTTTGATCCTCTTTTACTTGTTTTACCTGGTAGTTATCTTTTATCTTATAGATTTACTACAGTAACTTATAGTAAATCAGTCAAACTGGTCCACCATTCACTGTCAGATAACTTCATCCTTATCATTTTCCTGTAGATTTCATCGACTTCTCTGTACTTGGAAAAATTTGGTTTGCTTTTGAACAAGTGCTTGACTTCATGTTCTATGTAGAACAGATTCTCAAGGCCATCATAAAGCACCTTTCCAGTGGGAAAAGATTTCACCCCTGAAGTACTAGCTTGGCTTTTAGCCTGGTTTTCTAACTTGTTAATGTAATCTTCCCAGGTCATCAATTTATCATGGATCACCATAGGACTGGGGAGTCCTTTTTCTCTTAAGATGCCATACTTCAACAGAAATATCAATATCTACCTGGATGCTTTGAAATCTTTTCTCCAAGTTAAGCATTAGGTTCCTTTTGGTAAGAACCTTTTTGATCTTTATGATTGTTGTTGTTATATCTTATATCTCCAATTCATCAAGCTGATATTTGTTTTTGCTGTTCAAAAAGGTGATTAACCAATTAGCTTCTTCAAGTTTGTTTCCCAATTCTTCCACTGTCTTTTGGATTGCCTCTATAGCCGTTTTGACTAATTCTGTTTGCTTAAAAATAATCTGAATAGAAGGCAAAACATCATTGATGGAACCAATGATGTTGGCCCAAAGGATTTCTTTCATGTCTCCCAATGGTTCTTGCAATGTTAAATCCTTCTCAAGGGCTTTTATCCTTTCTGCCATCCTTAGGTTCCTCTGGTTTCTTCTTTGTGCTGTATTTGTGCAAGTTTACAATTGGTTTCTAAACTTGTCACTTGTTCTCTGAGTTTCTTGAGATTAGTGGCCTAGATACTCATTTCTTCCATGGCCTTGATCAACTATGCAGTTTTCTCTGTTGGTGTCTCTATGCTGGTTGATGTACTTGTCCCTGATGTAGTACCTGTTACTGGCAATGTTGTAGCTAGAGGAAGTGTAGGTGCCAAGGCAGCTGCCAAGGTGGAGGGTATTGCCGTGGAGACTGTAGGTATTACAGATTGAGGAGCGATGGCCAACTCACTCTTCTTGGATTGTATCAAATTATCCAATTCTTTCATAGTTTCCTTTAATTGGTCATTTAACTTAAGGACTAGGTCCATAAGTTCTTCCTCTTTCTATGTTTCTAAGACTTCAGCTATTTGAGGATGATGAAAAGGAGGAATCTTGAGCTGCTTCTTCAGTGCATCTATGTCATTGTTTTTCTTCTTTATCATCTGCTCTACTGCCTTAACATCCTTGGGATCATTTCCCAACTCTATGACCAAGTCCTCTAAGGACTTTATTCTAGTGTCTTTGGCCTGGGAAGAGGTTTTTTCCAACTTAAATTTTGCTAATATGTTATTCAGTGAATTATAAATTTGGTGGGCTACTATGGCCTTCCTAGTCAAGGTGGAATATACCATTTCTCTAGTTTGTTTATGCAACTCAATTTGGTCAATAGGATGGATATCCTTTGCCAATACCTCAAAATTCGTCTTAAGGTAGTCTGGCATTGATTTTGGTTGTTGTATGGTTGGCTTGAGAAAACTCATCTGCATCTTGCCTTCTTTTATATCAAAGGCTGACACTAGCCTTGTTTGGTTGGTTGGAGCCATCCTCAGATATTGTGCATAGCTTTGCACCTTCAGCCTTTCATTCCTTGCCTTGATTTCCTTTTATTTTTCTTTGATGTCTTGGCTCTGTCCTGTCAGAGCCCTGAAGGAGGATACTTACACACTCTGTTGCCTTTCCAACATTTGAGTTTGAGAGGTGGAAGGTTCTTGTGTCCCTCCTGAAGGAGTGCTGAGCCTGCTTTCTATCCTCTCTACCCCTGAAATCTTTGTTGTTTCCTCAGGGTATTCTTACTCCGCATATGGATTTAACCTCTGCATCTTAGCATAGGTTTGGTCAATAGGCCTACTGGAAGGAGAGGCCTCCTCTCTGTCTCTTTTAGGGTTCCTTTCCTCACTAAGAGGAGTCTGCAAAACAAGGGGATTTCTCATGATTTGTTCAGGTTGAGCAAGTTCCTTTGAAATTTCAGGCTGTTCAGATTCTTTTGGCTATTCTGAAAGCTCTAGTTGTCCTGATGGTCCTGCCTCTGCTGATGGACCTGCTTCTTCTGTCTGCCCACTGTGGCCTTATGCTTGTCTTTGAGACTGAGATTCTCCTGGAACCTATACAAAGGAATCCTCATCAAGTCTTCTGTCTAAGTCCATTAATACATTATCAACAACAACCTCTGTAATATCTCAATCTATTAAAGTGCCTTCCACCCATTCATATTGATTAGCATATTGTTCAATTTTAGGGATCTTATTGTGGATGTAAGGAGATAGTTTATTATTTTGTCTCCTATTACAAATGAAGCTGAAGGCGTCATAGGTCCACATGAAACTTTGTTTCAGTTTCAACCTTTGGAGGATTTCATTTGCCTCTTTTCCTGCTTCCCTACTGTTACAAATGAATGGGCCCAATTGATTTTTTATTCTAAGTTGGGCTTTCTTCTTGGATTTTACAAAGTGCACCTCATATGAATTCATCATTTGTCTGTAGTACTCCAGAGCAAATAATCTCATAGGGAGGTATTTTGGCAATTTTTAAGGTGGCAATTCACATCCATAAATTCTAATTTCAGTGTGGTTTTGGTACAAGTACCAATCCCCCACTTTGTACTGCTTTGACAACTGTAGGACCCTCCTGATGTCTGCAATGATTTTGGGTGGAGGGTTTCCTAGTAGCATGGTTGTCACAGGGTAAACAAAGAGGTCTATGAAGTTTGTATAAGAGTATTGAGAATCAAACTGATGAATCAAAGAAGTCCAGAAGATCACTGATCTGGGGTTTCCTCTGGTATTTAGCTTTTGGAGGGCAATTGGAAATCTATCGACTTAGTAGTACAAGAATAAATGATACAGAACTGAGGAATACTTAAACACTCTTTCATTTTCCAACCTCATGAATTGATCATACATTCTATTAGCAATAAACTTTGCATAGTCAAATATGATGGATGGTGGTTGGTCAAGAGAGTAGATTGACATGATGGATATTATGATCTCATCAACAAAATCACTAGTGGTGCAGCCTAGTACAATGGAAATCATATCTATAATATCTCAACCAAGGTTGGAGAATATGGTCCATAGATAAGGAGGAGGGTCCTTTGGGATATACTGTTCTTCTCTGATAAAAGTCTAGAATAACTGGGCAAGTCTGATTGAAGTGAGTGTAGGGTATTTGTTCAGCATATCTCCAATGGAAAGGGGGGTTAGACTTTGGATTGGCTATAATTGAAGCAACTGGTTAATGGATTCAGCAGTGATAGTAAACAGAACAAACTGGTCAAGAGTTCTTACTGCCCTTTGGATAGGATCATAGTTCATGTGGTAGTAATGTACAATCTCTGGGAATACATGCACTCTGGGGAACTGGTACTTAGGCAAACCTAATTCCCAAAGTCTAATGGAGTCTGCTTGGTTCAAGTATTGGTCTTTGTATTTGCAGAAAAGTTTCAAAGGGGATTTGGAGACAGAGGTGTCTTTAATCTGGAAGTCTTTGTCTGCAAGTGGAAGGTGGTCTAAATCCCTGTGAGGAGTTGTAATGGGCATGACATTCAGTGTAATTGGGGCTTCCATCCTTGGTTCTTGTGGATTCAAGGACAGGGCAAAGAGTTTTAACGAAATTGGGAACAATTGGTCTATTTCAGAGTATTTTAGGACTACCAGGCAGCTTAATTTACTAACTTAATTTTTAAAGCAATTCAGCTCAGGTTCGGCAAGAAAATAGAGATTCTCAGTGGAAATGGGGTAAATACCTGGTTTTGGCTATTTGAATGGTGAAATGGTGGCAGTGCACTGTTTGCCAAAAGTGCACGGGTCTGCAAGGTAGTCTGGAGTTCAACGGCTTCAGAAAGTTGACGGTTGGTAGCAGTTTGGCAGGTGAACGTACTCTGTGCTTTGCATGGAGTCAGAATGTTCTTTTCATGATAAAAAATGAAAAACAATGAGTTTTTTGGTTTTATGCGTAAATTCAATGATATTGGCGGGTACATCGGAAAACGACAGTTGGTGCCAACCAAGGGATGTGACATTTTGTCGCGTAGTGAAGGCGGTAAGCGGAGGCAGTAAGTGGGATCCATCGCACTACTTTTCAGAATAAATGGTTTTAGGGGGAGGTCGTCCGATGCCATGTAGTGGCGGGGTGAACATTGAAACTACTCACATTGGGTCGATAAAGGTTGGCCTTCGGAGGTCACCCGATATGAGCGTCAGCTATTGGATCTAAAGGGTTCAGATCGCATGGCGATCGGGGCATTGATTTGACCGGGGAGTTAACGGAGGGGCCCAACGGGATGTTAATTGTAGATTAGGGAGGGCTTAATGACGTCATGGGTGATTTGATTGGTGGGGATAGATTATTAATTAACCACATGTTGATTAATTAATCTCTTTTATTAAACGGAGGGTTTTGGTTATTAATTAGCCACTAATCAACGAATTAATCCACCTAATTAATTTATTTAAATAAGGTTTATATTTCAAACCTTGGGGGAGGGATATTTATCATAGGGGTTTAATAAATAATACGGGAAATGGTTATTTCCGGGAATTAAATATACATAGGGGAAATTAAAGTTAATATTAAGTGAAGGAGGAAGGAAAAATGCGCTAAGTATAATGTATTGACATTTATTTATATATCCACATTTACGCATCATAACTTAGGCTAAACTGCTTTTGGTGGGTTTTTTGTGAAAAAGGGGTTTTGTATGGGGGTAATTATTTTCACTAGGCAAATGGTGATTTTACCTTAGGAAAAGTGATTTTTAGATGAAATGAATGTATTTATGGAGGAAGTGAATGTTAGTAAGGGGGTTTTAGTACTTAGGCCCTATAAGTTATTGGGCTAAGGGTCCGGTCCCTCCAGAAGTCAGAGAAATGTTCTGAGCCCCTTTAACTTAAGGTTTTAGGTACTTTTGCCTTTACTAATGGGAAATTAGTAAAATTGAAGGTAAAATGAATGGGGAAATTAATTATTTGAATTTGTAAATGTTTCAATATCATCCATACTTTAAGAAACTTGATGATGAAATTAAATGATATGATTTTCTAATCAATCATCACAATTCTGCAACCATACAACTACTTACCCACCTACTCATCCTAACATTTTTTCTACTCTTTATTAGAGTGCACTTAAGCTGGCAAACCCTTATCAAAACATTTTTCTTTTCTTTTACAATAGAAATCTATCTAAGTCTATCCTTATTACATCCAAGGGCTCAGATTAAATTGTTGAGCTCCTTTTATTCACTCTACCTATCTACTTATCTGCCAAGATTACACTATTTGGTCTGATTTTATTCTCTATCTCTAAACATGAAATTCAAAACATGGAATAACCAAGATTAAACTATTTGATTACCATGGATTGTGGCATGAATAACAAGTTGCACACAATCATTTTTATGCAGAAAAATAAATAGCAGTGGCATTTGGACTTGCACACTTTCATGGTCTTTTTATTTTTCCTTGGGGTTCATTTTTTCATCTTTTTTGACCTTTTTCATTCTTTTTGTCCTTGATTTTTCTTTTGGGACATACCCTCTTTGCATTTTTTAATTTTTTTGATTTTTTGAATATGGGAAACATTTGCAGAAAGCAAAGGTATGTACATATTACAGTTTTAACCTCATCCATTCAAAAATTATGAGACCTATTGGTATATGGACATAATAGGCTCCTTTACCCAATCCTTCAGAATGTCTCTCGAGTTAGCTCTACTGCTGCGCAAGATGAATGGATGACTCATGACAGTCATGAGCTCTGACATCTGATACATATCATCATAATCTTGTACCTAGAAGTTTGCAAGCTTCGTCCCACTGACACTGCTCAAGGTCATCATCCGAGGATCAGTGTGAGAGACGATTCAGTGAATCATGTCCATACATAGGAACGCGGGTATCTGCATGCAATCCGGTACAAGCCGGACTTGTGAATGTTCACGTACACTTGATGGTCTTCGAGGTATTCCCCAAAAGTTCCTGCAAATGTTTCATTAACCTCTTGCCACTTCAGTTTGATGTCCTTGTCTAGATACAACTTCGTATCTTCATAGATCAGCAGACTAGAGGACACCTGCTCAACTGCTGCTCCAGCTGCAACTCCATCAGTGTCCTGTGATCCTATTCTCTTAGAAGCCATTGAGATAGATGAACACCTGAAATATTTGGAAACAAGAAACATGCATGTAAAGAAATATGTTAGTGGAAACAAAGCAAATCCGGGGAAGGACACAACACATACCTGGGAAACTGATGAGCAAGGTTGTGCAAATTTCACTGGGAGGTTGGGTGACTGGCTACCAAAACTCCGCAGAAGGAAGTCTGGGTTATCTAGGGGGTAGGAATGGCTTCTGGATCTATGAAATGTGAAATCCAGTCAGGAAGCTAGCTGCTGGGATTTCACAATGCGCAATTCCAGCGGGGAAGGACTGCTGGCCTAGGGACAGATTTGCGCAATTTCTTGGGCCAAGTAGCCACTATCCTCCAGAAATGTGAAAAAAAGTATTGGAGGCTAGTGTTGGGTAGTAATGCACATTTATGGAGGAAGGTGAGCCTTCCTTCCCTAGATTGGGCAAAGCAGCCTTAGTGAAGGTAGAGCCCGGGCCAAGGTTGGCCTGACTCGCCGACGGGAAACTGAAAGAAAATAAGACAGTGAATGCATGGTGACACTAAGTGATAGTAGAAGTGATTGAAAGTGCATGCAAAACATGAATGAAAGATTCAACAAACAGATCAACATGCATGTGGGTGAGGCAGTTTGCCGGTTTGACGAACATTCGTGAAAAACAGTTTCATGCATGCGACAACAGTGAGATAGCAACAAAAACTGAAATAGAGCTAGGAAAAGCTAGTATACATGTAAACAACAGCAAGCATTCAAATAAATCAAGCAAACAACACTCACACAAGTGAATACACAAAAAGTGACAGAAATGATGAAAAAGGCAAGTTGAGGCCACTTACCTGTGAATAGTTGAGCCGAATGTGTCGAAGAGTCCTAGATGTGCTGTGGGATGTCAAAGATCCAAGATTGATGTGAATGAATGAGCTCTGATGCACCAAATAAATAAGTTTGGTCTCATGACGCGCATGCCACAAATCTAGGAAAAAGTGACACTTGGAGGGAAACTTCTAAAACAACTTTGCATGTAACCCCTGACTACTAAAAATATCTCTTTGAATCATCAGATGCCTTTTGAATGTTTCCTCTTGAAATTTTAGGAAGAGAAATTCATGCATGCATGAGAGTCAAGTTTCCTCAGTTCCGGGTGGAACTGGTCAACTGGGTTGTTCATGCATGCAGTTGATCATCTGCTTGGGAAAAATGTGCATTCCTGGATGGGAGCTGGGCTAAATGCCCAGGAGGATTATGTAATTTCTGGGTAGAGTAGCTAACTGCTACCCAAATTTGCGCAAATCTTAGCCTGAGAAGCCCTGCTGGGGATATTTGCGCAAATCCTGATGGGAGTGTTGGTTGGTAGGATTGCACAAGCCTAAAGCCCAGCAGGGTACCAGAGAGGATTGCACAATTTCTGGAGGGAAGGCTAGTTTCCCTCCATAAATGCACAATTTTCAAGGGGAAGCTGCTAAGCCTGCAGCTAGACCAAGTTCGGGTGATGAGCCTGTGAGGGGAATGGTTCGACTGTGATTGACATGATGTTTATGTGCGAGGAAAACACTGAAGCTTGAGTACTTGAAGAAGAAAGAAAAAGTGTTGTGAAAGGTTGGTAGGGAGGCTCCAAAACAGGCTAAGTAAAAATTTTGGTGGGTGGTTGTAGCCGCTACAACACTGGGCAACACACTGGTAAAACTCCAGCTCTCTGAATGGAACTTGTTCATGAAAAGCAAGTCTAACACCTCCAGAAGTATTGTTCAGTTCTTAGCTCATCTTGGTTCCACACTAACTTGATTGGAAGATGCAACATCTTCCAAACTCTTGGTCGATTGACACACATTCCAAGCTAAGGCAACACAGTTGTATCAATTGGGGTTGAGGGGTATATAAGTGCACAAGCAATATAGTCTTCAGAGTCTGAGGTTCATCTCTGGTGTTGCTCCATTGCCAGCAGGCCTAGAAAGTACCTCGGTGAAGTCACATAGGAACACAATCATGGCTCCACTGCCAGCAAGCCTGGTCAGTACCCCAACGGAGTTACTTGCATCACCTCCCTGCATAGGAAGCCTTTCTCTTCTTTCGCCTTATTCATTTTTCATTTTTCATTGTGCATAACACTTATTCATTTTAGAGGCGGAAGAAGGATCCCGACTTATTGAGAGTAGAAGAGGTTGTTCCAGCAAAGAATTAGTTTATTGTATCTCTAACGTGCCTGTTAAGGTTTTCCCCTTTACCTTACTCTGCTTGACTAAGCTGACAAGGGTTAACCCAACAACAAATGACTAGAGAAAGTGACACTAGTTAGCATGCAAGAGTTGTGTTATCACCAAGTTTCACTTCGAACAGTACATATTTTCCTTCGACGTATCATGGACTAAGAGTAAAAATCTCATCATAGAGAGGCAAGATGACAAATAACAAAGTAGTGATAACTATACAAGCCCTCTTGTACTTTACCCAACTTGCTTGAAGAGTCATACATGGTTTCATGCAAGACTAACCTACGAATGAAACAAACGAACTAACAAACATTAAAGCAAAGAAAAAGGAAAAGTGAAAGTGAAAGAAAAGCAAGTAAGCAAACAAGCAAGCAAACAAACCAACAAACAAAGCATGTAAGCAGACAAGAATGCAAGCAAACAACTGAAAGAAAATACTACTCCTACTCCACTAAAGGTGCATGGGCTTGATCACGTGAAGTGATACTTCCAATGTAGCCACCGACACATTAGTAAACCCATGTTGGTGAAGGCTTGGTCCACGAGCAAGCCAGTTGTGTGAACCAGAAAAAAAGAGAGATATAACAATGAAGACAGCCACAATTCGTGTTTCAAAGTGCCCATGGGACATAAGTGAGTGTAAGTGCATGACGGGCAGTCCGTGGACTTATCATTGTGCTGGGTGACACTACGTGCAACTTTGAAGCACAAAAACGCTTTTGACTCTGACATGCAAGCAAACGAAAGAAACAAAGATAACTTGAATCCCGCACAAGTGCTTGCAATGTAAGACTCCTCCAATGCATGAGCAACGGGATCGTGTAGATCAAGTGGATGAAGTGTGATCTGTGAGTGGGATGGATCTTCAATGTATACAGATGAGTGATGAGGAGCCTTGGGTGATTGAACAATTTCATGATCAGAAGTGAGACTAACCCCAAGAGAGCGAGGACCTGACATAACCATCAGCTTGGGCTGAAGTGCCTCGACAGTCTTGGGTGTCTCAACTTCATCATCAAGTAGATCATCATAAATCAGTGGCTTCAAAATATCAACTGTGATAGAGTCATGATCATGATAAAAAAATGGAAGTAAACGGATCACGACCCCCACGATTAGAAAAATTAATGAATTCTTCGGCATCCTCATGATCAGATAAATCAAATGGAGGGGTAGATGAAAAGTGAACAAACTCATCCTCTGTGTCTCTGGAAAAGACAGATGAAGGATCAAGTGGATCTTCAATGAGTAACTTATCTCCTCCATTGTCAAATGATGGACTAACATCTGGTGAGTCCTATGAGTGATCAACAATGGGTGCATCCATGGACGAAGACACATATGCAAAATCATGGATGGCAGGTTCACCAAAGAGGTTAGGAAAGAACGGAGGGGGCTCAGACAGAAGGGAGTCATCCTTCACCGAGTGTTGATGCTCAAGCTCCCACTCATCCTATTCATGAATGATAGTGCATGTTGGTTTTGCAGCACCAACTCTGTCAATGGTTTGCTCCTCGTTCACAAAAAGTGAAGAGTCTGGAATGGATGAACACAAGAAAACATCATTCAGAGGAACATCCAAGTGCAAAGACATAGGTTGTAGACAAGAATGCATATGATAACTCGAAGGGATCACAACCAAATCTATGGGAAAATTGAGTGAAGTGGTCTTCGGAGAACGTGAAAGATGAACAGGTGTGTGAGCATGCTCTTTAGCATCACTTGGCAGTGGTGGAGATGTTGAATGAGAGAAACGTGGACAGTCAGAGATGGTGTCCACATCCACATGAGATTACGCAACTCCATAAATGAAGAATGTTGAGCGAGGCTTGATTTCAAGCTTTCTCTTGGGACGAGCATATTTCTTAAGTCAATACTCAAACTAGTCCCAAAGATAAGAAAATTTCATCTAGCTCCTTAGAGCTTGAAACTGCAAGTCACTGAAGCACTACCAAAAATCAATAACTGGTTCATGCGAAGCCCTCTGTTGTGGTAACAGTTTCCGGTCAAGATGATATGGATCAAAATGATAGAATTTGTCTTCAATAAGATCACATAAGTGCTCAAATGAGTGCACGGTGTTAGCCGGTAGGATAAGCACCCAATGAAATGGAGATTCGCGAAGTGTGTATGCAAGCAGAAAACTGGCCTGTTTGTCAAAAAACTCATCTTCCTCATTGTGGTGTAGGTAATCTCTCAGTGCAGACATAAACAATTCCTCTAGCTCGAGAGAGCAGGTCTAGCCACATACAAACAATCTATGGAAAATCTCCTTAAGCTAGAATCAATTAAGAGGGCCTACCTCTTAGAACGCTATTCCACTTGGTGATTATCCTACTTCCTCACTCCAAGTATCTTTTGTTTCCTTCCTTCAAATACCTAAAAAAAAGAAAACAAACAATAACAACAAACATGATAGCATACAATATTGTATTCAACCTACTTAATAGGTCAAGGAAAATTAAGCCATAAAGATGTAAAATAACACTTCATGTAGGAAATCAATCAATAGTTGTATTCATATAAATCAGAAAGAGATTACAATCAATGCCTTGACATTGCTGGTCTCCTCCGACGTATCCGGGTTCCCACACTTCTGCTAGCACTTCATGGATAGCCCCAACAATGGAATTTTTAAGGCCTCTTCCCTCTAGTCTCAAACCAAACCAAAACACACTATTCTCCCTCAAACATACACTAGAAAGCTACAAGCTATAAATGTCTTGCTGATCATTCAAACTCACTCCAAAACTAGTTTAGCTTGGGAAAAGAGAGGTTTATATAGCTTGGATGGATGGGAGATGGTTCCTCTTATCATGGGAGAAGGTATTATCTCTTGAGTTTGTTCCATCCTACTAGGGGAAAGGAGCCCAAACTGACTTCCTCGACTCCATCCAGCCCAACCATCTACCAGAATTCCATTACGAAGCTTCTAGAGCTGGAAGTTATCGACTCCATATTTAAAAAACTTGCCAAAAGAGGATCGACGTGATTGGAAAAGGGCTTAGTTGCTCCGTACGGTGCTAGGGATAGTTTTAATCTCTACAAATCATTGCAAGGAGGAAACTGGTTAGTAGTGTCAGTCTTGTAAACTGGGACAAAAGGAAGATTCTTAGAAAATGATGCAAAGGGGAATTATTCTGCTCATGAAGAGGGACGTACTGGGAGTTTCTTCATGATGGGAAAGCATGTCGGGTTCACTCTAGAGGTCCTCTAGGATCATGGACGGGGATTATAGGGACAGTGAAAAAATGATGTGTAACAGATGCCCCCTAAAGCATGAAGGCCGAACTAGAGTGAGAGGTGGAATGCTTTACAAGTGGATGCGGGGAACCGAAGTCCATCGTCGGAAAACCTGCAAGCAAGCATAGATACATTTAAATCACTGAAAACTCTGACAAATGAAACTTGAATCGCAGTATGGATGCAACCATCCAGAGAAAGATCATGTAAATGGATCCAAGGCATGGGCGTAGCCATCCAATAGAAAGGATCATCATGAAACCAAGGTATGGTCGCAACCATCCAATAATGCGAAGGATCACCTATAACAACTCATGGTATGACCGCAACCATCCATATGAAAGAGACATGTATATCAACATGATCATGTCACATCGCCTCGCAACCTGAACTTGTGTAATCTTAGCCCAAGGTCTTGCGCTCTAAATGACCTGATCAAAGTATAAATCCTAACATGTGAATGAATGTATTGAAGTCGAACATGCTAGAAAATCACTTGATTACCTGTCAATGATGTTAATCGTTGAAAAGCGTGAGAGAAACCACCAATAATGACAATGGCTCTCAAGGTATCAGCAACACAATTCGCAGAATGTGAATAAAGGAACTGAAGTCGAACACTCGTGAAATCACCTGAGCGAAAGCCAATGATGTGAACTTGTCATCGAGTGTGAAGAAATTTCCATAAGGGCATGCAAGCTCTAAGGTACTGGAAGGGAGTCTCTTGGCCAAATTCCTGGATGATGAGCTAAAGTCGACAAGAAGCAATCATGTCAAAGGAGGGCCATGATGTATCCCACATCATCGACACGAGACAAAGGGATGCAAACGATTTCAGATGATACACAAAACTAGAAGTAAGTGTAACTGTAAAGGGACTAACTCTTGAACATATCGACGACACAATTCCGGATTTTGGCAGCTTTTGGATCCATAGGATTGGTGGTCATGATGATGTGGCAGAGATCAAATGGAACGCAAAAATGAATGACCCAACCCAGGAAGTTCAATGATGAAAATGAGGATATCCCAACCTGACACAAAGCATAAAGTTTCATGTTCAAGAGTGAGCTGCCGACACAAATGATAGAATTTCCAATTTTCCCCCACCATTTCTGGTAGGTACCCCAATTATTTTTTATCACAAGCTTAAAGGGGATAGCATGTGCTTGCACTGTAAGTTCATCCTTTGGATGAATCCGACATAGTAAGTTTAATGAGCCCTAGGAAGGAGAAGATCACATTTGTCATGGCGATAAACCCAATGTCGTTTAATGTTTTAATGAGTCTGACAAAGGGGTAACTCAGTATCTTTTTCATGTTTTTAGAGTTTGAAAAAGACACAGAAAAGAAAACTCCACATGGTCCCTTTTCGTACATTTGTGTCTCTTGAGCCCGAAAAGGTAGAAAACAATACTTGAGAGAACCGCTTGACCATTTTAGTCAAGGAGTACCTTTTTCGTAAATAGTTCATCCCAGCCCGAAAAGGGGTAAATGAATACTGGGTGAATGATGTTTCACAGCCTTTAACGAGTTGAAACTGACAAGAGCTCAAAAATCTTTTCATGTTTAAAGAGTAGAAAAAGAGCTTGAAAGTGGACCCCCCATTTTATTCTCTTTTACGAGTCAAAAAGGGAAAAATATGCAGCGATCTTTTCATTTGACTTTTACGAATCGAGAGAAGAGATGAAACGTACTCCAATACCATCATCGATAATTCGTCACTTGTCACTGCACAAAAGGTAAATGAATTATCCATTTTCTGAGGAAAAATAGGTTAAAAATACTTTTAAAATCCCTAATATTTCATGAAAAATAAATAAAAGGAGGAAAAATAATTATTTTTTACCATTTACCATTTTACCTTTGTGTGAATATATTTTTACCCATTTGTGCCCTAGTTTTTCTGGAGCAGATTCTGGGAGATCCAGGAGGCCATTCGTTGAGCTGTCATTTGTAGGTAAGAGCCAAGACCTCAAGCTCCATTTTCATACTTATTTTACCTGTTTTTAATCATTTTTTGGATTTCTTGAGGAGGTTTTGTAAAAAAAAATTGCCCTCGGTTGGTGCGGTTTATGGGCACGAAATCATGCCGATTGAGGGCTATGAAGACTGTTAAGCGCATCATTGACGCTACTGTTTTTAAAACAATCATGCCGGTGCCGTGAACAAAAAAAATTCATGTTTTTGCCCGATTTATCCGTTTGAATCCAAATTTCTCTGGCCAAAGTTGTTTATTGACTTGATTATATGGTTTTTGCAGGGAAATAATCATGAAAAATGGTGGATTGGAAGGAACACGAGGATGAGGATATTGACACTCAAGCAACGGCTGACCCAAATTTCTTGAATTCTTTAAGGAACTGTGGGCTCCTCAAATTGTTCCTTACACCGGATCTACGGGCTCAACCCGAATTGCTACGGTATTTGATCAATCTCTAGGACGTCAATCGAGAAGTTTTCATGATTCGTGACCAAGAACTGGAGTTGGAAACTTCAGACATTTATTTCATCATAGGATTGTCCCGAAGAGGGGATCTAGTCAATCTATATGGGTCAAGGATGATTGGGGCAAGTGTGGCCATGCTACTTTCAGAACATTGCCTAGAAGCACTCAAATCAAAAAGTGGAAAGATCGAGATCATGATTGTTCGGGATCTTGTGTTGAGAGTGTTACTACTGACCATCAACAGAGTGGCTGTGGCCCAAGCGTAGCATGAGACTAACAAGTCGAAGTTTCAATATGATATTGACTTTACGACACCCACTATCTTCAACTAGGTAGAAGCTATGAAGGTCAACATGAAGCGCCAACTATCAAAAGCTAAGGCGGGAAACCTGAAGCAGTTTTGTGATGGGTTTGTTCTAGTGACCTTTTTCCTGGAGCGGGTTCCACTATTCCACTACCAGCTGGCTGAGGTGGAACCGCCATTGCCACGAGACACACAGATGTTCCATTGGAGTGCGTTGATTCCCAGGATTATCGGGGGCCGAAAGATGTCCTAAAAGCCCGCCTTCTTCTTTTGGCTACGATGACAGCTGATCATAGTGGAGGATTGGCCTTACAGTAGTACCAACTTCCACAGTGATACAAATATGCTGCTCCCAGAGGGGGAGGATTATGATGATGGAGGTAAAAACAAACAATTTAATTTTTTATGTTTTTAATTTTTTTTTATATATGTGTGTTCATGAAATTCGATTTTATGAATGTAGATGTTGGACCAGAACGCCCTGCCAGGATGTCCCCGATTTCCAGGTGCATTGATCGACAGTTCGAGGTCGCTCCTTACTAGGAGGGAAGCGACAATGAAGAGGAGATCATGTAGAACATCGATGGATTGACCCATGGGATCCCAGAGTATGCCTGGATGGGTGATGTTCCACGCCAGTATCAGGGGCATACAGTGGGGGTATCAAATCGGATCCGCCGACTGCTGAATCACGTAGTCCGAGCAATTACATGCTACCATGAGCATCATTATGTTTAGTGCATAGGTCTAGCATTCCACATTTTTGAGGCCTGTGAGCCACGAATGTATAAGGCATGCGAGCCACCGATGTATTTGAACACACACAATATTTTTTGGGGTTTTGATGTATGAAAAACATTATCGACATATATATATATATATATATATATATATATATATATATATATATATATATATATATATATCTATATATATATATATATATATATATATATATATATATGCTATACTTCCTTGCTTACTATGGTACAAATGTTTTGTATTTTGAGTTTTTACATGTTTCGCAAATGTCTATCCAACACATAATTAGCTAATGCATATGTTAATGTATTCATGTGTCTAGGAATATGATGATATGTAATGTAATCAAAATTTCTCTCCAGTAGACGAATACGTAGATACATTCTCAATATCTGAGGGTTTCTGATGGAATATTGCCCATTGAGTTGAAGGACGACAAGATGTGAATCAGGGTTGACAATGAATTCTCGGATGCCAAGAGCGATAGCACAATTTGATAAATGTGCTATACTTAGCGATGTTATTAGTTGTTAGACCTAAACAAATACCTTGAATATCAATCAACTCACCATGGGGGTCATAAATGGCCCATGCTACGGATGACAAATTCCAGGTACTACGGCAAGCACCATCTGCGAAACCTATGTGAGGAGACACCGACATTTGCAATGCACACAGAAACATAATAAGCAGGAAAGATTCTTGCAAAACAACACAATCAAAGAAAGCACTATTGTACAAAAGTAGCCATGCAAGATGACCTAAGCATAGTAATTTTTGAGAGAGTCCATGCTCAGACTTAGGTAATCAATCAACACAGATGAAAACTAGAGTTCTAACATTGACATGACGAGTAAGCATCGACTCGGACAAATAATAGAGTAGAACTCATATAAGGTTGTGCCCCCATGCCCCCTGGGCAAGGGAGGGTTACGAGTCATAAGATGACAACCCCATTGCAATAATGGGAAATTAGTAAAAGCTCGGTGAGGGAGAAAAAACCTAAATCTATGAAGAGATAAAGGTGCCCCCAGTTGAATGATATTGACAATGTCAGGGGAAACTGACATGTCAATAGGCAGCGGAGGAGAGAACTTCTCAAGAAAAATAAACATGACCATTGGGCTAGGCAAGAACGAGGAACAATGATGAGTGTCATTCCAAGGGACTTCCTCCAGAGACATTACTTCCATGATACGCTTGTCAGAAAGAAAAGTCCCAGCTAAGGGATTGGGAGATTCCGAAGAACCAAGCCATGAGGAATGAGAATACGCATCGAGAGATGTTCTTGAAATAGGATGATAATAGGAACAGAAGGTGAAGCTGAAACAATTTCCACATAATCAATTTCAATGGGACTTAACGGCATAACCTTGCCCCATGTATCAACAAGGTCTGACGAAGGAATGACCCAAGGATCAGAATTGGCTGAAATCATGTTGACAAAGGCAACATGAGGAGGTGGGAGCAGAAAAATGCCCATCAAGGCAGGATATTTAAAGAGTCATTCCCCCACACTCTCATAAGGAGCATCGGTGTGCTTGACATATGAAACATTGCCATCTGAGGAGGAAGAGGTAAAGAAGGACAGTTGGTCGACTATGATTATCTTTCCTTGATGGGGAAAATGAATCACATAGAAAAGGGAGGAGGCTACAGTATGCATGGCATGGGTCCAGCTCCGTCTGAGTAGAAGATTGTAGTTAATATTAGCGTCAATGATATCTACTTCAATATGTACCGCCTTTCCTTCCAAAGTAATGGCAAGGTTGGGAAGGACAATGAATGGTCATGAATCATGTCCACTGAAATCTTTCAAAGTGTTAGGGGGATAGTTCAGAGTAGGAGAACCAATTGCCTTGCAACAAGTGACATAGATGATGCAGGTAGAAGCACCTTCATCGATGATGGTCCTATGAATGGTTTTCTCATTTATGATCACCTGAATGAGAAAGGAAATTTGATGAGGTAAATGTGGAACGTGGTTTTCCAGGTCAAAATAGATGAGATTAGAGTCAGCTGGATCAATACCCCCAATAGCCGATAGTAACAATTTCCACTGAGAAGGACAACTTTGAAGGACCTCGAGAGCAGACATAGCTGATGGTGCTTGAGCCAAATCTTCAACAATGTTATAATGTTGAGTGGCTCAAGCATTGGGATTGTATGAGGACTTTTGTAGCACACCTCGAGAAGGTGGTCAAATGGCGGAATTAGGATTAGGTCGCTCTATATGGAGAGGACTAGAACTGGACAGGATGAAAGAAGAAGGGTTACCTTCTTTCTCTTTCCCTGTTGTTGGGGTAGGATTTTGATAGTCTTTTGACCTGGTAGCCACGTTAGTCGGGGTGCTCATCATGAGCACTTGTGAACCTGAGGAAGCAGATGACTGAGGTTGGTCTACCATTTGATTCTATTGGGACGGAAAGGGCTCTTTCAGGGCATCGGGGGTCCCTTTGAGCAAACAACTAACTTCAGATCATCTAGGATAATCCTTATTATAGTGATCCTCCTCACAGATGAGGCATGGATACTTGGGCTTCCGTTAGGAACCATCACCGGTAGATGACTTAGGAGGACTCTGTTTCAGGGCATTGGCTTTACCCTTTCCTATGCCTTTCTTCTTACCTTTAGAGGATTTAGCCGCTGCGATAGACTGGACAATCTGAACCTCCGAGGTTTTACCAGGGTCGGATGAATTGCGAGAGGAGTCATTGGGAGAAGTGTTGGAGACTGACTTCTATTTGGAAGAAGATTTTGTAGGGGTCTGAGTCACTGAACCAATTACTCCATCAAGAGGAGGTGTAGTGGGAGACTTAGATGTCATCAGATCAGATGAGGGTCTGGGCGCATTGGGTAACACATCATATAACGTGCCAGATTGAGAATAGATGAGGTCTAGATATTGGGCACACGCGATGGCTTGTTCCTCATTGACGCATCAAACCATAGCAATGTCTTCAGAAATTTTGTTGACAAATGATTTGGTGAACCACTCAGTCAACAACTAATTAGCAATCTCAAACTTAATCAGATGGCGCCTATGTATCCATTGATGGATGTGATCGAAGATGTGAGTTGCAGTGTTTTTCTTAAGTGAAGTTAGCAGATGGGTGCCAGTTTCATAGCGAACCGATAGCTGGAAATGTGTGAGAAAGGCCATGGTGAGAGTGTTAAAGTCATGACAGGCATTTCGAGGTAGCTCGATATACCATTTGGCTGCAACACCTATAAGAGTTCGTTGGAAAATTCGAAGATGAATGGAATCATCAACGTAAGAATTCGAGGAGCACCAAAGGTGATATGTCATCACGTGGGCTTGAGGATCCTCTTTTTCTTTTCCTTCAAACTTTGGACAATCGCTCAGAATCTTGGATGGAATTGGAGGCCAATATGGCGAATGAAGAATCGGGTCATTCATGAGTCTAGACACATCTAGCAGTTCCAGTGTAGCCAAGAATGACAATTGGGTATTGAAAGGAATTTGAGGTCGATAAGGAGGCCCAACTGGTGGGGCCCATCCCTGATGGTAAGGATTTTGTCCATATGGCATTTGATTTTTCCCTCACTGTAGGTTACCATGCCTGTAGGAAGGATTTTGACCTTGAAAGCCTTGAAACTATCTAGCCAGAGGCTGTTGATAAGAAACATACAGGTTAAAAGGTTGTTGAGCCTGCTGGCCTTGGACATATGGATTTTGCACCTGATGTCCCTGAGCATAAGGTTTTTGGACCTGCTACCCCTAGACGAAAGGGTTTTAGACCTGCTACCCTTGGACGTAAGGATTCTGCACTTGTTGTCCTTGGGCATAAGGATTTTGGACTTGTTGTCCTTGGACAAAAGGACACTAGACCTGTTTCCCTTGGACATAAGGTTTTGCACCTGCTATTGCAGGACTTGACCCTGGCCTTACCCTTGCAAGGGTTGACCTTATTGATATGAGTATAAGGGTTGTTGCTGCCTAGGTTGACCTTATTGTTGCAAGGGTTGGCCATGCAACTGTAAAGGTTATACCTGCAGCTACAAAGGTTGACCATGTGAAGGCATAGGCTAGGAGGATTGCGGCGCATACTACATTTGCGGCTGCACAGTTTTCTACAACTATTGCGAGGGTTTCCCCTGCGGTTGTTGTAGTTTTCCTTGCTATGACATCATTTGTCCTTGCTCCTGTATGGATGGCCCTTGCTGCAATGAAGGTTTCCCTTGCTGCTGCAAAGGTACTTGAACAGTTGCCGGAATGACTCCTTGAAAGTTCCTGAATTGTATCTGGCCATGCCCACCAAGCACAGCAGATGGACCAGGCTGGAAATAAGGTCTAGGCTAAGGGATGTAAGGTGGATTAACCATCACTTATGAAACATATGGAACATAAGGATGTTGGTACTAAACCTGAGCCATATTAGGCTGCTGGTATTGGATGTTACTTGACCCAGAGGACCAATATGATTCAACTATTGGTACTGGACATTGTTCTATCCAACAGGACCAACAGGGTTTAGAATGGCACCCGAAGAGGGCTGGTTCATTCCAACCATGTTAGGTTGTGAACCACTCATATTGGTTGTACCAAACATCATAGACACATTCGAACTTTGCCCCCCAGGTGGTGGCACAACATGTCCACTTACTAGAGGGATTGAAGAACTGACAAAGACATGACTCAAGATCATTGGTTGAACTAGACAGGTTGCTTGGACCGATGAGACAAGAGGATTTGGAATGGCGGGTTGCATCGAGATTGAAGTAACTACATAAATCACCATCTATTGGGAGGTCGGGTTCTGAATGGATGGACCTGTGGTAGGAATAGCGCTAGATGCCTAAATAGGGTTGTGATATAGTGATGAGGTAGTAGGTGTGCCTGAAACCAACTGACCTAAATTCATGTAATTATGCGGTAACTCAAGGTGAACACTGGTCGAAATTATTCTCGTGTAAGGGAAACCTTAAGGGGGGAAAGCATATTCCTACTCCTCGACTGTGCATGGAGTGGAAACCTCTGAGTGACCTGGAGAGGAGACAGGGATTTCGCCCCCTGATTCCATGGGTGAAAATAGGCGACGACGGATGACTGAAGAAGTTCAAGGGGATAATTCCAAAGGAATACCCAGCTAATCGTATGGACTGTATAGACGTTGTGGTGATATCACAACAGGATCAAACATAGGATTTAGAGGTTAAACAACCAGTCCAAGTTGACCTCTAGAAGTCGGCGGAATCTCAAGAGTCTGGATAGGATTATCCAAGAGATTCTGGGCCAATATCTGAAAGTGACCCTATATCTGAAGGGGGAGGATGAGATGACAAAGGTTGAATATTCAGAACAATTCCAAGCTCAACACCTTGGTCCTCAAGTGACTACGATAATTCAGGAAAAGGCTCCTCAGACAATCTTTCAGACAGAGGAGAGGAAGAGGAACTAGGCGAACCAGTTGGTTCAACCACGATGATTTTGTCTCAAATAACCAGAAGAGAGATTGATTTCAAGGCTTTAAAAATGTATTTAAAGGCATACTCATGATGTGGTCTAGAAAAAGACTAACAAGAATGATATAAGATCATGGGCAACAATTTTTTAAGACGAAAAAACAAACGGGTGCTCTTTCATGTTTTAAGAGTTGAGAAAGAAGCAAAGGTGACTCTATCACTTTCGATTTGAAACGAGCTTGAAAGGACAAGTGCTCGGGTGATATTTTATATTTAGGGAGTCAAAAATATCAAAATTACTACTCAGGATGATCTAGGAAAAAAGTATTACCAGGTAATTGTGAACTGCAGCATAGCTCTTGGTAAACTGAGAAGTACGGGCAAGAAATCTCCCCAAATGTTGTGTATGGTGTATCACGTTTACAAGGCAGAAGGCTTGGCCTCCTATGGATAAAGGATTGCAACCTAGTGGGGTCTCCTGTTATATACTCTATGGTACGGGGAACACAAGTCCATACTAGCGCTGTCTAGTGCTGAAGAAAATGACAACTGCTAGGTTTAAAGATGTCGCAACACGTCTCTAGCCTAGACCTTCTAAAATGTGATTGCTAGGTTTCAAATGTGCTTTAGGTTAATTGAATACATTTTAGAGTTTATCTTGAAATTATGTCTCGGTTTTCAAGCCTTATTGATGTGACTCGAAAAACACCTATATGTAGCTAAATGAGACAAGAACCTTTCGATTCGATGAATTGTCTACACTAATGAGAGTAGGAAACACACTCAAATGCAACAAAACAAGCAATTGAAATAAAAAATGATATTTTCACTATTTCGTTTTTGAAAACAAAATGATGAACAACTCTTTCAAATTCCTATCTTTCCTATCAAATTCACTTCAAGTAGTCCTTTCACTATTAAAGAGAATTCATTTCTTTTCTAATGCAAATGACGATGCAACTCTAGTCTTCAATGATGCTAACTAATGTAACATATTGATTCATCAAAATAGAATTATGTATTTTTTCAATGAAATGACAAAATGAATCTTTCACAAACACTTCTCACTTAATGTTAGATCTATGAATTTTGTGAACCATAATGTAGATATAATCCTTTCGGATTAATCACATCATTAGGATTTGGTCGACGTTTCAAACCAACTAATGTGGTTCATCCTCAGGACAAGGTGAGAAATCAATAGATCTAAGGAAATAAATAGCAAGGATGCATCACTGCCTAGGGTTAGATGTTGGAAATTATCTGTTAGGAAATTAGCCATTACCTAACGGCTAATTTCCAATAGCTAACTCTGGGCAGTGATGCATCCTTGCTACTTATTCCCTCAGATCTATTGATTTTTCACCTTGTCTTGAGGATGAACCATATTAGTTGGTTTGAAATGTTGACCAAATCCTAACGATGTGATTAATCTGAAAGACTTATATCTACTTCTCACTTAAATGAAACATTTCTAATACAATCAATCACAAGCAAATGCAAAGCACAAAAGAGAATTCCTTTCAAACCAGTGAACCAAAGTCTCAACCAAAAATCAAGATGAGCAATGTGATCTATGCTCAAAAAGATACATTCAAACAACAAATGAAACTTTTCAAACTTGTTAAATGGAAATCAAAGCAACAAGAGGACTAATCAAATGAAATGCAAGGAGAAACTTTGACTATCAACTTGACTTGCTGAGCATGCAAAAAAGTGAATGGATGACGACCTAGATCCCTTAGGGTTATGAACCATCCAAGAACTCAAGAAATCAAGTGAAGAAAATGTAAATCAAACAAGCATACAAAGAAAGCTAAAATAGCTTTCCAGCTAGGGAGAACACAATCAAAACAAGATGAGAGATAGAAATTAGAAGGGAAAGACACACTGGATATGATCTATGGGAAACCCTGATCTTCACCTACAGGAATCGGCGTGAATTCCTAACTGACAACAAGCGCCAAAAGTGGGTCAACGTGACTATTTTTGAGAAACTCATGCTGATCGGCAGGACTGTCAGAAAAATAAATGCATTGACCAAGGATTCAAGGAAAAAAATAAAAAATTTAAAAGGCTAAAACCAAACTTGCCACTGTAAATTTGAGGCTCCACTGGGGAGCCAATCCTTTTGTTTTATTGATTGTCATTTTATGGTTTTGTGTGAAATTTTCTAGTATCACCATTTCTCTTTAGTGTTCTTTGCTTTGCTTGGTTTACTGCTCTGAGCCTAAAATTTACAATGGCAAGTCTAGTTTTAGCCTTTGAAAATTTTTATTTTTTTCCTTGAATCCTCGGTCAACGCATTTATTTTTCTGACAGCCACGCCAATTAGCGTGAGTTTCTCAAAAACAGTCGTGTGATCCCCTTTTGGCACTTGTTTTTAGTTAGACAGTCATGCCAATTCTTGTAGGTGAAGATCAGGGTTTCCCCTAGATCATAGCCAGTGTGTCTTACCCTTCTGATTTCTGTCTCTCAACTTGTTTTGACTGTGTCCTCCCTGGCTGGAAAGCTCTTTTAGCTTGCTTTGTATGCTTGTTTGATTTGCATTTTCTTCACTTGATTTCTTGAGTTCTTGGATGGTGCATAACCCTAGGGCATCTAGGTTGTCATCCATTCACTTTTTTTCATGCTTAGCAAGTCAAGTCGATAGTCAAATTTGCTCCTTGCATTTCGTTTGATTAGTCCTCTTGTTGCTTTGATTTCCATTTAACAAGTTTGAAAAGTTTCGTTTGTTGTTTGAACGTCTCTTTTCGAGCATAGATCACATTTCTCATCTTGTTTTTGGTTGAGTCTTTGCTTCACTAGTTTGAAAGGAATTCTCTTTTGTGCTTTGCATTTGCTTGTGATTGATTGTATTGGAAATGTTTCATTGAAGTGAGAAGTGTTTGTGAAAGATTCATTCTGTCATTTCATTGAAAAATACATAATTCTAGTTTGTTGAATCAATATGTTACATTAGTTAGCATCATTGAAGACTAGAGTTGCATTATCATTTGCATTAGAAAAGAAATGAATTCTCTTTACTAGTGAAAGGACTACTTGAAGTGCATTTGATAGGAAAGATAGGAATTGGAAAGAGTTTTTCATCATTTTGTTTTCAAAAAAAAAATAGTGAAAAGATCATTTTTGCTTTTAATTGCTTGTTTTGTTGCATGTGAGTGTGTTTCCTACTCTCATTAGTGTAGAAAATTCATCGAATTGAAAGGGTCTTGTCTTATTTAGCTACATATAGGTGTTTTTCGAGTCACATCGACTCCATATTTAAAAAACTTACCAAAAGAGGATCAGCACGACTGGAAAAGGGCTCAGTCGCTCTATACGGTGCTAGGGCTAATCTTAATATCTGAAAATCGTCACGAGGAGGAAACTGGTCAATAGCATCGGTCTTGTAAATTGGGAAAAAAGAAAGATTATTGGGAAATGATGTAGAGGGGAATTATTCTGCTCATGAAGAGAGACATACTGAGAGTTTCTTCATGATGGGAAAGCATGTTGGTTTCATTGTAGAGGTCCTCCAGGATCATGGACGGGGAGTACCAGAACAATGAAAAAATGTTGCGTAACTCTCATGAAACATGGAAAGAAAGTTATGTAAGTGTTCAAGCCAGGCCACTTGACCTTCACCATCATATGTGTGAGTTGACAAGAGATTGAAAAGCTTCCTTGCGATGGAGACATCTTCATGATTTGAAAAACACCGTAGGGGAAGAAGAGTGTAAAACTCCATGAAATATATGAAAAGGTTCAAAAATGGATGAGAGGACATAGCTTGTCATCAGGCCCTCCTTCTAGTGCCATAAATGTTGATGGTGTCGGACCCACCAACATGTCAAGGGGATCTCCCCAGTAAGAAGTCCCAATTAGACGTCATACTGTTTGGTGTGGGAGTCCCAATAGTGGGTCGTAAGGTAATGCCTTGACCACGATGTCACACAGAGGCAAGTAAGATAACTATGTCAGTAGCAAGGGTGTGACCGCTGCAGTGAGTCAAGGAAGGTGCATGAGAGGTTCCAACACAAAGGGGGTGAGATGGGTGCACCCCTTGACAACCTGTATCAGTACTCAACTAGGAAAGGAAAACACGAGCGAAGATGCATCAAAAGATGGAAAGAAGAGCAGTCGACAATCCAAAGTGATGGTTAAACCAACAACAAATTTGCAACAAGATTCTTATAATTGCATACGAATCAGTTCATACACAAATACGTAAGTTAAACAACATATATCATTAAGGCAACCGGAACAATCCAACTACAATAACAACATATGCATGAAAATGTGTTGGCTCTTATTATATAAAGAAGTGTAAGTTCCAATCATACAGTACATCCATGTAAACCTGCTAGCCCCATCAATGAAATGTTACAACCACATCCTCCTACTCCTCCAAAGAGATTTACTAGCTTCGTGCAGTGGAGAAGCCAAGGCGCGTTACAATATTGTCCAAGCTTTATTCAAGGTAGTCTTAATAGAAGCTTGTTTGACCAAAAGCCTATACAACGAGTTATGATCTATTTATAGAAAAGGGTGGGGTGACCCTTGACATTCCCCTTTGTGACCATTCAACTACCCCCATGACTCTTCACCTACTTTATGACTGTTACATCCACTATTGAGAGTTGACTTACACTTGACATGACTCAACATTACAATGCACATGTACCCATGTGAACAATGGCTTGAACAAGCCAAACTAGACATCATTCTGACTTAAACAACTAAATGTCCAACTGCTCAACATCTTCATGCTGATCAATAGTAACATATTGATGCCAAGATTGGTCATCCTTGATAGTGTCTGTGTGTTCCACTGTGACATCTGTCGGAAACCTAAACCTTCCCTTCATGGCATCCAGGTACACTGCTCGACTCCTTTGTCCAACTCATATGAGAGCATGTGCATCATTATATTCAATGTGGCTGGACCAACAACATACTTGCACATGATGTCTGCACTGATAGGCAAGTTTGGACTAGTGGTGGTGTGCATCAACTCGTCAAAGTACGAGTCAAGCTCCTATCAGACTTGCTTCTTTGTCTTTGCCTGGGTGAGAGTCCCAAGTGATGGGATCGCATGTGTGTGCACTATAACATCTATGCTCTTGAATACTTGTGCATCGGAAGCCTTTATGCTAGTGATGAGTTGCGGTAGGTCTTGATAGTTCTGGATCTGACTTTGGATACGTGCTTGTAGCTTGACTGCATTGGACCTCATCATCTTTGGCAAGTGAAGTGGTGCTCCCTTGTATTTCATCGTCCATGCTTGCATGTTATCAACAACAACATATATTTTCTTCAAAATGCGTGCTTTTCTCACACATCGTTGCTGCCATCCGTGGATATGGATGACTACTTGGTGCACGGTGCTAAACTTGGAGTATAATTCTCACATAACTATGTCAAGGGACAATACTTCATCTAGTATTGCCTTCTTCAGTTCAGCTTGGGTGGACATTGTCACCAAGTCTCCTCCTTTCTTGGCCACATGTAGTTCCTTCACCATTCGCTCATTCTCAGCTATGAGGAAATGAACACTTGAGCTAGTGGCTTCGACATATACTCTAGGTGCATCGGCCAAAGCAGCTAGATGCTTGTGCACATCAGTCACGATTAGTAGTTCTTGAACTTGCATAGGAGATGTTTGGTCCTCCAGAGTTGGTACTCTGTGAGACTACAGAACTCTGTGATGAGATTCATCAAAGGAGATGTTGTGCACTTCTGCTTCCGGCTAACCACTAAGGATCTCAGTGCCTCCTTGGTCATTTGAGACTTGCTCATCATCTAGATGCAATGAAGTGGGTGAGTTGACCTCTTTGTGGTGAGGCATGAGGTTGGTGTCCTGTTCCAACTCCTACTACTCCATGTGTGCTTCCAACTATTCAAGTGCCTGTTTTATCTCATGAGTGAAGTCTTTCCCCTGCGATGGTTCACCCTGTTCACCTGATGCCAACTATTTAGATGAATCAACTACTTGTATGGGCACTGCTTCATCTGTTTGTACATGATGTGCCCCTTTTTGTGTCTGCTGTTGCTACACCTACTTCTCCTATTGGAGCAGCTCTTGTTCTTTCCGGAGTTGCTCCCTCATTTCAGGCAACTCCTTCTCTACTTCTTCCATTCTCTTCTTATCCCTCTGCCTTTGTGTGATGCACTTGTCGCGCTACTGCCTCTTTGCCTGAATAGCCATAGCTACTTTACTTACAAGTGGATCTTCTCGAAACTTGCAAATTTGCTCCTCCATGCAGTCGACAATCTTCCTCTTCCCTTTGTCGCGCATAGGTATGCTTGGCTCTACTACCTTTGCTGCTGCTACTACTACTGATACTTCTGGTGCTCCCCGTGTTGCTGCTTCATGTAGCTTTGCTAACCACTCTACGGAGAAGCCGACCTGTTCATTGGGTCTGGAGGAATTGTATGAATACCTCCATGAGTCTTCCTAGGCCCAATGAAATTCCCCTGGATCCAGTTTAACTGAACTCTCATGCAGTGATCCTTCACAATGCAATGTCGGTCATATGGGTTGAAGCTTCGAAGGTTGAATGGGTACTTCTTCATCTATTTTTCTTCGACATCCACTTGCTTGATACTCTGTATCTCATATAACCCAATCCACAACAGAAGATTGGGCCAAGGTGACTTCTTCTTGCGTTGTAGTCTAGCTGTCAATCCTGCTGAGATGTGATATGCTACTTCCTGCATGACAAGTACACCCAAGGAAAACTTTGGCAGAACATACGGAGGCTTCTCCGCACTGAACATTTAGATGAAAGTGTCGGGTGGTGAGGCATACCAATCTGCAATGCCTAACAATGTCTCTGTTCCTTCCTTTGACATGCAAGGGTGGATCCTTTTCGAATATCATCTTGTATACTGGGGTGACAAAATGGTCAAACAACTGTATGATTACTCCTCTAAAGCTGCATTCAGACAACAACTTGAAATATGTGTTCACAACAGTCTCCGCTAGTGACCATGCCCACTCCAAGCCCGGGAACTCATGTCGGGCACAGACTGCATCTAGGATGTAGGTGGACATATAAATCTCTGCATGCATACCCTTGGGTGATTGTCGAGCCTTCATGACTTGTTCCTTCAGTTGATGAGCTAGTATGCCAGACCAATTGCATGGTCTTCCTTCTCTAGCCAGTTGGTCCAATGCGATCACCCAACTCTAAGGAAAGGTTTCAGTGCTTGCTTGGCCACTTAGTCAACATGCGAATATGACCAAGTATTGGTATGCCTTCCTCAATATCTTTGTCTTGTAGATCTGGTTAGGTGTCATCCTGAAATGATCTTGCTCTTTTACTCGATCCTTCAGAATGTATCTGGAGTTAGCTCTACTACTGGGAAAGTTGAATGGAGGACTCATGATAGTCATGGGCACTGACATATGATACATCTCATCATAATATTGTGCCTAGAAGGTTGCAAGCTTCGTCCCATTGGCACTGCTCAAGGTCATCGTCCTGAGATCAGTGTGAGAGACGATCCAATGAATCATGTCTGTGCATGGGAACACAGGGTATCTGAATGCAATCTGGTACAAGCCAGATTTGTGAATGTTCACGTACACCTAACGGTCTTTGAGGTCTTTCCCAAAAGTTCCTATGAATGTTTCATTAACCTCTTGCCACTTCAGTTTGATGTCCTTGTCTAGATACAACTTCGTATCTTCATATATCGACAAACTAGAGGACATTTTCTCAACTGCTTCTCCAGCTGCAACTCCATCAGTGTCCTCTAATCCCGTTCTCTTGGAAGCCATTGAGACAAATGAACACCTGAAAGATCTGGAAACAAACAGCATGCATGGCAAGAAATATGTCAGTGGAAACAAAGAAAATCTGGGGAAGGACACAACACATACCTTGGAAACTGATGAGAAAGATTGTGAAAATTTTACTGGGAGGCTGGGTGACGGGCTGCCAGAACTATGCAAAAGGTAGTCTAGGTTGTCTGGGGAGCAGGACTGGCTGTTGGATCTGCGAAATGCGTAATCTAGTCAGGCAACTGGCTGCTGGGATTGTGCAATGTGCAATTCCAGCTGGGAAGGACTACTGGCCCAGGGATAGATTTGCGCAATTTCTTGGGCCAATCAGCCACTGTCCTCCAGAAATGCGCAAAACAGTCTTGGAGGCTAGTGCTGGGCAAGAATATGCATTTCTAGAGAGGAAGGTGAGCCTTCCTTCCCCAGATTGCACAATGCAGCCTTGGTGAACGCAGAGCCTGGGCTAAGGTTGGCCCGACTCACCGACGAGAAACTAAAAGAAAATAAGACAATGAATGCTTGGTGATACTGAGTGATAGTAGAAGTGATTAATAGTGCATGAAAAACATGAATGAAAGATTAAGGAAATAGATCAACATGCATGTGGGTGAGGCACTTCACAGGTTTGACGAACATTCATGCAAAATAGTTTCATGCATGAGACAACAGTGAGATAGCAATGAAAACTGAAACAAAGCTAGGACAAGCTAGTATACATGTAAACGATAGCAAGCATTCAAAGAAATCAAGAAAACAACATTCACACAAGTGAATACACAAAAAGCGACAGAAATGCTGAAAAAGACAAGTTGAGGCCACTTACCCGTGAATAGCTAAGCTGAATGTGTCAGAGAGTCCTGGATATGTTGTGGAATGTCAGAGCTCTAAGATCGATGTGAATGAATGAGCTCTGATGCATTGAATAAATAAGTTTGGTCTCATGACGCGCATGCCACAAATCTAGGAAAAAGCGACACTTGGAGGGAAACTTCTAAAACAACTTAGCACGTAATCCCTGACTGCTAAAAATATCTCCATGAATCATGGGATGCATTTTGCATGTTTCCTCTTTCTATTCCAGGAAGAGCAAGTCATGTATGCATGCAAGTCAAGTTTCCTCGGTCCCGGGTGGAACTAGTCAACCAGACTGTTCATGCATGTAGTTGATCATATTCTTGGGAAAAATGCACATTCCTGGCTGGGAGCTGGGCTGACTACCTAGGAGGGTTGCGCAATTTTTGGGCAGAGCAGCTGATTGCTGCCCAGATTTTGCAAATCCTAGGCTGAGAAGCCCTACTGGGGAAATTTGCACAAATCCTGTTGGGAGTGTTGGCTGGTAGGATTTCACAATCCTGGAGCCCAGCAGGCTGCCAGAGAGGATTGCGAAATTTCTAGAGGGAAGGCTGGCTTCCCTCTAGAATTTCACAATTTTCAAGGGGAAGCTGCTCATCCTACAAGTAGACCAAGTCTAGGTGATCAGTGTCTGAGGGGAATGGATCGACTATGATTGACAAGTTGTCTTTGTGCGAAGAAAACACTAAAGATTGAGTACTTGATGAAGCAAGACAAAGTTTTGTGAAAGGTTGGTAGGGAGGCTCCAAAACAGGCTAAGGCAAAATTTTGGAGGGTGGTTGTAGCCGCTACAACACTAGGGTCCAGTCATCAATGCAAGGCCATATCAACAATGCACGCTATGACCACATGCAGGACAACAACCTCTAGTGCATGCATTACCACATGCAACTATCAACATGCATAAGCAATTCCTAATCAACTACGCATACTATGAACACATGTAGTTGACCATAAGCGATCAATTCTTGTAATCAACCTACAAGACTGATACATGCAATCAAAACATTCAAGGATGTATTCAAGCTACATATAATCATATAACCAGTCATATACTTCTGACGATGCATCCCACAAAATCACATCAATTTCCTCATGACAACCTTATTACAATCATGATCAACATGATGCAAAGCAACAAGCACATGGAATGCAAGTGTAAGAGACACACATGCTACTAACATGCATGTATGACTAGGCACCTTCACCCAAGGAGAGTGCATCCTCCTTCTGATACCAATCTGTAACACCCCCTCCTCCCAGGTCCACCCAAGAAACCAACCATTCGGGGTAAACATGTGACGAGAGAGGCTACTATAAGGGATTCAAATTCCTTTGTGACCTTAAGGAAATGGAACCAGTGAAACATATTAAACAAACCCATACGCATCAATAATAACACCCTCAGGAGACATGTCGGCCACTCAGACATCCTATCCCTGAGTCCCACTGATGATTTAAGCCTTTTCATCCCTGGTCGCTCTCATGCTATAGGTAAGACAACGACAAGAATCCAAAGTTGCTCTCACAGGCATCTGTGCCAACATCCCTGGACATTTTCCAGCAGACCTGTGCCAGCATCCGTGGACTTTTTCCAGCAGACCTGTGTTAGCATCCCTGGACTTTTCCAGTAGACCTGTGCCAACATCCCTAGACCTTTTCTAGCAAACCTATGCTAGCATCCCTGAGATTTGAGCCACTTTTCTAGCCTAGAATCCCATCATCTACCAAAAACTTATTATAACCTTCAGAATCCATGAAAGACATGATGAAAATATAAAAATAAATAAAAAATCAAACTCAGGACTAGGCCTGAGCATCCCCAATTGGGACCGACATTCTATCAAACACTTGGCATCAATGAAACCTACAGGTCTAGGATACAAGATAGAGAATAAATAACTAAAAAAACTTATGAAACATAACCAGAAGGATCACCTCCTTCTCCATTGAACTATTATATCATCAATTAGGTCTTGCATCCATCCATTCAATAATTACAAGTAATTACATTAAATAACCATGACATGAACTAGACATTTAACCATGCTTATAACCATCATAAAACCATATAAATATAAGAGATATGACAACCATTAAATCCACACATAAACCAATGCAAAATTAAGAGAACTTAGCTTTTATTAATCATAGAAAAATCCGACTAGGTTTTGGACTTCCACGTACCACTCGACCATAGACATGGCTGAACCAAATCTCTCTTTTAGCTAATCACCCCTGTGCCATATGCCAAGCATGAATGTGGGATCTCATAGAACAACCAATCCATGAACAACTAAGGGAATCGAGAGGTTAAACCACCTCCACTCTCATCAAACCATGATCACACCAAAATTGGTGCTCTGGTCACCATCGAACCAAACTTGGAATGCCATCTCGAATCCGTCACTATGCTTGAGGAATTTTTCGTCTCCTTATCTCTCAGGATTTATGTAACACCCCCTACCAAGTCTACATAAAGTAACCATGCCAACCAGGGTAAACATGAGGATAGATGCTAATACAATCAAATTCGACCTCCTATGTCACCTTAAGGAAGTGGAATCGACGGAACATCACATATAGTCACCCAACATCGTCAAAAAAACCCTCAAGAGATAAGTCAACCACTCAGACAGTGCGTCCCTAGGTCCCACTACCATTCTACAACTCTTAGGCCATATTCTTTCTCATGCTATGGGAAAGGGGGCAACCAAAAACCCAAAGTCGCTCTCACAGTCCTGCTTGCCAGCAACTGCGGACCGAAATCACTAATTCTGTGCCATTGACCCCAAGATTTAAACCACTTTTCTAGCCCAAAATCTTGGCCTCTGCCCAAAAATTTTTGTAACTTTCAGAATTCATTAAAAACATAATGAAAATGATGATCAATCAAAAATCACCCTTAGGACTAGGCCTTTCCAAACCAGGACTGACATTCTGTCAAACACTTGGCATCAATGCAACCTACAGGTATATGATAAAATATAGAGCATAGATGAATGAATCAAATTATGAAACATAACTAGAAGGATCACCTCCTTCTGCATTGAACTACTAAATCATCAATTAGGTCTTGCATCCTGTTGGCTTAGTGGGGCCTGACCCAAGTTCGGAAGTGATTTAGCCAAGCAAATCCCGATACTATTGGCCCTTTTGGCAATAGTCCGCAGAGCACGGAATGAAGTCTCACCCGAAGTAGTATGGAAGGGTGCTAGAACTAGGTTTCTGCACCCTGGGGATGTCTGATATGTGGTGATTGGTACGTGATTCAACCTTTGTGCTTACTGGGCTACGCACACCAACAATCCCCTTGCATCCTTCGCGCAACTCTAGCTGCAGCACGACTAGTGTTAATTACCCAAGTCTTCCTTACTTAGGTTTTGTTCACTAATTTCTTAGAGGGTTTTCATACATAAGCATTCATACCAATGTTTATCAAGTGCACGCATATAAATAAATAGATACAATTAACGCATAACATCAAAATACAAATCCACGAAATAGATGCACAATATGCCAAATCAAACTTATCTTTGTTAATAATCCTTTTCAAGTTTAGTTCAATATCGACCCGACTCCGCCCTGCACACTCAGCTGCAGGGGTTTGCGCACTCAGCTGCAAAGCCTCTTCCTACTACTACGACCCAATACACTTCAGTTCCACTTCTATCCTCTAACCATGCCTTCACATATATCTATTACTTACTTTCTTCCCCCAAAATACTATCTTTACACTTAGATCCTTGCTCTATTTATACAATCCCATGGTCCGCGGACCATGGGTAGGCTGACAAAACTTTACATTATTTTACAATTCTTAGGGTAGACAACCCTATGACTCATCCTAAACTTTCACGCTCCACACCCGTACTTCACGAATTTTTCCAATACAATTGACCAAAATTCGGGCTTTAAGCCCCAAACCCTGCTGCGGGGGATCCCATGCCCAACAGGCCCCCAATACAATCATCGTGACTCGTCCCGAGTCACTCTGTTGGTGCGGTGATCTTTGCGCAAAGCCCATCCAGTAGGTCTCGCGCAACTTAAGTGTTTGCAACAAACTGTTTGACTGTCTGTTGTACTTGTTGCACACGTAGCTCTGAACCTTCATGAGCAGGGTCACATTCCTATCCAACCGCATAAAGTTCCTGCATTTGTGCCAACTTCCCTTCAATGGTAGCTGTAATTGTGAAAGATTCATCGATCCATGGTTGGATGCATGCTTTAAGTAGGGCTTCTTTTTGGTGCGCGACATCTAATTGGTCCTTCAGTGCCCTTACCTGCTATAGTTTGGCGAGTCATTGAGTAAGGACAACTGTCTGCACGGTGCCCCAGACACTGTCGTACTCCTGCTACAACTCGCATGACTCAGTTTCTAGGCACTATAGATTCGGGTCTTCTTGCAAGTGCGTAAGCATGGTTAGTGCTTGCTCCAACATCCTGGTGCAATCCTGTGTTACCTGGAAAATTTGCTCCAACCCCATCTGGATAGCACGAGCGCGTTGCTCTTTGACTTATGGGGGCATGGAGGGTTGCGTCTTCAATTGTAGCTCGGTGATCTGCAGGTTCAGCTCCAACTGAACCTTTTCCATTTCTTCCTTGGCATCACACTGGAGGTTGAGTTGGTCCATGTTGATTTTTTGCTCATTTAGGACCTGGATCATGCAGCCTTCCCAGGCGTGAAGCTCTGCAATGACTCCATCCTGCTGTTGGTACAAAATTTCACGCAACAGGGCGACCAAGTTCAAGCCTACGCCTTTCATGTTGCTCATCATAGACCAGTCACCTTCACTTGCTGCTGCTAGCGCGCCTTCAGGAAGTACAAAAGGGTTGTCCATACAAGCGCGCAACATCTATTTGGCCTCGCAGTTCCTATTGCGATGTACTGAGCCATTGTACCTGTTTGGGGGGACTGTACCTGTAAGCCTTGTAACTACACGTTGAGCACCCCCAACACAATGTTCTACTACATCCTCAGTTCCTGGAGCGTGTCCTTCATGACCTCGCAGATCGTTTCGCTCATGTTAAATAGATCACCTTCTGTGAGCGTGATTGGGTCGACGGACGTCTTTGTCACTTTTACCTTCTTCCTGGGAGCTGTTTTCTCAGGGCCACGCGGCCACTTGAGTTGGGTCGATGCGGAACCGAGGTCCGCGCGTTCTTTTGCCTTATCCACTTCCCCAGTATGCTTCCCCATGGACATCTCCTGGCCCTCCTCGAGTTCTCTGGTTGGTGCTGTTGTGGTTTGTGTCATCTGCACCGCTGCTGCTGCATTAGCCACCTTATGTTGTGTGGCTACTTCTTGTTCCTGGCGTCTCTTTTCAGCCAGCTGCACGATGCGTAGCTTAGTGTCCTTCTTTCTTTGCTGGGCTGCGGCCTTCTCCATTTCTACCACATCCAGGGCACGCCACTCCAGAGGCCATGACTCCATTACTGCGAAGATCGCATCATCTGTTGCGATGAACGGAAGCTTCACCCATTTCTGTGCTGGATCCTTGCGCACCCGGATATACAGATTATGAATATCCACCTTGAACCTTGTTTCACTTTGCAAGCTGTTATGAACCATAGGAGATAGGCGCAGTCGTCAGTTGATCCAAATTGGATGCTCGCCTCCACAAACGCCCAGAACACCTTCATTTCACGAATCCTCTTCGTGTCTTTTATAGCCCAAAGCAAGGTGTACCTCGCAGCTTCAGGCTAATCACCCTTAATAGTGGGAAAATGACTATCTTCCGACAGCTCCCTTGCAACCAACATGATGGATAAGAGCAACCACTTGTAGTGGAAGGTCTTACCTTGCTCCTGGGCCTCCCTGCAGTTCATCAAAAACTCGTTGCAGAGGAACTGCGTCCAATTGAACTAGACCCCCTCTACACACTGCTCTGCCAACACAATCACAGACGCTGGTACTTCGTCAGCGCGACATTTCCTCATTAGCTTGCAGGCCAATAGCTAGGTGGCTATGTGCACCCCTTTGTCCTTAATGCTTGCTATTACGTACCCTCGCTTTTTCTTCTCTAGTTTATACTTGGCCTTCATGGCTTCTACTAGGGCCAAGTCGTTGCTTTTCCCTGTTATGGCCACGAGGTCATGTCCATTGAATGGTAGTCAAGAAATTCAGTGAATTAGGTTGGCCGTGATGGGAATAGGCTCCTCTGATCAGAGATACCCATCATGCACCAGGCATAGCAGCCGCCTAATGATGAAAATGGTGATGGGTGCACATTGGTAGTGGGGTATCCATTGCAGATGGAGTAACCCAACCTTCTCCACACCACACAACCATTTCTACTTCATTAACTTCTCTACGGCCAGGTATGGGAACTTCTCGCTATCTGTGAGGTCCCAATATTCAAACTTCATGGTAGGTATTCATCCCAATGTTGGACCTTCAACATTATGCCATCAGGGAGGAGCGAGGTCTGGAGTGCACTCTTCGTGGCCTCCAAGTCCTTCGATATCTTGGGACGTACGAAGGTAAATTTGTTGCAAAAGTCATTTGTGAGACATCCTCCGCCTCATCGTCTTGTGCCTCAGTTTGATTAATTAGAGCTTGCAAGTCTTCCTCCTCCTCATTTGTTTCAATGGTGATGACTTTTCCCTTCTCTGCCATTGACAATTTGCCAAACCGTGAGTTTCTTGGGGATACACGGACTGGCCCCATATTTTTCTTATCTTTCTATGGCCGCGACATTCGTGGTGATTTTTGAAATTCTGGCATAAATTCTACCTCTCCAGGCTCCTCATGGGTCATATGGGGCTCCGCGGTATCTTCGGTGAATCGAACTTTTGTTCTAGCAACAGTCATCGTGTCTATAGTCAAAGGTGGTAAGAGTATGCGGCACTCACTGCTCTATAACTGCTAAATTCTCACACAACCAAGTGTTGCCTCAAGGCTAGCCCTGGGGATTTTATAGTATCGTTTGAAATTGAATTTCACCATTCCCCCCACTTCTGAGCCATCAATTCCTTCTTGGCGGTAGATCGTCCGAAATATAACTCTTAATTCGTGTCTTAATTTCCCGCCACCCACTCCTTTTTGCCTTAAAATTAAACCTCTTGTCATGAACAGTGAGAGTAATGGTCGCTTCTCAGCCTACCCGCGTGGCAGCGCAACCCCCTATGCACGGATGCGACTCTTATGACATACTGATCCTGCGCGCAACATCCTTATCGCGCAACTCCCATATAGACTCTTTTATAGTCCTGTGCTCTCTTTCAACTGCTTGAAGCGCTGACACTGTGCTTCCTATGGATAGTTAGGTGGTCACACCACCTGTTCGAGGCTTCAATTCACCTTCCAGCCCAGTCTGTGGGCACCCCTCAATTACCCTTGGGACAGTCATCACTATGCATTCCTCCTTACACGGTGTGCTCCCCTGGTTACTCTGTTTGGTAAGGTGCGGTCACAGCCATGGTACAGAGCCACAAATTGTCGGCGACAATCTTCCAATGTAGTGGTATGGCTGCCCATATCTTGTCCTGTCATTCTATGGATGTGACATCCTTGTGCGATTTCGGTTTCCAGTTTTTTGATTTCCACGTCCATTAACATGCTTTTCTACCTCAGTCATACCCAATCTTCTTCGAGTTCACGAAGGTTAAGGTTCCCTCGCCGAATGGCTTTCTAAATCTGCATATGTTTGTCCTCGCACAGCTGCATAATTCCTTTGTCCTAGTCCTCTCGTACTGTCCCAATTGTGGGAGCTATTGCATGAGGATTCCTTTCCTCCAAAACTATGGCCTCAACTCTACTCGTCGGCTTCAGAATCATTTTCGTGCTCAGGTTTTTGTGCATGGCCATATAAGCCCATCGGACTGCTAGTAAGCATAGAGCCCAATCGGTTCGGGTCGCTTGGTGGACCCTATTCAAGATTCAACATACCTTCTTGAATGCTTTTATGTGGAACATTTGTGGTGCACGTTTCTTTTCCTGCTGCTGCGTCCTATTCTGATTTTCAATCCTTAGTTTTGGGTGTGTTTGTGTGGACTGCACAACACACATCTGTACCCATCGACACAAGTGGACGCGCAAGTTGCTCCATCTTAGCTACCCGATTCTCATTCGAAATTGGGGGCTACAAAACCATAGGCACATCATCCTTCTACATCTACGCCAGTCCTAAAAATTTCCTTGATGTGTACCCCACCATCGTGTGGGTGTTGTGTGGAGTGCCCACTTCAACGCATCGAACCACTGCTATTCTGGTACTGCGCTTTCAAATTTGTTTAGGAATTCATCCATCACTGTCAGTCTATCATATGTCGGTAGCTCTTGTGCCTCTATTGTCACGCAATGTAGTGATCTAACCATCATGTTGCAATTCAACATTGTCACTTAGTGCAACCGATTCTGCCAGTGCTCTATTTCTTCGTCTGAATCCAAAGTGCAGGAGCTTTTATGCTCCCACGAGATTCTCCCATCAGCCGGGTTCACTCGATCCTGGTCTCGTGTAGTTATCTTGTAAATACAATCCAGCTCATCTTCGCGCACTAGTTCAGTGTAGCACGCTCCTTCAACTAGGTCTAGCAGGACTACTACGCGTAGTGACTTTTTCTCAAATATCATCTTCCGCTTTTTTAGGTTTATGAATTTGTTCATGTCAGTGGCCGAGTCTATTCCTAACAATGCGAGATCAGGATTGCTGTCATCAAAAATCTCTATTACTTCAAAATCCGTCTGTGTGCTTGCGCCGTTAATATCAACTGTTACCCCTTGCAACCTTCCCATGGGAAATTTTTTTTGTTGGTTTGCCATTCGTAATTGAATAGGGGACTACTGTAATGTGGGCCTGCCCATACGTTCCCATGTTTGCTTCGGTAATACATTCACGTTCGAACCCAGATCTAGGATTACTTGATCCATTTCATACTCACCAATCTGCGCAGTCATCCTCATCTCCCTTCCAGTGCGTAATACATGCTTCCCCAATTTCCAAACTGTGCGCGGTTCCCCTGAACCCGCACACCTGGTGATCAGTTCCTGTAGTCCTTTAACCCCTTATTGTCACGTAGCAGTTTCATGCATGTCTCCAGAAAGGTAGTAAGCATTGAAGGATCCATTCCTGGCTCTGGTTGATCCTTACTACCTGAAGTGGAGGCCTCCGCAAATCTCTTCTTAGCTTCCATGAACGTCTCCATTGTGCATTATAAGTCAAACTCAGGTTCCTTTGTAAGAGCCTTGCAAACCCATGTATCTTCCTTGAGCTACCTCCCCTTATCCTCCCTTGTGGTTGCACCGCTTCTGAGCATCATGTTCACATTTGGGTCTTCTTCGCGTGGTTTAGACCTCATCATTTGTATATTTTGAGTCGTAGGAGGCTGGAATACCCCTTTTTCATGCATCTGTGTGATCAACGTAGGGTAATCTATTGTTTCATGATCAAACTGAGCACTGTACGAATAGGATATCCTTGTCAGGTTGGTATAATTGTGGGCATAGTGCCCTAGTCCTCTGCAATTGTAACAAATTAACTGTCCACGACCCCTTCCTGGTCCCATTCCTCCTCATCCTCGACCTCGCCCCTAAAATTCAGCATGCACCATCCCCACAGCTGGGTTGAGAGCTCACATTTTTTCTGAATTCTATAGGTTGGGGTCCAATCCATCATTAACTCGTAGCTGTGACAAGTGCGCTCATCATGGCCTACCGACCTGAGAAATTACAAAACAACTGTTGGGGAATCTGTGTATATGTCTGCAACAAATGACAATTATCCATCGTGTGTTTTCCTCCTATCTGACAGATCGTGCACCATAATGCGGGTGTCGCACTCGGCCCTGCCTGTGCCTTTTGTCTCAATGGCATTGGCCCCCCTCCTGCCAAGTAGTTCGCGAACACTGGACAGTGAACCTTATCATGGCCTTGTCCTTTGCATTTTATGCACCATACTTCCTCGCATGCCTCTCGCTTCAAACATTGCATTTCTAGGCATAGATTCTATAGTTGCACGTGTTTTTGTTGAACTCCCAACCTAGGGTCCTGTATCGGGGTCTCATGTAATCTCATCGCCATCTCCAAAGCTTCGGCCTGGGTAGAAAGTTTCTGCTGCGACAATGCTATCCTCAAGTGTGGTGTTAGAGATGCTACAAACCATGTGCAATGATGTGCATCCATTAGCGTCATATTGGCCTTATGGATCTTACTCTTCAACCTTTGGTCCAAATCCCAAGGGGTTTCACCTGGAAGCATTGTGATCTCTTTAAACCTGATGATTTATTGCGTCTCTGATTTAGGCCTGCTAAATTCTCTGTTCAACGCATTCTGGATCTCTGCTATCCCTACATTTGGGTGGTCGTTAGAGTGCTTGATGTACCACGTTAATGCGTGATCCTGCAACATGCTCACCAATGTAGCCTTCTTAATATTGTTGTCCATGACACCTTGTTCTTCCCATACTACTCTTACCACGAACCAGAATTGGTCCGGATCCTCATTCCCTACTCCTCTGAATATTGGTAGTTTGATCGCGCTCGCCATACTGAACTGTGGAGGTGGAG
Organism: Pinus tabuliformis; assembly: GCA_031772625.1. Lineage (NCBI taxonomy): Eukaryota > Viridiplantae > Streptophyta > Pinopsida > Pinales > Pinaceae > Pinus > Pinus tabuliformis. The sequence continues at coordinate 891,353,031 of CM062814.1, forward strand.
TGGGCGGGGATGGAGGTGAGGGAGATGAAGTGGGTGGTGGGGTGGGTGGAGGTAACTGCGGAATCCGCTACCTTATCAAACTAACTGCGCTTCTCAGAGAAACTTTCACGAGCTCATCCTCGCTCTCCCACGAGGGTGAAATTAAGGGATTATTTTCTAATTCTTCATTACTTCCGCTTCTGTAGATTCTTCTGCTCCACATAGTCCCAAACATTAATTTATTCGCATAACTCGCTTTTCACATAAGAGCATCTTAATCCAGGTATTCAAAGATTTAATATACTTACCTTGCGGTCCCTTGAGAAAATGTCATTCTGCCTCATTGTAACTGATGGTCATGTCCACCACGAACTCAGTGATAAATCCTCCTATTATTCAGTCAAGCCAATGGTCCACAGCTCATGCTATCTTATCCTCTAAGGTTTCTAGTCTGCACACTAGCTCCGGAGTCCACACTATCGGTTGGTTGAGCCTATACCTTCCCTGGCTGTCGACTAACCTCGTGATCAACTAATACAGCTCAAACAGAAAGGATGCAAAGAAAATCTCATGGATTTTTGCATACACGTAGCGATCTAGCCACCTTTTCTCATATACTTGCGGAGTTTTGTTTTCCTGTGTCACAAACTCCTCAATATTCTTATCCAACCACTCTTCAATTTCCTTCTTTGTTGGGTTCTAGTGGCATGACATCAGACATCCCTTATACAGATCCCGGTCCCAGCAACAGAACAATTTGTTGGCTTAGTGGGGCCTGACCCAAGTTCAGAAGTGATTTAGCCAAGCAAATCTTGGTACTACTGGCCCTTTTGGCAACAGTCCGTGGAGCGCAGACTGAGGTCTCACCCAAAGTAGTATGGGATGGTGCTAGAACCAGGTTTCCACACCCTAGGGATGTCTGATATGTGGTGATTGGTATGCGATTCAACCTTCACACTTACTGGGATACGCACACCAGTGATTCCCTTGCGTCCTTTGCACAGCTCTAGCCACAACACGACTAGTGTTAATTACCCAAGTCTTCCTTACTTAGGTTTTGTTTGCTAATTTCATAGAGGGTTTTCATACATAAGCATTCATACCAATGTTTTTCAAGTGCGCACATATAAATAGATGCACAATATGCCGAATCAAACTTATCTTTATTAATAATACTTTTCAAGTTCAGTTCAATACAGACCCGACTCCACCCTGCGAAATCAGCTGCAGGGGTTCGCACACTCAGCTACGGACTCTACTAGGCCTCTGCGCACTCAGCTGCAGAGCCTCTTCCTACTACTACAACCCAATAAACTCCAGTTCCACTTCTATCCTCTAACCATGCCTTCACATCTATCTATTACTTGCTTTCTCCCCCCAAACAAATATCTTTACACTTAGAGCCTCACTCTATTTATATAATCCCATGGTCTGCGGACCATGGGTAGGCCGACACAAATTTACATTATTTTACAATTCTTAGGGCAGACAACCCTATGACTCATCCTAAACTTTCGTGCTCCGCGCCCGTACTTTGTGGAGTTTTCCAATACAATTGACCAAAACTCGGGCTTTAAGCGCCAAACCCTATTGCGGAGGATCCCATGCCCAACACATCCATCCATTTAATAGTTACAAATAAATACAAGAAATAACCATGACATGAACCAATCATTCAACCATGTTTATAACCAGCATAAAACCATATAAATATCAAATAAATGGAAACCATTAAATCCACATAGAAATCAATGAAAAATTAAGAGAACTTAGCTTTTATTAATCATAGGAAAATCTGACTAGGTTCAAGACTTCCACGTACCACCTAACCATAGACATGGTTGAACCAAATCTCTCTTTCAACCAGTCACCCATGTGCCATATTCCAAGCGTGAATGTGGGATCTCATAAAAAATCCAATCCAAGAAAAACAAAGGGAATCCAAATGTTAAACCACCTACACCCTCATCAAACCATGATCACACAAAAACTGGTGCTCCTATCACAACCAAACAGAACTTGGAATTCCATCCAGAATCCATCACTATCCTTGAGGAATTTTCCATCTCCTTATCTCTCAGTATTTACCGCAATCCAAACCCAGATCAATAAGACCTAAATAGAGATTTCTCCCTCAAGCTTTATTGTGTATCCCGCCAAAACCAATCAAGGGATTCCTAGGCCTTTGGGAATGAACCTTGAGACCACCTCTTCCCTCGATTTTGAAATCCATCCAACAATTCCAAAGCTCAAAAACAAAAATAAACATCCCAACATACCATGACATCTAGAAAAATGCTAGGATAGGCTGAAATCCACTGTCATAATCTGACAAAACCATGCCACCAACATCAAGAGAACCATACACAACCATGCAAAGCCATGAATGTCCAAAAAAGCTAGGAAATCACACATGCAAAAGGTTACCTGCAAGTATTCCTATTGAAGTTGCTTCATCATGCTTTCCTTTCCTTGATCCTTGTTTGCTTTCCTTTCCTTGCTCCAAACTAGAGTGCTCCAAGAAAACTCTAAGTAACTAAGATGTTGAAGGAAGCATAACTAGGTCCGGTCTTCATAAATGTACTTTGATATTTGTATTTATTCAAGAAAATAAATATTATTTTTATAATATATGTCAATGAGTTTATTTCTCATTGAAATAGGTCTAGCACAAGTTAAAGTGCTATAGGTGAGTGAAATAGTTAAAAAGAAAAGGTTGAAGACCTTAAGGGCATGTTACACCTTGTATGTTTATGTATTAGAGTCAAGAGAATACCTCCAAGCAAAGTCAACAAGTCTCCTCCATGCAACGACACCCACACAAAAAAAAAAATCCGAATTAGATATGTCAAGTCCACTTACTATCCTCTAGTCGGCCTCAAGTCAGCCTAAAGGAGGGGCAGTCCTCTATATATAGAGGTTGTCTACTCCTCTAAGTAAAACACAATCTACCTCTAAAATTAGCAAAGAAGAATAACTGGGAAAGGTTGAAGAAAGTCAAAATACAAGGAGCCTCTAGTGCAACGAAGAAGGAGAGACACAAATTGAAGTTTATAGGGCTGTTATAAGGAGGATACACAGTAACACATGCGACAAAAGAAGGGCAGTCTATGGATATAACATCAGAAAGATCACAATGATATATTCCTCCTTTTTTGGGCTAGTAACTTAGGCCTATAAGGCCTCCTACATAAGCGAAGAATATACTCTCACAAGCAAAGGAGAAAGGAGTCAAAACCTAAGGGAAATCTCCCACACGTGCGAAAAACTAGGGCTGTAGTGTTGTCACATCAAGTTTGTGACCTCACATCAAGAAGGAGTTTAGTTGGTAAAGAGAAGGAAGGCATCATATTATGTGAAAGAGTTCACTAAAGATAAAGGAGAAATATCTCTTCTAGAACAAATCATAAGAAGGTCTATCACCTGTTGCCGAAGGAAGTAGGAGGATGAAGTGTCGGGAAAAAAAGTGCAAGAAGAAGGAAGTATTTGACTTGTGCTTGGAGGATATTCTTGTCAAGGGTCTAAGGTTTGACATTGATCAAGAAGAAGCTTCAATAAGAGAAACTTACTAAAGGGTTTTCCTCTCAAGAGGAGAGAGGTTTTTGGCCTTGGCAGAAAGCCAAGATCTTATGTTCTTGTTTTATGTTTTGATAGATGTTTGATGAAGTACACACACATGCATTAAGAATAATATTAAGCTAACAAGAAAAAGTAAAAAGTCTCCACAAATTGTTACAAAGTAATGAAGAATCACACTATGCCTAATTTCCATAGATTCTTCAACATGGTATCAGAGCTAAGGTGACACATCAAGGAAAGGGAATCTCAAGAACACTCATCAAGGAAGGACATCTACAAAATTTGAAGCATCAAGCCAAGAAGTATCTATCATATCAAGGACAAGAAGGTATATCATGTATCATTCATCAGTGGAGACTACAAAGCTAGAAGAAGAGCCTTATATAAAGGCACCTACAAAGAAGAGAATATCAAAGAGGGACCTACATCAAGCCACAAATCATCAAGCAAGTCTCATCATCAAGCAAGACCACTTGGAGAAGACATCTTGAGGAACATAAAGATTCAAGGAAAGCAAGCCATCAAGACTTCAAGGAGAAAATAATTCAACTACATTCAAAAATCTATCAAGTAAGTATATGTCCCCTTCTGAATATACATCAATGTCTTTTTGCAAGGAAAGCAACAAATTGGTAGGTACCAATAACTTTCTTGCATGGAAGAAGAGGACTGATTTACTTCTCAAGGAGAATGAACTCCTAGAACATGTCAAAGGGAATATCACTATCCCTTCTAAGGAACAAACTCAAGCCTTAGACAAGTATAATAAGGATGATACAAGAGCTCAACAGATTCTAATAGAATCTACCAAATACTATCTCATTCTTTATGAAGAAACATCAAAAGAAATTTATGATAAACTAGTAGAGCTATTCTCGGTAACCACAACCAGAGAAGTGATATCTCTAAGAAATGAATTATTCAAGATGAATATATCAAAGGAAGGAATAACTCCCTACTTCATGAAGATATATGAGATGAGAGATAAACTTCAAGAGCTAGGGGAAGTCATGTCCAACAAAGAAATGACAACTGTAGTACTCAATTTTCTACTTGAGAATTGGGGCAACTTCATATCTAGCATATATGCTAGGAAGGAATCTACCACACTAAATGAAATGTGGTCTCTATGCAAAAAGAGGAAACCATACTCAAAGAAAAGGAATATGTGGGATCAAAGGAGTAGGAATTTGCTACCATGGCCAAGAGAAAGGGAAAATTTGGCAAATTTGGTCCACGAAGAACAATCAACAAATACATGTCCAAAATCCAATGCTATGGATGCCAAGAATATGTACACTACAAAAGGAATTTTCCTAAGCTTAAGAAGGACAACAAAAAATGAAAGAGGGAAGAATCTCACATGACTCAAGAGGTGAAAGAAGAAAAGAAGCAAAAGAAGGAAGATCCTCCGGATCTCTACTATGACTAAGTCAAAATCTTTACTTAAAGTCTTCTTTCAAGGTTTTGAGTAGGATAGGATCATGTAGGAATAAAATAAAAGTTGCATGGATAGAAACATCTTCTAGAATCTAGAAGCATGAAGTACATAGAGTTCTAGATACTCATGTAGAAGTAGCATTTATAATGAGAACAAAATGCATGGTTAGAAATATCTTATAGAATATAGGAGCATGGTAGATATAGCCCAAGATATTGATGCAGAAGGCGCATACCTAGTATAGGACCTCATCCACGATGAAATAAAAATTGATCATGATTAAGAATCTTAGAAGACCTCCATCATCAAAAGGAAAGAAACATTTGAAAGGCAAGGGCCTTTAAGATCCTATGATGGAATATTCAAAAGAAGGTTCATGAACCAACATAGATTTCTCATTGGGAATCCCATTCATGGGATTCAAGAAAAACATGATATGTAGGAAAGCGAAGATGAAGCAAGAAGGGACACACCAAGGACAACCAAATGAAGCTAAGATTCTCAAAGGAGAATCAAGATGGGGTATGTATGCATCAAAGTTTAGTAATGTTATCATATGTATATTATTAAGTCATGGAAATAGTTCTATAACATGATTAAGTATGAAAGAATCTCTTTCACCAAGGACATGATCGAAGGCATGTACTATGATGTAATGAAGGTCAACAAAAGGATATGCTCACATAAGGAGTATAAGATTGTTGACTAAGAAGAAAGAAGAAATGTTAACTAGTCCAGGAAGCATGCAATGAAGAAGTGCTCTCACAAGGAGCATAAGGTGGTTGACCAATCTATCCAAGAAGAAGGAAATGAACAAAGAGCTCAAGCCTGTGAAGAACACCATGATCACAAAGAATCACTATCTGACAAATAATCATTGAAGATATCTCCTGGACTAAGGCATGACAACTCTAACAAAGGAAGGAAGGACCCTTGACACCTACGAAGGCCTTGGAGATATGAAAGGTACAGATAACTAATTCTACTCTACAAAAGATGTGATGATGAAGAAGCCATCCAGCAAAAGCAAAAGCAATGTTGGAGCAATATCAAGATGAAGTGATGATGGGATACTAGGTTGAAGCATGTAAACAAGAAAGTATGACGAAGAATCCATGACTAGAAGAGTATTCTAAAGCATGGATAGATGACAAAGGAGTAGCCATATGACAAGAAAACCTAATTTATGGCAAGAAATCCACTTTCCATGAAGGAAGTAATGACATGAAAAAACAGGAAGGAAAGTGATCGATGGATGGTTCCCTACCTAGAAGAAGTTCGAACAAAGACTTCATGACATCAAAGAAAGGAAGGAGATCAAGTAGCCAAAGGACCCACGAAGAAGAATTTGTTGATGAATGAAAGAGTCCCTAGTTAAGAGGGAGCTCTAACAGGTCCCTGATCAAGAGGGAGTTTTGGATCACCCCTTATTACAAAGGAGTGACAATTGAGTTTTTCCATTTCATGTGTCAAGCACTAGGCTAGGACTAACAGTTATAAGTCTAGATGAAGGCCATGAATGGAAATGTAGACAAAAGATAGACACAACATTATTGTCTTCACTTGGGAATAAATAATGGGAGGATTGGGTAATCATCTGGCATCCGATACTTTTTAAGATGTGTAGGGCATCCAAGACAAGAGTAGGCAAGAGGACTGATATTCTTTGAGGGCTAGGAACTCAAGACAAGAATAGTCCTAGAAGGTCATACTTAGTGAACACCCGAGTGGGTATGTAACTTGAGAGATAATGACTAAGGTGTCTATAAGTCATTGGTCTCGCCAACATTGTGGTCTAATCTATTGAGAGATAGATCTGTCAGTTAAGGCCTTACTGTTGAAACAATGATGCTATAACGGACGGATTCTAAATTTGATTTCTCTTATGTGAATTCTTCAAAGATTGAAACATATAAAAACACCTTTTAATTTTGTATGAATACCTCCCTAGTTAAGAGGGAGTTTTGAAGGAAGTCTAACTAGGTTCGGTCTTCATAAATTTACTTTTGATATTTGTATTTATTCAAGAAAAGAAATATTATTTTTATTATATATGTCAATGAGTTTCTTTCTCATTGAAATAGGTTTAACAAAAGTTAAAGTGTTATAGCTGAGTCAAATAGTCAAAAAGAAAAGGTTGAAGACCTTAAGGGCATGTTACACCTTATATGATTATGTATTAGAGTCAAGAGAATACCTCCAAGCAAAGTCAACAAGTATCCTCCATGCAACAATACCTACAAAAAAAAACAATTAGAATTATATATGTCAAGTCAGCCTATTGTCCTCTAGTCATTCTCAAGTCGGCCTAAAAGAGGGACAATCCTCTATATATAGAGGTTTTATCAGCGAAGAAGAAGCGATAAAAGGTGAAGATAGTTGAAATACAAGGAGCCTATAGTGCACCGAAGAAGGAGAGACACAAATTGAAGTTTATAGGGATGTTCTAAGGAGGATACACAGTCACACATGTGACAAAAGTAGGGTAGTTTGCAGATATAAAAACAATAAGATCACAGTGATATATTCCTCCTTGTTTGGACTAGTAACTTAGGCCTATAAGGCCACCTACCCAAGTGAAGAAGAGACTTCACAAGTGAAGGAGAAAGGTGTCAAAACCTAAGGGAAGCCTCCCACGGATGCAAAAAACTAAGGCTGAAGTGATGTCACATCAAGTCTGCAACCTCACATCAAGAAGGAGTTTGGGTGGTTAAGAGAAGGAAGTAATCATCTTAAGTGAAAAAGTTTACTAAAGATCAAGGAGAAATATCTCTTCTAGAACGAAACATAAGAAGGTCTATCACTAGTTGTTGAAGGAAGTAGGAGGAAGAAGTAGGACAAAGTGCCGGGAAACAAAGTGTAGGAAGAAGGAAGTATTTGACTTGTGCTTGGAAAATATTCTTGTCAAGGGTCTAAGGTTTTTCATTGATCAAATAGAATCTTAAATAAGAGAAACTTACTAAAGGGTTTTCCTCTCAAGAGAAGATAAGTTTTTGGACCTGACAGAGAGCCAACATCTTGTGTTCTTATTTTATGTTTTGATAGTAGTTTGATGAAGTACACACACATGCATTAAGAAGAATATTAAGCTAACAAGAAAAAGTAAAAATACTCCACAAATTGTTATCAAGTAACAAAGAATCACACTACACCTAATTTCCCTAGATTCTTCAACCCAAGAGTGTGTGTGAGAGAGAGAGAGAGAGAGAATAATGAGAGAGCTCCAAACTTGAAATGACAAAAGCCATGAACTGGTTCTCAGAAGCATTTTTATGCATGAGGCCTCTAATTTATTCATTTTCCATTATTTTCCTTCAATTTCCTCCTCACATGCAACCTGTGACCTTTCACCTTACTTTTCTCCTAATTTCCTTTATTTTCATAAATAAATGTGCCAAAAATTCCTTTTTTCCTTTTAATGCCTTAGACTTTGCTAATTTCCTTAGCCAAAAACACACATCCAGTGATGTCCACTAGGATATATTTGCCCAACAATCAGCTTGTAATAAGTGTCCCTTACCCATGGTCTTATTTTTCCTTTATTAACTTTTATTACATGAAATTTTTCACCAGGGTTGTTACAGATCCCCCCCCCCTTGGGGAACACCTTCCTTGGTGTTAAACCACACCAAGTCGTCAGAAAAACCATTGAAAAGAAAACATATTAACTATGGAGCTTTATAACTTAACTCGTTGTAGTATTTACAATGAAGAACCTGCTCAAAAGAAAAACATCATGACAACATGACAAGATAATAACCATAACTCTTATTGGAGCTTTATAACTTAGCTCAGGGCAATATTTACATCCATATACAAATATCAAAACATCATCAAAACATATGGCAAACATAAACCAACATCAACCAAATCTGTTTTGCCTCAAACGACAAACAATGAAGGATATAGGGCCCACATCTGATCTGTCATCTCCCATGCAGCTTCATCAAGCCCAAAGTGCTTCCACTGCACTTTAACTTGCTCTATGGATTTATTCCTGAGCATGAGATGTTTCCGTTGCAATATGCACTGAGGCTCCAGTTAAAACTCTCCTTCCCATTCCACCTGCAATATAGACCAATCAATAACATGATAAATATCCTTTACATACTTCTTAAGCGATGAAATATGGAAAAAATCATGGAATTTCATTATTGAAGGCAATACAAGTCGATATGCCGATATTCCAATCCTCTCAAGGATCACAAAAGCCTACAATACCGTGGCGCCAACTTGGCACATGAACCAATCCTCAAAGACATTTTCTTGGGCTTGATGCGCAAATACACATGCTCCCCAACCTGAAAAGCTTTGAACACCCTGTTTTGATCTGCATGAATCTTCTGTCTATCCTGTGATGCCTTTAGATTCTTATTTATAACCTGCATTTCCTGCTCCATGTCCATCAACATGTCTGGTCTGTTCGTTGGATCACTCCAGCTTATGGGAGCGTTACAACTCCATCCATACAATGCCTCGAAAGGACTCATCCTCAAGGACTCCTAATAACCATTATTGTATGCAAAATCAACCAATGGAAGATAATACTCCCATTTCCTCTATTGGTGCATCACATACATCCTCAACATATCTTCCATGATCCTATTGACCCTCTTTGTCTGACCATCTGTTTGCAGATGCTAAGTTGTGTTGAAGGCCAACTTTGTACCCAATCTTGCAAATAGCTCCTTCCAAAAATTGGAAGTGAACTTTGCATCCCTGTCAACATGTTAGTGCCTTGATCTACCTCAAGCTGAAGGAAGGCAGGTCTAGGGTAACATCAAACCATGCTTAACCTAGTAGCTAGCCCTACCAGGTCGGCAGAGGGCTCTCTCCTTATCAATCTCAATTAGGATATTGGCAACTAGGGTTTGAGATGACTGAAATGAATGCTGATTTTAGGCTAGGTATAGTAGATTAGGGTTTCTAGTTTGATTTTAGGTTTTGGTTGCTGGATCAATTAGAGAAGGCAAATTGGGTCTGGGAAATCAACTCAGGGATATAGTCATGTCCTATGGGGCAAGGTAGACAAGATTTTATGTACTAGAAATGGATTGAGATGGTGGAGTAAGATATCTAAGGAGTTGAGGAGGGCATAAGAAACTATGAATCCTCTTCAAACAGTGAAAACATTGAAAACCAAATGCATTCCCAAGACAAAGCACTGTAAATTTAGTGTATTTTGTCTATTCACCTTGATTCATTTAGTTTAGAAGAAAGAGAGAGATGTGGATACATATAAAACATCAGAAAAAAATCATTACAAAGAAGAAACAATACATAAACTCACTGTCACAAGAATCCCATAAAAATAGTTGTGAAACCTGGTTTTATTCCTTGCCAAACTGCTGATACAAATGTTCAGTGAGTCCAATGCTTTTGCCAAAGTCCAACCTTTACAAATGAATCAAAAAGTACATGGTATAGGCAAGGAAACTACTCAAGCTAGCTATCAGGGACGAATCCATGAGAAAAGGGGTGGTTTCAACCATATCTAAACTAAGGACAAGAATATTAGGCAGTGGAACAACTTGCCTCTAAAACCAAGGAAACCAATTCATTATAGCTCAAAACCACTTGGAACTTGATGTATCTACCCTATGAAGTGATTTTCATCCATATTTACATAGAATTCATCATTTACAATGCTTACATTTACCAAGAAATGAGGAAAAAGTGATCTTCCAAGAAAACTAGGAAAAATCTAGAAAATCAGGCAAAATTGGCAAAATCCATTTAATGCGCAGCGCCAAAATTTTAATGCGCGACGCTTTTTCTAGGAAAGTTTTGGAAGCCTTCACGGAGTCCAAATCAGGTGAAGGATAGCTTGTTGGAAATATTGTCGAGTCTACTTTCTGGAAAAACTTGAATTTCTAAATTTGGAGTCCATTTGCCCCTCCAAAAATTTATTCTCCCAAGACTACTTCCTGTGTGGCAAAAAAGTGGCAAAGAGGGCACTTTTGGGTGTTTTTTGCCCTTTTGAATACCTAGAACTTGTCCAAAATTCCTCACAATTTCTGAGCTTTCATATTTTTCCATGTTGATTCCAAAAATGTAAACCATTTTTCAAGAAGATGTCCCCAACAAAATCGTAGCGCCACCTATTGGAAAAGCCTGTTTTTTAATTTCAAAAATTCAAAAATGTAAAAAATTTCTCCAAATTTCTTGAAATTTGGCATGAATGATCCTTGTTAAGTGCTTTGATGAGCCAATGATGCTTTAGCCAAGATTTTGAGGTTATAATGCTCTTTTTTTCTTCTTAAGGCCTTTTCCAACTTAGCCTTAAGCCTCTTCATTATACTGTCAACATACTATCCTTTGTTCCATTGTTCACCAACATTTGGAATGCCTGTTGCTTCTGAGATGGTGGTACGTGACAAGGTGAAGGATACACCAACAAGGTTCACTTGGCCATTATGTAGATGAGTTACAAACAACCGGGAAAGCTCATGATGAAACTTTACCCTCTCTACCATTTCACAAAATTGATAACAAGAATGGTGTTTAAAGCTAGCTACAGCAAGAGGGCAAGCAAGCAATTCTATAAGAGTGGTGGGCTCCTCCCGGATGATCTTTCCCCCTTTGTTTGTATTTCTTGGCACAGGAGCTTCTCTGGAAGAATCACTAAGAGTTTTCTCTTCCCTCTCATAATCTGAATCTCTCTCCATGCTTTTGGTAATATGATGGGTGATGAAGTTTGTAGTGAAAACAGATGAGTATGAAGAGATTTTGAAATATAAAGTAAGTAAAATGTAAGGTGAGGGTGAATTTTTGAAGGAATTAGGGTAAAGGATTTATGAAGGAATGGGGAAAATGAGGGAGGGAGTAGGGTTTTCAAATGTGAGATTAGAGTTTTTTAATGAATTAGGTGTAATGAATATGTAGGATTTGGGAGTTAGGGTTTGATGTAGAAATTAGGGTTTAATGGAATGAAGCTTGATGAGTGATGGATAGTGAGGAAGAGTTGATAAACCAAGTTTAAATGGAGGATAAAGGCAACCAATGACCCTTAGTGGCTTATGAGTGGTAGGTTAGCTTATTTAGGGTTTATGAGAGAAATCTCAATGCCAATAGGTTTTGTTATGAAATGATGCCAAACACACTCAAGAAATCAAGAACACTTCTTTCTTAGCAAGGAGGAATGGTAAAATTAATTGGCACCAGCATTAAAAATATTTGGAGGTGTTTTGTCAGAAATGCTTAGGTGTTTTCAATAGGTGCGTGGCACCAATTTAATGTGTAGCTCCAGTTTATTTTACACTGGAAACTTGCACAGGTGCGCAGTGCCAATTTAATGCGCATCTCCTTTTTTAGACTAGTTTTGGAGGCCTTCCTGGAGTCCAAATTGGATGTGTGATGGCTCGTTGGAAATATTATCAAGTATACTTTCCAAAACATCTTGAATTTTCCAATTTGGAGGTCATTTTCCCTGTTAAAAGTCCAATCTTCCAAGACTGGTCAAAATGTGCAAAATGAGGCTGCCTAAATGCAGAGTGCGTTGAAGTCAACCTTTGAAGGTCTTCCTCAACTCCAAATTGAGCTCATGATAGCTCATTGGAAAGTGATATCTATCTAGATATCATTTAAATCATCAAGAAAGTCATTTGGTCAACCAAGCTAGGAGAAATCTTGTTTTTACCAAGATCACTCCAGAGGTGCATTAACTCTCCTGAGGCATCTGCATTTTTCACATTTCTCTAAAACCATGATAGCTGTGTAAAAATTGAAAGAGGCTTTTCTTCTTAGGTCACTGAGGGACAAAAACCTCTCTTACTGTTTCCAAATTCATCTTTTCTTACTTAGAAACACAATTTGAAGAAAAATTGTCCCTTATGTGTGTTGAATGGCTTGTTCCTTGGAATGACTTCTCAAGAAATGGTGGAGATCTGATGTTCGATGATATGAAATGGCCTCATACCTTCTGATATCCCTTATTCCTCCTCTTCTCAGATATATCTTATCCCACAGCCAACCCTAGCTCAGTGGGAGAGGAAATTAGGGTTTGTTCTCTTTTGCTTTTGCAGGCAGATTAGTGCTCAAGATGACTTGATTTTTGCAGTGGCAGGTGCTTGGCAATGTCATCAGGTGACCAGAAGTAGCATGTGATAATTTATTACATATATAAACCATAAACTTACATCAAATTACATGAAAAATACCAATGCTCTGTTTTACCTCAAAACAAGTTTTGAGGTTAGAACTTCATTAAGCTTACAAATTAACAATGTTTGACTTTTCTGATCATTATTAACCTCCTCATGTATTTGTTGACCACTTTATTTATTCTGAATGACCATGATGACAAACCCTAAGACCTAATGAAACTAAACCCTAAGACTGGTTAAAAATGAAATGGAATTGATTATGAACAACTGAAAAGATGTTTGAACAAGTCAGCAGGTATATGACATGAGGGAAACTAAAATGAAACCTCTACCATCAGATGATCCATGACCTAATGGAATGCAGCTAATTAAATGAGACACCTAACATGCATGCAAAAAGACCAATTTTGATCACTAATGGCAGTATGAAGACACTGGCACTAACATTGGATCCAATGGGGATGGTAGCTCCTTGGAGGTGCCAAGAACCACAGATCTTTGGGAGAGCAGACCAGTGCCTTATCCATTGGGAATTATGGAATCAATATCTTGGCAAAAAAAGCATCAAAACTCAAGACTCAAGTCTCAAGACTCATAACTGAAATGAAACTGGCGCAATACTAAAACAGAACTGACAAACTGGAAAATATGCTCAAAATGGAGCTTATTCAATAAAACCTACTCTAACTATTTCATTCATCACCTAATCAAGTGAAATGAAACAACCAATGCAACCAAGTAAGAATTCTGGCTACTGTTTGCATTCTCCACAAGTGCTTGCTTATGAAAAACAAGAGAGAACTACTGAAAGGCAACTCCCATGAAAACTTGTAAACATATTCGTTAAATAATATGAATTCCCTATCTGACTCCAGAAATACTGCATAAGGATCTTGAAATTCATGTGTACTGGGACTTAGCTTATCCAATGGATTAGTTTGCTTCTCCTCATACCATGAATGCAAACTTTCATCTGAGTTCTGTGACAAGACTCCTGCTGATAATGACAAAGAAACTGGCTACCGGATCAAGTTTGTATCAATACTTGTTTCAATCTCACAATTAGCTAGTGGAGAAGGACTTTCATTGCAAACATCATCCAACACATCAGCTATTGGATCATGAAAAACTTGAAAACACTGTTGCAACCCATTTTCGATTGGTTCCAATGAGATGCCATGATTTTCTATAGGCTACTCATTTGAAGATATACTATGCAATTTTCCCTTCAAAAACTGAAATGATTCAAAACAAAATGGTACGGAATTGTCTGGCATCATTTGATCATATGGTCCAGCTTCCAAGTCTTCATTTGCAACTTGACAATCAATGGCATTCAGAGGCTGCAACTTTGGATATGAAAAGTCTTGAACAAGGTTTTCATTGTCGTCAAGATGGTCCAGGTCAAGACTTGTCGACAGTTGATTTCTGATTGTGTGAAAGTTGTCTATGATGAACTGAAACGAAGCAAAACAAAAAGACAAAGATCCTTCACTTACTTGAAAATTTGCTGCACTTTCCTCCTCACTTCCATAGCTGATATGCAACAGCTGATCATTGTATTCGAGCTGAAAGTGAACTTCCTCCTTCCACAAACTAGCTGCTAATTTGTCTGCAAGACTAGCTTTGGTTTGGAGAACATAATCGTCATCATACTGATCAAACTGAGGCAAATCGTTAGTATAAAACACATCATCAAGCATACATGTCATATCAACAAATCTCTCTTCTCCAAGATGATCTATAAAATAATCATTATCAGGTCTATGACAACTGGGATAAGAAACAAAATGTTTTGGATTAGCAACTTGTTCCTCTTCAATCAGTGAGCCATGGTCTTGAACATAATACTCATTCCTTGTAGTGATCTTTTGCATCATCTCTTACACTGCACTTACCAAATGTCAAGCTTTACCTCTAAAGATGTCGATTCCTCTGGCTCTATGTTCTTCATTTCTTCTTCCTTCAATTTTTCCCTTCTGATCAACAAATTAGCCTCTACATCTACTGCACTGTTCTGCATCTCTTCAAGTGTTGCAAGATTCCTTTCCCTCAGCTGAAATTCCATTTCTGGATCAAAGGCTTCTGGGTAGTGCAAGAGAGTGGATCTAGGAGGAGGTCTTATATTAACCAGCATCGAAAAATATACTTGGTTAAACCTGGAAAAAAACTGTTGTACTGTCTCCCCTGGCAATCTTTTCAGCTGGTTATAATCTTCTATAATCAAGAAAGGGTTCTGTCTGACCACCCACCTGTTGAGGAAAACTTTGACGAACTGCTGGAAATCTGAGTTGCTCACATCAGGCAGGGTTTTGAACCAACTCTTGACTTTGTCTTGCAAAGAAAGAGCAAAAAGCCTAATACTGACATCCTCTTCATCAACTTCAAAAAGGTCAATAAAGGACTCAAAATTCAGTACATGCCTCTCAGCAGTGATGTTGCCACAGTCAGCATCAAATCTTGGTAGATATAGGTAATGATTTTTAGAGAAAGCATGGAATATAGGATGTAAAATTAGAGGCTTGTATCGATCGGGAATTTTACAAGGTATAAGAGTATGTACAGAAGGTGTAGAATCAGTCTTGGTCTCTTGAGGCTCATCAATTTGAAGACGGTTATCACAATATTCAGAAGAAGGGTCTTGATCAAGATCAAAGGCATGCGAATATTTGGTATTTACAATCTTCAAAGGGAAAGAATCAACTGCAGGTCTGGGATCTTTCCTCAAATACAGTATACTTTGTAAAACCTTCTTAACATTCTCAGGAAATGAGAAGAAATAATTTATAACAAAGAACATAATGTCTTGGATGAAATTCCAACTTGAATACATGATATTTCCATATTTTCCTTTCATGTTTCTGCTTGGCAGGTTCATCCTCCAGTGGAGTCCTTGGATCTGATCTCAAAACTGATTTAGAGTCGCCAAGTGAATGATTTCAGCCTTCTGATGTCTGATCGTTGTCCACCATAAACAATCAGATCTAAACTTGATTACATTTTGCTGAGGAACATAAAACTACGTTCCCCAGTATGGTCGCCACTATGTTAGTGCCTTGATCTACCTCAGGCTGAAGGAAGGCAGGTCTAGGGTAACATAAAAACCACACTTAACCTAGTAGCTAGCCCTACCAGGTTGGCAGAGGGCTCTCTCCTTGTCAATCTCAATTAGGATATTGGTAACTAGGGTTTGAGATGACTGAAATGAATGCTAATTTTAGGCTAGGTATAATAGATTAGGATTTCTGGTTTAATTTTAGGTTTTGGTTGCTGGATCAATTGGAGAAGGCAGATTGGGTTTGGGAAATCAACTCAGGGATATAGTCATGTCCTATGGGGCAAGGTAGACAAGAGTTTATGTACTAGCAATGGATTGAGATGGTAGAGTAAGACAGCTAAGGAGTTGAGGAGGGCATAAGAAACTATGAATCCTCTTCAAACAGTGAAAACATTGAAAACCAAATGCATTCCCAAGACAAAGCACTATAAATTTAGTGTATTTTGTCTATTCACCTTGATTCATTTAGTTTAGAAGAAAGAGAGAGATGTGGATACATATAAAACATCAGAAAAAACTCATTACAAAGAAGAAACAATACATAAACTCACTGTCACAAGAATCCCACAAAAATAGCTGTGAAACCTGGTTTTATTCCTTGCCAAACTGCTGATACAAATGTTCAGTGAGTCCAATGCTTCTGCCAAAGTCCAACCTTTACAAATGAATCAAAAAGTACATGATATAGGCAAGGAAACTACTCAAGCTAGCTATCAGGGTCGAATCCATGAGAAAAGGGGTGGTTTCAACCATATCTAAACTAAGAACAAGAATATAGGCAGTGGAATAGCTTGCCTCTAAAACCAAGGAAACCAATTCATTACAGATCAAAACCACTTGGAACTTGATTTATCTACCCTATAAAGTGATTTTAATCCATATTTACATCGAATTCATCATTTACCATGCTTACATTTACCAAGAAATGAGGAAAAAGTGATCTCCCAAGAAAACTAGGAAAAATCTAGAAAATCAGGCAAAATTGGAAAAATCCATTTAATGCGCAGCGCTTTTTCTAGGAAAATTTTGGAAGCCTTACCGAAGTCCAAATCAAGTGAAGGATAGCTCGTTGGAAATATTGTCAAGTCTACTTTTTGGAACAACTTTAATTTCTGAATTTGGAGTCCGTTTGCCCCTTCAAAAATTGATTCTCCCAAGACTGCTTCTTGTGTGGCAAAAAAGTGGCAGAGAGGATGCTTTTTGGGTGTTTTTTTCCCTTTTGGAGACCTAGAACTTGTCCAAAATTCCTTGCCATTTCTGAGCTTTCATATTTTTCCATTATGATTCCAAAAGTGTAAACCATTTTGCAATAAGATGTCCCCAACAAAAGCGCAGCGCCACCTATTGGAAAAGCTTGTTTTTTAATTTCAAAAATTCAAAAATGTCAAAAATTTCTCCAAATTTCTTGAAATTTGGCATGAATGATTCTTGTTAAGTGCTTTGATGAGCCAATGATGCTTCAACCAAGATTTTAATTTTATCATGCTCTTTTTTGCTTCTTAAGGCCTTTTCCAACTTAGCCTTAAGCCTCTTCATCATACTGTCAACATACTATCCTTTGTTCCATTGTTCACCAACAGTTGGAATTCCTGTTGCTTCTGAGATGGTGGTAGGTGACAAGGTGAAGGAGACACCAACAAGGTTCACT
Source organism: Pinus tabuliformis (assembly GCA_031772625.1). Lineage (NCBI taxonomy): Eukaryota > Viridiplantae > Streptophyta > Pinopsida > Pinales > Pinaceae > Pinus > Pinus tabuliformis. Next base: position 891,370,841 of record CM062814.1, read on the forward strand.
TGGCCATTATGTAGATTAGTGACAAACAACCGGGCAAGCTCATGATAAAACTTTACCCTCTCTACCATTTCACAAAACTGATAACAAGACTGGTGTTTAAAGCTAGCTACAACAAGAGGGCAAGCAAGCAATTCTATAAGAGTGTTGGGCTCCTCCTGGATGATCTTTCCTCCTTTGTGTGGATTTCTTGGCACAAGAGCTTCTCTAGAAGAATCACTAAGAGTTTCCTCTTCCCTCTCATAATCTGAGACTCTCTCCATGCTTTTGGTAATATGATGGGTGATGAAGTTTGTAGTGAAAACAGATGAGAATGAAGAGATTTTGAAATATAAAGTAAGTAAAATGTAAGGTGAGGGTGAATGTTTTAAGGAATTAGGGTAAATGATTTATGAAGGAATGGGGGAAATGAGGGAGGGAGTAAGGTTTTCAAATGTGAGATTAGGGTTTGTTAATGAAGTAGGTGTAATGAATATGTAGGATTTGGGAGTTAGGGTTTGGGAATAGGGAATTAGGGCTAGGGTTTGATGTAGAAATTAGGGTTTAATGGAATGAAGCTTGATGAGTGATGGATAGTGAGGAAGAGTTTATAAACCATTTTTAAATGGAGGAGAAAGGCAGCCAATAACCCTTAGTGGCTTATGAGAGGTAGGTTAGCTTATTTAGGGTTTATGAGAGAAATCTCAATGCCAATAGGTTTTGCTATGAAATGATGCCAAACACACTCAAGAAATCAAACACACTTCTTTCTTAGAAAGGAGGAATGGTAAACTTACTTGGCACTAGAAGTAGATAGCTTTGGAGGTGTTTTGATAGAAATTTTGAGGTGTTTTCAACAGGTGCGCAACACTAGTTAATTTTACACTGGAAACCTGCCACAGGTGTGCAACACCAATTTAATGCGTATCGCCTTTTTGCATACCAGTTTTGGAGCCTTCAAAAAGTCCAAAGTGGACATGTGATGGCTCATTGGAAAGCTTATCGAGTCTACTTTCCAAAACATCTTGAATTTTCCAATTTGGAGGTCATTTTCCCTGTCAAAAGTCCAATCTCCCAAGACTGGTCAAAATGTGCAAAATGAGGCTTCCTAAATGCAGAGTGTTGTGGAAGTCAACTTTTGAAGGTCTTCCTCAACACCAAATTGAGCTCATGATATCTCATTGGAAATATCTCTCTGTCTATATATCATTTAAATCATCAAGAAAGTCATTTGGTCAATTAGGCTAGGAGAAATCTTATTTTTCCCAAGGTCACTCTAGAGGTGCATTAACTCTCGTGAGGCAACTGTATTTTTGACATTTCTCTAAAACCATGATAGCTGTGTAAAAAATGAAAGAGGCTTTTATTCTTGGGTCACTGAGGGACAAAAACCTCTCTTACTTTTTTCAAATTCATCTTTTCTTACTCAGAAACACAATTTGAAGAAAAACCGTCCCTTATGTGTGATGAATGGCTTGTTCCTTGGAATGACTTCTCGACAAATGGTGGAGATCTGATGTTCGATGATATGAAATGGCCTCATACCTTCTGATATCCCTTATGCCTCCTCTTCTCAGATATCTCTTATCCCATAGCCAACCCTAGCTCAGTGGGAGAGGAAATTAGGGTTTGTTCTCTTTTGCTTTTGCAGGTGGATTGGTGCTCAAGATGACTTGATTTTTGCAGTGGCAGGTGCTTGGTGATGTCATCAAGTGACCAGGAGTAGCATGTGATCATTTATTACATATAGAAACCATAAAATTACATCAAATTACATGAAAAATACCAATGCTTTGTTTTACCTCAAAACAAGTTTTGAGGTTAGAACTTCATTAAGCTTACAAATTAACAATGTTTGACTTTTCTGATCGTTATTAACCTCCTCATGTGTCTGCTGACCACTTTATTTATTATGAATGACCATGATGAAAAACCTTAAGACCTAATGAAACTATACCCTAGGACTGGGTAAAAATGAAATGGAATTGATTATGGACAACTGAAAAGATGTTTGAACAAGTCAGTAGGTATATGACATGAGGCACTTCACTGGTTACAAAGAAGTTCTCCATAATCTGATAGAGAAAGAAACTAACCTGGAAATTATCCTTGGAGATAATATGAAATATCCCATGAAAGGTGTAGGCAATGTCTCTCTCAAATTGAATCAAGGTAATACGATCCACTTACAGGATGTATTATATGTACCCGACCTCAAAAAGAACCTGGTGTCCATCTCGAAAATGGAAGACAAAGGCTACAAGGTGACCTTCAGCAATGGAAAGGTACATGTATGGAAAAATAATGTTAAAGGTTTCTTTACTCTTGAGTTTCATGTTGATTCATTATATCAGGTCGATGGAAGTCTGCTAGGTGTCATGTCTTATGACACATCTCTTCAGTCCGAACTTTGGCATCAAAGGTTTGCCCACATTCATTATAAAGCTCTACTTGATGTAAGATAAATGGTGACAGGGATGCCGGAATTCCGAGTAAAGAAAGAAGGTGTATGTCCAGGATGTGCCAAAGGAAAGCTTAAAAGGGGACCATTCCCCTCAAGCCAAAGAAAGACCTCTGATATATCACAGTTGGTTCACTCAGGCATATCTAAGGCTGGCATTAAGAGGGAGACTACTACACCACATAATCCTAAGTAGAATGGTGTGGTGGAAAGGAAGAATCGTACAATTGTGGAAGTTGTTTGTGCTACGCTCCATGATCAAAGACTTCCGAAGTTTCTATGGGTAGACGATGTAACAATGCCTGATGTGGAGGAACCCATGGATCCTATTTTTCCACCTGAGCCTTCCTCTTCTAGGAAGAAACCTTCATGGCTTAGGGGGCTACTTGATGATGCTGAAGGACATGCTGCAGCCCGAGGAACCTTCCGTGAAAGTAAGAAACCTAACAAGTATCAGGGATACCTGACCATCATGAGCACGATCATTCAAAATGAGCCTTCATCATTCTCAGATGCCATCAAGCATCAAGTATGGAAGGATGCTATGACCAAAGAATATGAGTCTATTATGAAGAATGATGTCTGGGAAGTAGTTCCTAGACCCTAGGACAAGACAATTGTCACTTCTAAATGGCTTTACAAGATAAAGCATGCAGCAGATGGAAGTTCGAAAATGTATAAGGCTCGTTTTGTTGCTCATGGCTTCTCTCAGAAGGAAGGTATAGACTATGATGAGATATTTGGACCTGTTGCTAGATATATGATCATCCGCTCGATCATAGCCCTTGCGGCTTCACAAGGATGGAACCTACATCAAATGGATGTCAAGACCATGTTCTTGCATGGTTCGATCAAAGAAGAGGTCTACGTGGAGCAACCCGAAGGATTTGAGATTCATGATTGAAAATCTCATGTATGCAGGTTGAAGAAAGCCCTCTATGGGCTGAAGCAAGCACCTCGAGCATGGTATGAGAGGATCGATAGCTACTTGTTGAAGCTGGGATTCACTAGGAGTGAAGCCAATCCTAACCTTTACTTTAAGTTTGAAGATGACAAACCTCTCTTACTGGTGTTGTATGTGGATGACCTCTTCCTGACAGGTGCAGACCCTCTCATTCACAAATGTAAGAGGGAGTTGGCTTCTGAATTTGAAATGAAGGACCTAGGACTGATGCACTATTTCCTAGGACTTGAAGTTTGGTAGAAGATAGGGGAAATTTTCCTATCTCAAGGAAAATATGTGGTGAAGATTTTGGAAAGAGTCGGTATGGTGGACTGCAAGCCTGTAACTACCCTGATGGAGCTTGACTTCAAGAAGTTAAGCGGTAGTGCTGCTGGACCTATTTTACGAAATGCTACCGAGTATCGGCAACTCGTCGGAGCATTAATCTTCTTAGTGAACTCCCGTCCATATATATGCTTCGCAGTCAACACATTGAGACAACATATGGCTGAACCTCACCACATACATTGGATTGGTGCCAAGAATCTATTGAGATATCTTCATGGTACAATCACTTATGGGTTAAGATACACTGTAGGAGATGTGAAACTACTTGGATACATTGATGCTGATTGGGCAGGCAATGTGGAGGACCATAAGAGCACTTTTGGGTACTGTTTCACCTTGGGATCTGCTTTGATATCTTATATGAGCAGGAAGAAAAAGTCAGTGGCTTTGAGCACCACCGAGGTAGAGTATATTGTTGCTAGCGTGGCCTACTGTGAGGCAATTTGGTTGAGGAAGCTCTTCAGTGAGCTGTTTGGATTTACAGTGGATACCACCGTGATCCTATGTGACAACCAGAGTGGGATTCGTTTGTCAGAGAATCCTGTATTTCATGATCGCTCCAAGCATATCGATATCAGGTACCACTATATTCAAGAAATGGTGCAGTGGGGAGCTATAAGGCTCCAGCGTATCGATACAGATGAACAGGTCGCCGACATTCTGACAAAGCCCCTAGGGAAAGTCAAATTCCTAACTTTCTGAGAAAAACTTGGTGTTGTTCAAAGACCCTCTGATGAGGGTCCTGTATGATGCATTAAGCTCTGGGAGCTTCAAGGGGGTGCGAGGTACTTCTTGGAGTGACATATGACCACAGGGTGATTCACCATTCCCTGGTGGTGTACATGTACACCCCATGGCGACTATGTAGCAGGATGATTGGTTCTCCTGTGAGGTCTGAATGATGTGTTCTCCATGACGACTATGTAGCAGGATGATTGGTTCTCTTGTGAGGCCTAGATGATGTGTTCTCCATGGCGATTATGCAGCAGGATGATTAGTTCTCCTGTGAGGACAGGATTGATTAAGTTCTCCTATCAAGGCATCCTACCCATGCAGTCTGGGACTCATGGGAAGTACCTCTCATCTGATCAATGAGCTGGGAAATGAAGTTAGGGACCATAGTAGTACCGATGGACGCATCGTTGTATCTACCGTACTCCCTACGCTAGGATGACCTTCATTGATCTAGGATCAATGATACTAGTCTGGGATGAGTGGTAGGAGTTTTACCTACTATGATGCTAACTTCGGGTCGTTTGAGACTGGTCTAGGACCAGTGGTACGCACTCTAAAACTGACTTTGAGTTAGTGGAGGATGATACGGATATGGGACTAGTGGTAGGAGTTGTACTCAATATGACACTGACTTTGGGTTGGTTGAGATTGGTCTGGGACCAGTGGTACATACTCTGAGACTGACTTTGAGTCAGTATGATACATCCTTGATCATTTCTTCTTCTTCATAATTCGGACAAAAGCAGAGCATAATAGAACAAAGCAGAGCAGAGCAGAAAAGAGTAGAGTAGTACAAATCAGTACAGGGTAGAACAAGACAAAGCAAAATAGTAAGAATAGATCAAAGAAAGGCAAGGGTCAAGCTATACAGGGCAGTGCATTTGATGGATGAATGGTAGCGACCGACAGACAGATTGCAGATGAAGTTCTCCCTAGTTGAGAGGGAGTGTTAAAATTGGAAACTAGGTCCAAACTTCATGTGGGTCATCTTATTCATGGCTGATAATATTTTTATTAGATTCCTCTCATCGAGAGGTGTAGGATTGATCTAAAGATCATCCGATTCCGATAAGTATTTATGGAGATATGAATTTATTTTGATTATGGAATTATTATCAAGCCGACCTACAACTCATGTAGGCTTAGAAGCCCATCAAGCGCATCTATTCAAACATCAACAGTTGTGTATAAATACATGAGGACTTTTCCTCATTTTCACTCACTCATCTCATCACATCTCTCTCTCTCTCCTGCATAGAAAAGAGGTTCTTCTCTACTGCGCATAAAAGAGTCTCCCTCTCACACATGTGGAAGGAAGCAGCTGAAACTTAAGCTGCAACTGCAGATTCAAACTTTGACCAACATGGACCATCAAACCTCCTCTTCTAAACTGCGTTGTAGGTTCATCTAGACATTCCTTTGAAGGTCGCAACTTTTGGTGGTGGAATCAAGTCGATCCGACGGTCGGTTTGCGAGATATCTACTGCCCTAGTTTTGATGATGAAGCTGCTAATGCTGATGCTGCTGATATAGGGTTTGCTATTGCTGATATAAATTAGATTTATTGTACTATTTCTCTCTGCTGAATTATTGAAGATAAAATAAGATTTGATCAAAGGGTTTCCCCACACATTGTGGGGTTTGTCCCTCGCTAGCCACCACATCTTGTGTCTCTTGTCTTGGTTTATTTTCTGTGGATCGTTTAATGTTCTATCTGCACTTTACTTTATGTACATATGATTGCTAATATGTGGAATATAATAAGAAAGAGAAGTAAACTATTATAAGCATAGAACATACCATAACTTAACACAATCTCAAGTCGATCTTAGAGAACAATGTTTCTCCATTTAACTGATCAAACAAATCATAAATCCTCAGCAAAGGGTACCTGTTCTTGATCATTACCTTATTCAATTACCTGTAGTCAATGCACAATCTAAGAGTACCATTTTTCTTCTTTACGAATAACACTGGTGCACCCCAATGTGATACACTGGGTCTGATGTATCCTTTGTCCAACATTTCCTTTAGCTGCAACTTCAAATCTACCAACTCAAGTGTGCTCATCATGTAAGGTTGTTTCGATGCTAGAGCTGATCCTGGAACTAACTCAATAGAAAAGTCTACCTCCCTCTGAGGTGGAAACTTTGTGATGTCCTCATGGAATACATCTTGAAACTACTACAAAACTAGGTACCTTCTCTACACATCAACATCCTCAACCTCCTTACCCTTGTCACTAGAAATGTGTACTACATACATCACACAACCTTTTATGCAACTACGCTTAGCCTGCATAGAGGTAACTATCCTCACTGATGTAGGATTCTTATTTCCTTGCAAGGTCCTCTTTCCCCATTATCATTCACACACTCAATGGCCTTGTCGAAGAAATCCACTTTGGTTCTATGAAGGTATAACCAATCCATACCCAACAGCATACTATACGATCCCAATGGAGATACAATCAAATGCGTTGTTGTAGATGTTGTACCTATTTCCCGTAGGTAGTCCTTGGCTGCAAAAACTACGCCAAGAAACCAACTCAACCAACCTTTAGGTTCAAGCTGGCCCTTAAACTAGAGGGGGCTCCCTCAGTTGTTACAAGGCTTTGTTTAACATTGTTCACATGTCACTGAACAACAACCTTTTGAAGCACAATGGTCATATTTATGGTTTTAATTGGGGGTGGTTGGTGATAAATGACAATCCCTATTCATGATTAAATGCCTCTCTCACAGGGTCTCTTCAGAATGTGTCAGCTTCTAGCCTGATAGAATGACTTAGCTTTTCAAGGATTATGATAGAAGAATGTAAGGAGATTCCTAATAATTAAGTAGTGAGACAAAATTCATAACAACTAGGGAAATTTGTATGCATGTAGAAAATTTATATAGTCCAACAAAATATATTCAAAGGAAACTGAAGGCCAAACTGAAAGTAGTTCTAAGAGGAGCTATTCGGGCAGATAATCCAATAAGCTAATATCTTTTAATGGCTATCAGAAGACACAAAGCAAAAACCAGTCAAAGAGGAGTTATATTGGAAAAATAATGCAATAAACTAACCTCTTTCTAAAGCTTATGATTTTATAGGGGATTTCAGAGAGATTAAGACTTAATCTACAGTTACCCACACCTTCATATAAATGCTTTGAACATGTGTAGAAATAAGATATGAAACACTAGAAAGACATACTAGAAAACACAAAATTTTGTCAAACTGGAGCCAAAAGGCTTTCATTAGAAATACTATAATAGAATCTATTACAAAGTGAAGAGCCTTGGCATAAAAATCCCACACATATTACTTCAATTGATGAAGTATTTATATAATTTCCTTACAAAATATCTTGATAAAAATATCAAGAGCTATTACAAATATCTGAAAATTGTATTACAAAAATAGAACACAAATAAAGGTAACTAAAACTATTTGAAGAGTTCTAGTACTATCCTTGAGGATTTATTTTGATAAAGAAGAGCAATTCAAATTTGATTGCAACTCATATTTGATGAGGTGGCCTCCAAGTCACTAATTGTCTTTGAGCTTTTTCCTCTCGAAATTATGAAACATAGGGTCCTGTAATACCTTTGTTTATCACAAACCATAATAGTTGTTAGACAACTGAGAGAGGTTTTTGTAAATTATGATGTTGGAAACAAAAACCTCTTTCTTATTTTGAAAATTCATTTCCACCTGCTTGAAAACCACATTTGAAAACACTGACTAAAAATAGGAAAATTCTAGAAAACATGCCTGCAAAGATTCATCCGAATATCCCAAACCATAACCTATGTTACAAAACTAAGAGAGGTTTGTGTAGATTATAATCATAGGAACAACAACCTCCTCCATTTTACCACAATTCATTTCTTATTATCCACAATATTCTCTGAAAAAAGGTGGCCTAAACAGGACATTGCACAGTCAGAAAAGTAGGCTAAACATGATGAGAGTGTATCTCCCAACCCCTGACACTTGTATAAAATGTGAGATAGGCTTTTGTATTTTGGAATCTTATGAACCAAAACCTCTTCCAGATTCCAAATATTCATCTTTTTTTAGTCACAATATCCTCTTTAAAAAGGTGGCTAAAATAGTAAATTTCTGGAAAACATGCCTTCAAAGATGCATTTGCATCTCCCAAACCATAATCGTTGTTACAAACATGAGAGAGGTTTTTGTACATGAGACTGTTATCAACAAAAACCTCTTTCCCTTTTTGAAAATCCATTCTTGGCTATCTGTAAACCATGTTTTAATTTAATTTATTACATCATTTAATCATGTTTAAATGCATGATTAATTAAATCAACCAGCTAATGAAACTTAAATTTACATTTTAAGGGCACATTTACTCTTGCAGACCCATTTATTATTTCTCAAATACTAAAACATATTATACCAGCAAATTTAAATTATCAAAACTAATCATGTTACAACATCGGATCCAATGGGGACTGCTTCCCCCTATGGGATGCAGAGAACTAGTACACCAGTTGCCTTTAGTGTTGGGCATGGAGTCATACCGTAAAAACATCAACCATTGATTTTCCATATTATGTAGAAATATAACCAATCCCCATGGATCAGTGTTGTCATTTGAATACTCTGCTACTGCACACTACAACTTGCAAAGGTGTACTTTAAAAGTTGCATCCTCTATAGACATTTTATATTTTTAACCATGGCTGAGAGGGAGAGACATATACTATTGATTACAAGTATCAATGAACCTTGCATAGAAATAAAGGCAGTTGAAATTTTGAAACAGTGGGATCGATTACCCAGTGGAATCGCCATATGACAAAGTGGAGTTGCCAGGGGAAAGAAATGAAACCAATAATAAATGCCTACTCCTTGTTCACCAGCAACAAAAATATCTAATCTTTATCATTCCCTGAAGAAAGATCTCTTCGTTACTTCACTCCCCAACAACGACACCAGATGTTGTACCTGTTTCCCGTAGGCAGTTTTTGGCTGCAAAAGCTATGCCAGGAAACCAACTCAACCAACCTTTAGGTTCAAGCTGGCCCTTGAACCAAAGGGGGCTCCCTCAATGGTTACAAGGCTTTATTTAACATTGTTCACTTGTCATTGAACAATAACCTTTGAAGCACAATGGCCAGATTTATCGTTTTAATTGGGGGTGGTTGGGGATCAATGACAACCCCTATTCATGATTAAAGACCTCTCTCATAGGGTCTCTTCAAAATGTGTCAGGTGCCAGCCTAACATAATGACTTAGCTTTTCAAGGATTATGATAGAAGAATGTAAGGAGATTCCTAATAATTAAGTAGTCAAACAAACTTCTTAACAACTAGGGAAATTTGGATGCGTGTAGAATATTTATACAGTCCAACAAAATATATTCAAAGGAAACTGAAGGCCAAACTGAAAACAATTCTAAGAGGAGCTATTCGGGTAGATAGTCTAATAACCTAATATCTTTTAATGGCTATAAGAAGGCATAAAGAAAAAACCAGTCAAAAAGGAGTTATCTTGGACAAAAGGTCCATTAAACTAACCTCTTTCTAAAGGTTATGGTTTTATATGGGATTTCAGAGAGATTAAGACCTAATCTACAGTTACCCACACCTTCATATAAATGTTTTGAACATGTGTAGAAATAATATATGAAACACTAGAAAGAAATACTAGAAAACACAAAATACTGTCAAACTGGAGCCAAAAGGGTTTCAATAGAAATACTATAATAGAAGCTATTACAAATTGAAAAGACTTGGCATCAAAATCCTAAACATATTGCTTCAATTGATGAAGTATTTATACAATTTCCTTACAAAATATCTTGATAAAAATATCAAGAGCTATTACAAATATTTGAAAATTGTATTACAAAAATAGAAAACAAATAAAGGTAACTAAAACTATTTGAAGAGTTCTAGTACTATACTTGAGGATTTCTGTTGATAAAGAAGAGTAATTCAAATTTGATTGGAACTCATATTTGAGGAGGTGGCCTCCGAGTCACTAACTGTCTTTGAGCTTTTTCCTCCCGAAATTCTGAAAAATAGGGTCCTATAATACCTTTGTTTCTCCAAAACCATAATAGATGTTAGAAAACTGAGAGAGGTTTTTGTAAATGATGATGTTGGAAACAAAAATGTATTTCATATTTTGAAAATTCATTTCCACATGCTCAGAAACCACATTTGAAAACACTGACTAAAAACAAGAAAATTTTGGAAAACATGCCTCCAAAGATTCATCCGAATATCCCAAACCATAACCTCTGTTACAAAACTTAGTGACATTTGTGTAGATTAGAATCGGAGGAACAAAAACCTCCTCCAGTTTACCACAATTCGTTTATGATTATCCATAATATGCTCTGTAAAAAGGTGGCTTAAACATGACCTTGCACAGTCGGAAAAACAATGTTAAAATTGGCAACCAGGGCAAAACTTCATGTGGGTCATCTTATTCATGGATGATAATATTTTTATTAGATTCCTCTTGTCGAGAGGTGTAGGATTGATATAAATATAATCTGATTCCGATAAGTATTCATGGAGATATGAATTTATTTTGATTATGGAATTATTATCAAGCCGACCTACAACTCATGTAGGCTCAGAAGCCCAACAGTCGCATCTATTCAAACACCAATGTTGTGTATAAATATAAGAGGACTTTTCCTCATTTTCACTCACTCATCTCATCACATCTATCTCTCTCTACTGCGCAGAAATGGGTCTCTCTCTCACACATGTGAAGTCGGAAGCTGTTGAACTTGAAGTTGCAACTGCAGAAGTAAAGATTGACTTGCGTGGCCTAGAAGATATCCTCTTTGGAACTACGTTGTAGGTTCATTTGAACCTCCTCTGAAAGCTGCAACTTTTGGTGGTGGAATGAAGTCAATCCGACGAACGGTTTGCAAGATATCGACTGCCCTAATTTGAAGCTGGAAACTGCTGAAACTAAAGCTGCAACTGCAGAAGTAAATATTGAACTACGTGGCCTAGAAGATCCCCTCATCTGAATTGCACTATAGGTTCATCTGAACCTCCTCTGGAAGCCACAACTTTTGATGGTGGAATGAAGTCAATCCGATAGTTGGTTTATGAGATATCTTCTACCCTAGTTTGATAATGAAGCCGCTAATGCTGATGCTACTGATCTAGGGTTTACTACTGCTGATATGAATCAGATTTATTGTACTATTTCTCTCTGCTGAATTATTGAAGATAAAAGAAGATTTGATCAAAGGGTTTCCCCACACATTGTGGGGTTTGTCCCTGGCTAGCTGCCACATCTTGTGTCTCTTGTCTTGGCTTGTTTTCTGTCGATCGTTTAATGTTCTATCTGCACTTTACTTTATGTACATGTGATTGCTAATCTGTGGAATATAATAAGAAAAAGAAGTAAATTGTTATAAGCATAGAACATACCATAACTCAACATGGGATCAGAGCTGAGGTGAAGACAAAGCCCGAGAAAGAGCAAGAGCAATCACCGAAGAGAAGATTGGCAAGGCTATCCTAAAAGAACTATGGGGTCCTCAACACTCTTTCCTACCAAAGACAAGCTCCGTGAGAAAGATGACTATCACGCATGGAATATGTCTATCGATCTAACCCTAGAAGACCTAGGAGTGCTGGACTATGTAAGAGGCAATATTGTTGAGCCTCCATCAAATGCATCCGCTACTGCATGGAACAAATGGAAAACCGAAGAAGTCAAAATAGAAGATCATCCGGGACTCTATCGACAAGCACTTGGTGGCCTACATCCTTGAACTGGACACCTCCAAGAAAATCTACGATAGAATGGGAAATGGCACTCACGACTCTTGGAGGATTACCATCCGAACGGTACGTGTTCAGGACTAATCTTCTGAACTATAATGTAGTTCCTGGTTTCGAGGAATTAATGGCTAGATGCATTCAAGAAGAAACAAGGGAAGAAGAGTAAGAAATGCCCATGCCTAAAGGTCCTCCTGCTACTTTTTCTTCTCATGCTAAGAGAATAAATAATTCTGGGTCTAAATCAAAAGGAAAGGCTGGATCTAAGGGTGGAAGAAAAGGACGATGTTTCATCTGCAATGAAGCAGGTCACTATGCAAGGGAGTGCCCTGATAGAAAGGACTCGCACTGGGATGATGATCAAAATCCCTCTGATGGAAATCAAAGGAATGACAAATTCAATAGCAAAGGTAAGAGGAGAGATGGGAATCAAGGAAGAGGACAACCATTCAATAAGGCTAGAAAGTCCAGGATGTATTAAATGCACCTGACCTCAAAAAGAACCTAGTGTCCATCTCGGCAATGGAAGACAAAGGCTACAAGGTAACTTTCAGCAATGGCAAGGTATGTATATGGAAAAATAATGTTAAATATGCCTTTACTCTTGGGTTTAGTGGTATATCAGGTCGATGGAAGTCCGCTAGGTGTCATGTCTTGTGACACAACTCTTCAGTCCAAACTTTGGCATCAGAGGTTTGCCCACCTTCATTACAAAGCTCTACCCGATGTAAGATAGATGGTAACAGGGATGCCCAAATTCCAAGTAGAGAAAGAAGGTATATGTCTGGGATGTGCTGAAGGAAAGCTCAAAAGGGGACTATTCCCCTCAAGCCAAAAGCAAGACCTTCGATATATTATAGTTAGTTCACTCAGGCATATCTGAGGCTGGCAATAAGAGGGAGACTACTACACCACATACTCTTGAGCAGAATGGTGTGGTGGGAAGGAAGAACCGCATGATTGTGGAAGCTGTCTGGGCCATGCTACATGATCAAAGACTTCTGAAGTTTCTATGGGCTGAAACTACAAACACTGCCATATATGTACAAAATTCGATGCCCTCATCAAGCATTGGGTTCCAAGACTCCTGAAGAAAAGTTCACTGGTAAGAAACCTGATGTTTCTCATTTTAGAATTTTTGGAAGCCCTGTATATTTTCATGTGCCGAAAGAGAAAATAAATAAATTGGGTGCATCTGGAAAGAAGGGAATTTTTGTGGGCTATGGTGAAAATACTAAAGGCTATAGTATCTATGTCGCCGATCAAAGGGAGGTCGTAATTATTCATGATGTCACCTTTGACAAAGATATGGCTCTTAGCAAGGTGAACAATCTTCCGACTTTGAGGAGCTCTCAAGAAGCCAACACCAGGGAACCGAAAGAAAAAGATGATGAATCAATGCCTGATGTAGACGAACCCATGGATCTGATTGATCCTCATCCACATGAGCCTTCCTCTTCTAGGAATAGGCCTTCATGGCTTAGGGGGATACTTGATGATGATGAAGGACATGCTGCACCCTGAGGAACCTTCCATCAAAGTAAGAAACCTAACATGTATCAAGGATACCTGACCATCATGAGCACGATCATACAAAATGAGCCTTCATCATTATCAGATGTCGTCAAGCATTAAGTATGGAAGGATGCTATGACCAAAGAATATGAGTCTATCATGAAGAATGGTGTCTGGGAAGTAGTTCCCAGACCCCAGGACAAGACAGTTGTTACTTTCAAATGGCTTTACAAGATAAAGCATGCAACAGATGGAAGTAGGGAAAAGTATAAGGATTGTTTTGTTGCTCATGGTTTCTCCCAAAAGGAAGGTATAGACTATGATGTGATATTTGCACCTGTTGCCAGATATACGACCATCTGCTCGATCATAGCCCTTGTCGCTTCACAAGGATGGAACCTACATCAGATGGAAGTCAAGATGCATTCTTACAGGGCTCGATCAAAGAAGAGGTCTACGTGGAGCAACCTGAAGGATTTGATTGAAAATATCATGTATGCAGGTTGAAGAAGGCTCTCTATGGGCTGAAGCAAGCACCCCAAGCATGGCATGAGAGGATCGATAGCTACTTGATGAAGCTGGGATTCACTAGGAGTGAAGCCAATCCTAACCTTTACTTTAAGGTTGAAGATGAAAAGCCTCTCATACTGGTGTTGTATGTGAATGGCCTCTTTCTAATAGGTGCAAACCCTCTCATTCATAAATGTAAGAGGGAGTTGGCTTCTGAATTTGAAATGAAGGACCAAGGACTTGAAGTGTGGCAGAAGCCGGGGGAAATTTTCCTATCTCAAGGAAAATATGTGGTAATGATATTGGAAAGACTCGGTATGATGGACTGCAAGCTTGTGACTATCCCGAGGATCTTAACTTTTAGAAGTTATATGGCAGTGATGTCAGACAAAATTTGGGAAATGCCTCTGAGTTTCATAAACTCATTCGCATTGATGTTCTTGGTGAACCTCCATCCGAACATATGTTTTGTAGTTAGCATTGTGAGCTCATATTTGGTTGAGCCTCACTGGATTGATGCCAAGAATCTTCTAAGATATCTTCGTGGCACAATGGGTTAAGATACACTGCCGAAGATGTGACACTACTTGAATATACTGATGTTGACTGGGCATGCAGTGTGGTGGACCGTAAGAGCACTTCCGGGTGTTATTTCACCTTGGGATCTGCTTCGATATCCTAGACGAGCAGGAAGCAGAAGTCGGTGGCTTTGAGCATTGCTGAAGCAGAATATATTGCTGCTAGCATGACCTCGTGTGAGGCAGTCTGGTTGCGAAAGCTCTTCAGTGAGCTATTTGGATTTACATTGGATACCACTGTGATTCTCTGTAACAACCAAAGGTGGGATTCGATTATTGAGGAATCCCATATTCTTCGATTGCTCCAGCAAATAGACATCATATGGGATATGGTAAGTCGATGAGAAAGGATGCTCCATCGCATTAAGATGATGTATAGGTAAATACACCTTGTCAAAGCCCCGAGGAAAGATCTAATCTGTGATTTTCCCAAACAACTTGGAGTCGTGAAGAAACCCTTGTACAAGGGTCCTGCATGTTTCATACATTGAGCTCTAGGAGCTCTGAGGGCTTGCGGTTATTATTGGAGCAACATACGACCACAGGGTGACTCACCCTCCCCTGGTGGTGCGCACTGGAACAATATGATTCGCTCTTGGACAAGATGATTCGCTTTCTTGTGGAACACGGTGATTCTCTCTCCTGTGTATCAAGATGATTAGTTCTCCTATGAGGCCTGGATTGATGTGTTCTCCATGGCGATTGTAGTAGGATTGATGTGTTCTCCTATGAGGCCTGGATTGATGTGTTCTCCATGGCGGCTTGGATTGATGTGTTCTCCATGGCGATTATAGCAGGATTGATGTGTTCTCTTGTGAGGACAAGATTGATTAGTTCTCCTGTCGAGGCATCCTACCCATGCAGTCTGGGACTCATGGGAAGTACCTCTCATCTGATCAATGAGCAGGGAAATGAAGTTAGGGACCATAGTAGTACCGATGGATGCATCGTTGTATCTACCATACTCCCTACGCTAGGATGACCTCCATTGATCTGGGATCAATGATACTGATCTGGGACCAGTGGTAGGAGTTGTACCATACTATGACGCTGACTTCGGGTCGGTTGAGACTGGTCTGGGACCAGTGGTACACTCTCTGAGACTGCGATACTAGTTTGGGACCAGTGGTAGGAGTGGTACTTACTATGAAGCTAACTTCGGGTCGGCTAAGACTAGTTTGGGGCCAGTGGTACACACTCTGAGACTGACTTTGAGTCAGTGGAGGATGATGCTGGTCTAGGACCAGTGGAGTTGTACTCACTATGATGTTGACTTCGGGTTGGTTGAGACTGGTCTGAGACTAGTGGTACATACTCTGAGACTGACTTTGAGTCAGTATGATACATCCTCAATCATTTCTTCTTCTTCATAATTCGGACAAAAGCAGAGCAGAACAGAGCAAAACAGTACCGATCAATACAGGGCAGAACAAGACAAAGCAGAACAGGCAGAATAGAGCAGAGCAGGGCAAGGGTCAGGATGTACAGGGCAGTGCATTTGATGGATGAATAGTAACGACCGATAGACAGATTGCAGATGAAGTTCTCCCTGGTTGAGAGGGAGTGTTAAAATTGGAAACCAGGGCAAAACTTCATGTGGTAATCTTATTCATGGCTGATAATATTTTTATTAGATTCCTCTTGTCGAGAGGTGTAGGATTGATATAAATATCATCCAATTCCAATAAGTATTCATGGAGATATGAATTTATTTTGATTATGGAATTATTATCAAGCCGACCTACAACTCATGTAGGCTCAGAAGCCCAACAGTCGCATCTATTCAAACACCAACGTTGTATATAAATATAAGAGGACTTTTCCTTATTTGCACTCACTCATCTCATCACATCTCTCTCTCTCTCTACTGCGCAGAAATGAGTCTCTTCTCTACTGCGCAGAAATGGGTCTCTCTCTCACACATGTGAAGTCGGAAGTTGTTGAACCTGAAGCTGCAACTGCAGAAGTAAATATTGACTTGGGTGGCATAGAAGATCTCCTCTTTGGAACTGCATTGTAGGTTCATCTGAACCTCCTCTGAAAGTCGCAACTTTTGGTGGTGGAATGAAGTCAATCCGACGAACGGTTTGCAAGATATCGACTTCCCTAGTTTGAAGTCGGAAACTGCTGAAACTGAAGCTGCAACTGCAGAAGTAAAGATTGACCTGCGTGGCCTAGAAGATCCCCTCATCTGAACTGTGTTGTAGGTTCATCTGAACCTCCTTTGGAAGCGCAACTTTTGGTGGTGGAATGAAGTCAATCCGACGGTCAGTTTGTGAGATATCGTCTGCCCTAGTTTGATAATGAAGCCACTAATGCTGACGCTGCTGATCTAGGGTTTGCTACTGCTGATATGAATCAGATTTATTGTACTATTTCTCTCTGCTGAATTATTGAAGATAAAAGAAGATTTGATCAAAGGATTTCCCCACACATTGTGGGGTTTGTCCCTGGCTAGCCGCCACATCTTGTGTCTCTTGTCTTGGCTTGTTTTCTGTCGATCATTTAATGTTCTATCTGCACTTTACTTTATGTACATGTGATTGCTAATCTGTGGAATGTAATAAGAAAAAGAAGTAAACCGTTATAAGCATAGAACATACCATAACTTAACAAATAGGCTAAACATGATGAGGGTGTATCTCCCAACCCCTGACACATGTATGGAAAGTGAGATAGGATTTTGTATTTTGGAATGTTATGAACCAAAAACTCTTCCATTTTCCAAATATTCATCTTTGTTTAGTGACAATATTTTCTGCAAAAAGGTGACTAAAACAAGAAATTTCTGGAAAACATGCCTTCAGAAATGCATTTGAATCTCCAAAACCATAATAGATGTTACA
This sequence comes from Pinus tabuliformis, assembly GCA_031772625.1. NCBI lineage: Eukaryota > Viridiplantae > Streptophyta > Pinopsida > Pinales > Pinaceae > Pinus > Pinus tabuliformis. Next base: position 891,388,529 of record CM062814.1, read on the forward strand.
AAAATGAGAGAGGTATTTGTACAAGAGGATGTTATCAACAAAAACCTCTTTCCTTTTTTTAAAATTCGTTCTCAGGTGTTTTTAAACCATGTTTTAATTTAATTTATTACATCATTTAATCATGTTTAAATGCATGATTAATTAAATCAACCAGCTAATGAAACTTAAATTTACATTTTGAGGGTGCATTTACTCTTTCATACCCATTTATTATTTATAAACTACTAAAACCTATTATATCAGAAAATTTAAATTATCAAAACTAATCATGTTACAACATTGGCTCCAATGGGGACTGCTTCCCCCTGTGGGATGTAGAGAACTAGTAGACCAATTGCCTTTAGTGTTGGGCATGGAGTCATACCATAAAACCATCAACCACTGATTTTCCATCTTATTTAGAAATATAACCAATCCCCATGGACTAGTTTTTTCATTTGAATACTTTGCTACTGCACACTGCAACTTGCAAACGTGTACTTTAAAAGCTTCATTCTCTGTAGACATTTTAGATTTTTGACCATGGTTGAGAGTGAGAGGCACATACTGTTGATTACAAGTATTAACGAACCTTGCATAGCAGTTAAGGCATCTGAAATTTTGAAATAGTGGGATTGGTTACCCAGTGGAATCACCATATGACAAATTGGAGTCGCCAGGTGAAATAAATGCAACCAATAATAAATGCCTACTCCTTGTTCATCAACAATGAATAGATCTAATCTTTATCGTTCCCTAGAGAAAGATCTCTTCGTTACTTTTCTCCCCGACAACAACGCCATATGTTGTACTTGTTTCCTGTAGGCACTCCTTGGCTAAAAAACTATGCCAGGAAACCAACTCAACTATCCTTTAGGTTCAAGCTGGCCCTTGAACCAGAGGGGGCTCCCTCAGTGGTTACAAGGCTTTGTTTAACATTGTTCACCTGTCACTGAAAAACATCCTTTGAAGCAAAATGTTCAAATTTATGGTTTTAATTGGGGGTGTTTGGCAATCAATGACAAACCCTATTCATGATTAAAGGCCTCTCTCACAAGGTCTCTTCAGAATGTGCAGGTTCTAGCTTGATAGAATGACCTAGATTTTCAAGGATTATGATAGAAGAATGTAAGGAGATTCCTAATAATTAAGCAGTCAGAAAAACTTCTTAACAACTAGGGAAATTTGGATGCGTGTAGAAGATTTATACAACCCAAAAAAATATATTCAAATGAAACTGAAGGCCAAACTAAAAGCAATTCTAAGAGGAGCTATTCGGGCAAATAGTCTAATAAGCTAATATCTATTAATGGCTATCAGAAGGCATAAAGAAAAAACTAGTCAAAGAGGAGTTATCTTGGAAAAACAGTCCAATAAACTAACCTCTTTCTAAAGTTTATGATTTTACAGGGGATTTTAGAGATATTAAGACTTAATCTACAGTTACCCACACCTTCATATAAATGCTTTGAACATGTGTAGAAATAATATATGAAACACTAGAAAGACATACCAGAAAACACAAAATTCTGTCAAACTGGAGCCGAAAGGGTTTCATTAGAAATAATATAATAGAATTTATTACAAAGTGAAGAGCCTTGGCATCAAAATCCCACACATATTACTTCAATTGATGAAGTATTTATACAATTTCCTTACAAAATATCTTGATAAAAATATCAAGAACTATTACAAATATCTGAAAATTATATTACATAAATAGAACACAAATAGAGGTAACTAAAACTATTTGAAGAGTTCTAGTACTATCCTTGAGGATTTATGTTTATAAACAAGAGCACTTCGAATTTCATTGCAACTCATATTTGATGAGGTGGCCTCCAAGTCACTAATTGTCTTTGAGCTTTTTCCTCCCGAAATTTTGAAAAATAGGGTCCTGTAATACCTTTGTTTCTCACAAACCATAATAGATGTTATAAAAATGATAGAGGTTTTTGTAAATTATGATGTTGGAAACAAAAATCTCTTTCATATTTTGAAAATTCATTTCCACCGACTCGGAAACCGCATTTGAAAACATTGGCTAAAAACAGGAAAATTCTAGAAAACATGCCTGCAAAGATTCATCCGAATCTCGCAAACCATAACCTCTGTTACAAAAATGAGAGAGGTTTGTGGATATTAGACTCGAAGGAAGCAAAAAATATTCCATTTTACCACAATTCATTTTTTATTATCCTTAATATGCTCTACAAAAAGTTGGCTTAAACAGAACATTGCACAATCATAAAAATAGGCTAAACATGATGAAAGTGTATCTCCCAACCCATGACACCTGTATGAGAAGTGAGATATGATTTTCTATTTTGGAATATTATGAACCAAAACCTCTTCCATTTTCCAAATATTAATCTTTTTTTAGTCACAATATCCTCTGCAAAAAAGTGACTAAAACAAGAAATTTCTGGAAAACATGACTTCAAAAATGCATTTGCATCTCCCAAACCATAATAGACGTTACAAAAATGAGAGAGGTTTTTGTACATGAGGATGTTATCAACAAAAACCTCTTTCCCTTTTTGAAAATTCGTTCTCATGTGTTTGTAAACCATTTTTTAATTTAATTTATTACATCATTTAATCATGTTTATGTTGGAAATAATACTGAGAGGGGGGGGTGAATCAGTATTATCTAGCAATTTAATAAATCTTCCTTATTTGATCTTTGAATTATTTTGCATGTCAGTACCATAAAATAATGAGCATGAACAAAGAAAATAGATAGTCACACCAAAGAACACAAGATGTAAGGTGGAAACCCAATGTGGGTGAAAACCACCTGCTGCAATATGTCTCTATCTTCTTTCAAATTAGAAACTCCTTTTACAATGATTTTGTACTGGTGCAGTCCTTTACCAGTACGCAGGCTGAAACCTGCAGAGAGCTACAACTCTCTCTCGTTTTCAAGTCTTCTCCTAGAAGGGAGCTACAACCCCCTACTTCTTTTCATAAAGCATCAAATGATCATCAAGAATATAACAGTTACAGTCCACTACAGTTATCAGATCAGCAATAACAGAACTAACCCAGAACACCTTATCAATAGAGAAATTCAATCAACAAAACATTTTAAGACAGAGACGCAGTTTTCCCTTCTGTGGCCTGCGTCGCGACGCAATTAACCTTCTGCTTGCCTGCGTACACCCACAGGTATCCTTCTGCTGTACTGCGTGCCCACGCACTGATTCTTCAACTGCACTGCGTCCTTTTGCTGCAGGGACGCACCCAAAAACACTATCGCGCCGCGTCCTGTTGCTGCAAGGACGCACCCAGAGATACTATCGTGCCGCGTCTTTTTGCTCAGAGATGCACCTAATCCTTATTATTCTCTGCGTCCCCACGCAGTGCATCTGTTACTGTACTGCATCCCGGGCGCACCTAATTCTTACTCTGCCCTGCGACCCCACGCAGGTCTCTTCCTATTGCACTGCGTCCCGGCGCACTTGCCTTTCACTGTACCTGCGTACCTTCGGGTATGAATGATTTCAAGACTTTAAGTGTAACCCAAACAGTCAGATCTACAGATCTGATCATGCGCCAAAGAGATCTCAGTCTTTCAGAAGATTCGCCTTCTTTAGATCTAGACCAGATCTAGCCCCCATAAGATATTCAACCAAAGACCTACATGAGCCAAATGATCTCCTTTGCTTTATATAGGCAAGCTCCTCCTCAAATCATGGAACAATACCACGAGCCGACACCTTAATAACACAATACCGTCGGCTAGATACCAAGAGTAAATCACAAGAAACCCCCACGTGTGCCTTTCTCTGCCTTGAAATGTGAGCACTGGGCAATGGTTTGGTGAGAATATCCACAACTTGTTCTTTAGAAGGAACATACTCCAACTTGACCTTCTGTTCAAGTACTTGTTCCCGGAGAAAATGGTACTTGATTGGTATGTGCTTGGTTTTTGAATGCATAACAGGATTCTTGGAGATGCTGATTGCACTTGTGTTATCACATAAGATGGGTATTGGTGGTGTACAAGTGATTTGAAAATCCTGCAAAGTCTGCATCATCCAAAGGAGTTGGGTGCAACAAGATGCAACAGCAACATATTCCGCTTCAGCTATAGACAAGGCAATTGAACTCTGTTTCTTGCTGAACCAAGATACCAGTCTGGAACCCATAAAGAACGCACCACCACTTGTGCTTTTCCTGTCATCCACGCTTCCGGCCCAATCTGCATTTGTATAAGCATGAAGAGTAAGATCTGTATCTCTAGGATACCATAAGCCATAATTTTGAGTCCCTTGAAGATATTTGAAAATTCTCTTCACTGCCTGAAGATGAGTCTCCTTCGGATTTGCCTGAAATCTTCCAACTATTCCAACTGCATGCATGATGTCCGGTCGGGTACCTGTCAAATAAAGTAAACTTCCAATCATAGATCTGTAGGTTGGTTGATGTACTGCAGCAGATTCATCATTTGCACTGAGACTACATCCTGTGACCATGGGTGTACATACTGGTTTTGCATCTTCCATACCATATTTCTTCAAAATCTGTTTGAGATACTTGGTTTGAGATAAAAAGATTCCTCCTTCCTTTTGTTGGATTTGCAAACCAAGGAAATATGTCAGTTCTCCTAGCAAGGACATTTCAAATTCTTTCTGCATGACCGAGGCAAAGCTTTGACTCATAGCTTCTTCATTGCTGCCAAAAATAATGTCATCTACATACACAACAAGTATTAGTAATTTGTCATTTTCAACTTTTATATAAAGATTGCTATCTGTTGAACCTTTTGAAAAACCTTGTTGATGAAGATATTTGTCCAAGCGGTAGTACCAAGCCCTTGGAGCTTGTTTGAGACCATAGAGGGCCTTTTTCAATCTGCATACAAGGTTTGGATCATTTCCAAGAATGAACCCATCTGGCTGTTCAATGTATACTTCTTCTTCCAAGTCTCCATTCAGAAAGGCTGATTTCACATCCATTTGAAATACTTTGAAGTTTTGAAAACTTGAGAGAGCAAGAAACATTCGGATGGCCTCAAGTCTTGCAACAGGAGCAAAGGTTTCTTCAAAGTCTATTCCTTCTTGCTGCGCATACCCTTTACAAACAAGTTTGGCTTTGTTTCTAATTACTTCTCCATTTTCATTCAATTTGTTTTTGAAGACCCATTTTGTCCCGATAACATTCTTATCTTTTGGTCTAGGAACCAGCTCCCAAGTGTTGTTTTTTTCGATCTGCTCAAGTTCTTCATCCATTGCTTTCACCCAACATTCATCTTTGCATGCCTCTTTCACATTTTGTGGTTCAGTTGAGGAGAGTAATGCTAAATAGCTTGAAGCTTCTGCAACTATTCTTCGAGTTTGTACACCTGCTTCTTTCTGTCCCATAATCTGAGATTCTGGATGGTTCTTCTGAACATATCTGGATGGAGTCTTTTCTTCTATTCTTGTTTGCTCCTCTGGTTCTTCTTGAGGTTCTTCTTGAGATTCTTCTTCTTCATCATTCTGTCTTTGAGGGTAGCCTTCATCTTCTTCGATGTCTTCATGATGTACTTGCCTAGGAATGCATCCCTTCTCATCAACCACTACATCAATGCTGTCAACAATTCTGCCAAGTCTTTTATTGTAGCATTTGTATGCTTTGCTATATGGAGAATAACCAAGAAGAATGCCTTCATCTGCTCTAGGTTCAAGTTTGCCAAGCTGCTCATCAGTATTCTTGATATAGCATTTGCTCCCAAAGATTTTGAAGTGCTTTACCGAAGGAGTCCTACCATTCCAAAGCTCATGAGGAGTTTGAGTGCTGTTCACCCGGACATTCGTTTTGTTGAGAATAACAACCGCAGCATGTGCAGCTTCACCCCAGAAAGTAGCGGGAGTTCCTGATTCATCAAGCATAGCACGAGCCATTTGTTGGATTGTTCTGTTCATTCTTTCCACGACTCCATTTTGCTGGGGAGTTCTTGCTGTAGAGAATTCCCTTCTTATCCCATGTTCTTCACAGAAATCGAAAAATTCATTTGAAGTAAATTCCCCACCTCTGTCGGATCTGAGGCACTTAATTTTGTGACCTGATTCATTTTCCACCAAGGCTTTGAAGGATTTGAATTTTTCGAATGCTTCATCTTTGTGCTTCATAAGTCCTAACCAGACAAACCTGGAGAAATCGTCAATGAATAATATCAAGTATTCTTCTCCTCGAGGTGTTCTTTTTCTGAAGGGACCGCATGTATCTGTATGTACTAGCTCAAGAGGCATGCTAGCTGATCCTTCTTTCTCTGGAAAGTTAGTTCTGGTTTGTTTTCCAAACTGACATGATTTGCATATGGTGTTGTCAGGAATTTTGATATCTGGAAGATCGCGAACTGCCTGATATTTGCATGCTTTCCTTATTTGTGAGAAGCTTAGATGTCCCAACCTTCGATGCCATAACCAATGCTCTTCATCCTTGCTCAGATAGCATTGTTGTTGTCCTTCTTCAAATATGTACAGATTATTTGGAGTTCTTTTGCCTTTGAGCACTGTTTTACCTGTATCAAGATCACGAACAAGACATCCATTCGATCTGAATATAACCTCGGTTCTTTGATCACACATCTGGCTGACACTTAGAAGATTATGCTTCAATCCATCAACATACAAAACATTTCCAGCCTTGACCTTTTCTTTTAACTGAGCAATGCCTTTTCCTTTTATAGTTGCAGGAGTATCATTTCCAAAAGAGACTTTCTTTCCCTTTTCTAGAGCAGAATAAGATTCAAGTTTTTCTTTATCACCTGTCATATGCTTCGAACATCCACTGTCAATGTACCATAGATTTTCCTGTCCTTCTGCATAAAAGGCTATCCCGCATCTTTCTGTTTGAGGTTCCTTTATTCTCCATGTTTTGGTTCTTGAGGCTTGTTCCTTTTTCTGCTGAAACCTGCTCCTGCATTCAGAGTCTTCATGACCAAAATTATTGCAAATAGAACATTCAACTTCATTTTCAAGAACCGAAAAGTTGTTATAGGTCCTTTTTGTAATCCCTGTCATACTTCTTTGTTTTTGAGCTTCCCTAGTCATGATCGTTTTATATGCAACACATTGAGCTGCTTTGTGACCAAAGTTATGGCAAGAAAAGCATTGTCCATTGAAGAAACTTCTGCGGTTATCGAACCTACCAGCCAACTGATTGTAATTTCTATTTTCATCTATTCTTGAACCAAATTGAGAAGATTTTACCTGTGGCTGGTTGTAGTTTTTGTTCACCCTTAAGATGGATTGCCCCTGATAGTTTCTGTTTGTAATTCGTCCCTGCTTTACCTGATGATCTTCATTGTTCTTTTGCCCATTTCTTCTTGCCGCATCAAGATAACTCTTTGAGGTGGATGCTTGAGAGGTTTCTCCATTATAGCCCAGACCTGTCTTGTTTAGAGGAGACCGCTGCACATTGATAATCTCATCCAAAGTTTCAGATCCTTTGACAAATTTAAGATTAATAGCTTTTGTTTTCTCAATCTCTTTTCTAAGACCAACAATTTCTCCTTCTAGTTTTTCAAGATGTTTTTCCTTTTCATCAATTTGAAATTGTAGAGTATCAATGATCACATTCTTTTCTTCTATACATCTCTTGAGTCTAGTAATTTCATCATAAAGGTTATCCACATCTATAGCATCCACATAATCATCATCATCAAATGCCATTAACAACTTATATTCATTACCTCGTTCATCTTCATCACTGTTCGATACACCATCACTATCTTCATGGGTGTAGTAGCTTTTCTTATTTGCACTTTGTTTCTTGTTCCATCTAGCAGGTTCCTTTCCTTTATCCTTATAAGGACATTTTGTAGCATAATGACCGACTCTTCCACAAGCAAAGCATTTAAAAGGTAACTTACCTCTGAACCTTCCAGAACCTCTTTGAAGATTTCTGACAAAATTTGATTCTTCTTCCTCTTCTTCTGGGACGTGGCTTGCTTCATAATAATCTTCTTTACCTGATGCCTTGAAAGCAGCTTCTCTTCTGTCTGATGGACCTCCCTTTCTCATTTCATAAGCAGTTAGAATTCCATGTAGCTGAGACATAGTGAGAATTCGTAGATTTTCCTTTTCTTCTATTGCAGATACTTTAGATTCAAACTTGGGGGACAATGATCTTAGAACCTTTTCAACCACTATAGCCTCTCTTATTTCTTCACCCAAATTTTTCATACAATTAACAATCTCATCTACCCGAAGAAAATAGTTAGCCACACTTTCATCATTATACATCTTGAGAGTCTCATACTGAATCCTGAGAGTTTGAAGTTTAGCACGCTTTACCTGTTCATCTCCTTCATAGCTTGTGACAATTTTGTCCCATATCTCTTTTGCGGATTTGTAGTGCATTACCTTCATGAATTCCGTTTGGGATATACATCCTAACAGAGTACTGACTGCTTTTGCATTTGTTTCATACTTCTTTTTCTCAGCTGGATCTGTAGGAGTAGCTGAAGGAAAAACGTAGCCTGTTTCTACAATGTCCCATACTTCTGTACCAAGAGATTGAAGATATGCAGTAACTCTTACCTTCCAATAATTGAAGTTTGTCCCATCAAAAACCGGTGGCCTGATTGATGCTTCTCTCTCGTAGTTGCTCATGATGAACGATCTACCTTCAAGCGATCAAGCTTCTCTGAAGGACCTGCTCTGATACCAATTGTTGGAAATAATACTGAGAGGGGGGGGTGAATCAGTATTATCTAGCAATTTAATAAATCTTCCTTATTTGATCTTTGAATTATTTTGCATGTCAGTACCATAAAATAATGAGCATGAACAAAGAAAACAGATAGTCACACCAAAGAACACAAGATGTAAGGTGGAAACCCAATGTGGGTGAAAACCACCTGCTGCAATATGTCTCTATCTTCTTTCAAATTAGAAACTCCTTTTACAATGATTTTGTACTGGTGCAGTCCTTTACCAGTACGCAGGCTGCAACCTGCAGAGAGCTACAACTCTCTCTCGTTTTCAAGTCTTCTCCTGGAAGGGAGCTACAACCCCCTACTTCTTTTCATAAAGCATCAAATGATCATCAAGAATATAACAGTTACAGTCCACTACAGTTATCAGATCAGCAATAACAGAACTAACCCAGAACACCTTATCAACAGAGAAATTCAATCAACAGAACATTTTAAGACAGAGACGCAGTTTTCCCTTCTGTGGCCTGCGTCGCGACGCAATTAACCTTCTGCTTGCCTGCGTACACCCGCAGGTATCCTTCTGCTGTACTGCGTGCCCACGCACTGTTTCTTCAACTGCACTGCGTCCTTTTGCTGCAGGGACGCACCCAAAAACACTATCGCGCCGCGTCCTGTTGCTGCAAGGACGCACCCAGAGATACTATCGCGCCGCGTCTTTTTGCTCAGAGATGCACCTGATCCTTATTATGCTCTGCGTCCCCACGCAGTGCGCCTGTTACTGTACTGCGTCCCGGGCGCACCTAAATCTTACTCTGCCCTGCGTCCCCACGCAGGTCTCTTCCTACTGCACTGCGTCCCAGCGCACTTGCCTTTCACTGTACCTGCGTACCTTCGGGTATGAATGATTTCAAGACTTTTAAGTGTAACCCAAATAGTCAGATCTATAGATCTAATCATGCGCCAAAGAGATCTCAGTCTTTCAGAAGATTCGCCTTCTTTAGATCTAGACCAGATCTAGCCCCCATAAGATATTCAACCAAAGACCTACATGAGCCAAATGATCTCCTTTGCTTTATATAGGCAAGCTCCTCCTCAAATCATGGAACAATACCACGAGCCGACACCTTAATAACACAATACCGTCGGCTAGATACCAAGAGTAAATCACAAGAAACCCCCACGTGTGCCTTTCTCTGCCTTGAAATGTGTGCACTGGGTGGACGCACCTCCTGAACGGCTGGCCTGCGTCTCTGGACGCGGTCCCTGCATGATGTGCCTGCGGGTACGCGCCTTCTGAACTGATTTTCTGCGTCCTTCTTAATTTTTCAATAAAATGGGAGCCTTGTCATGGGAGTTGCCATCAAGTACAACATCTGTAACATATAGCCATACCAGAAACATAATGCCAACAGTTTAAATGCACGATTAATTAAATCAACCAACTAATGAAACTTAAATTTACATTTTGAGGGTGCATTTAATCTTGTAGACCCATTTATTATTTCAAAACTACTAAATCCTATTATATAAACAAATTTAAATTATCAAAACTAATCATGTTACAACAGTAGACATACCATTTAACTCAAATGCACAAGCTCTTACCCAATGGTGAACTTGCTTCTTTGTACCTGTAGCCAACTATACCAACCAAGATTTTGCATGCACTTATTTTCTCAAACCATACTTATCCACTAGGTCAGGATTAATATAACTATAGTTAGATCGAGGATTAATCAAAATAGAAACAACTTGATCACAAATCTTACCGTCCATCTCAATGATCGATGCCTGATGATCCACCTGCCTATTGTCCATAACTGCATAAATCCAAAGAATGTTATGACCAACATAGCCAACTGTATGCGCCTCCTAATCACTATAGATCTGGGGTCTACCACCACTCTGATACTGTGGGCAATCCCTCTTACAATGATTCTTACCACATTTCCAACATTTCAATGGTTCCCTACCACTGCCTCTATTCGGGTGCTCTCCACGTCCCTTCTCAGCTGTATTGAATCTCTTGTAAGGAACTACATTATCTTTCTTAGTTCCATCTTGAGGTCTTCCTCACTTTAGTGTCCATTTTCCTTTATCTTTGTCATTTCTCTTTGTCTCAGCTTTGCGCTTCGATTGCTCATAACAACGCTTCAACTTTAGAATGGTCTCCTCCAAGGATATAGGCTCGTCGAACTCAATCCGGTATCTGTATGCAACTGGAAATCCACTGATGAATCTCTAAACCTTTCCCTTCTCCTCTCTGAGGTAAGGCTGCAACTCATAACAATCCTTAGCTCTATCATCATAATACCTCTCAGACAAGTACTTCTTCTTGAAGAGCCTTTCAAAGGCATGCCAAGTCAAATCATTCTCGTATGTCCTTGAAATTCTTCACGTCTTCCAACCAAATATCTGCTTTACCTTTGAGACTGAAAAGGGCTATCCTTGCTTTCATGTTTTCTGAGTAATAATGCAATCTAAATAATTTCCTCATGCCAAGAAACCAAGCCTCCACATCTTGTGATTTCTTCATCTCTTCATCAGAGGTAGGTTGCTTTTCCTTCTTTAACTCATCCGACAAGTATACCCTATCATTCCTCTTGTGCAGATGATGACGATGACGATCATGATGCCTATCAGAACCAAAACTAGATTAATACATGTGTTTGTCACCTCTCCTATCTGGAGTGTCCAGCATGCTACCATCTATGATAGTGTCAGATCTATCTAACTTATGTCTACTATGAGACCTTCTGCCATATGCCCCATTAGTTCTGACCTCATGTCAATGGTTGATGTGAAGAGGCCTTTGTCACTACAAATCTGACAAACTCTGCAAGAATATCACATTCACCTCTGCTTGTTTCTCTTGTGCCTCCATGATTTTGTCATTGTCTACTTTGCAACTCCTTATTTCTTCCATTAGGCTTCTGAATGTGTTTGCCAAGTCAGAAGAGTGCCCCACACCACTTTGCCCATCTGATGCATAGGGAGATTCTATGTAGTCTACCGCCTTACTAGCTATCTGATCTCTTTCCTGCAAAGCATACTATGTCATCTAAACCAAATCACCATAAATCAATGTACCTTAGAATACTCAGGGAGGATACCTTGTTTGCAAGATCATCAAATCAATGTGATGCATGGAAAAAATAACCATAATAACATTAAGACATATATCAATAAATGCATCAACACATAACCGTCATACTAACTAGGGTCCAGTCATCAATGCAACGCCATATCAACAATGCATGCTATGACCTCATGCATGAAAAAAACCATTACTCCATTATACACATTGCTTCATGCAACTATCCACCTGCATAAGCAATGCCTAATCAACTACACATACGAATAACCACATGTAGTCGAGCATAAGCAATCAGTTCTTGTAATCAACCTACAAGACTGATGCATGTAATCAAATAACCAATAATGCAACCCAACATGCAAGTATGTAATCAAGTTGCATATAATTGTATAACCAACCATATACTCATGATGATGCATTACATAAAATCGACATCAAGTTCCTCATGATAACCTTACTACTACCATGATCAATATGATGCAGTGCAACAAACACATGGAACACAAGTGTAAGAGCCACACACAAAACTAACATGCATGCATGACCAACACATTCACCCATATCTATAGCACCATATATGACCCAAAGAGAGCATAACCATGCTCTGATACCAATTTGTAACACCCCCTCCCAGGTCTACCCAAAGTAACCATGCCAATTGGGGTAAACATGAGGAGAGATGCTACTACAATCAGGTTTGACCTCCTATGTCACCTTAAGGAAGTGGAATTGATGGAACATCACATACAATCATCCAACATCATCAAAAAAACCTTAGGAGACAATTCAACTACTCATAAATCCTTTCCTTGGGTCCCACAACTATTCTACAGCTCTTAGGCCATAGTCGCTCTCATGATATGGGCAAGGGGGTGACCAGAATCCCAAAGTCGCTCTCACAAGACTGCCTGCCAATGACTGTGGACTGAAATTGCTAGTTCTATGCCAGCGAACCCAAGATTTAAGCTACTTTTCTAGTCTAGAATCTTGGCCTCTGCCCAGAACTTGTTGTAACTTTCAAAATTCATTAAAAACATAATGACAATGCTGATCAATCAAAAATCACCCTCAGGACAAGGCCTGAGCATCCCCAACCACGACTAAAATTATGTCAAACACTTGGCATTAATGCAACCTACAGATCTAGGATACAAGACAGAGCATAAATGACTGAAACAACTTATGAAACATAACCAGAAGGATCACCCCCTTCTCCATTAAACTAAAAAATAATCAATTAGGTCTTGCATCCATCCATTTAACAGTTACAAGTAAATACATGAAATAACCATGACATGAACCAGTCATTCAACCATTCTTATAACCAGCATAAAACCATATAAATATGATAGATATGACAACCATTATATCCACATATAAATCAAATTTGCAAAAGTAAGAGAAATTAGATTTTATTAATCATAGGAAAATCTGACCAAGTTCGGAATTCCACATACCACCTGACCATAGACATGGCTGAATCAAATCTCTTTTTCAGCCATTCACCCTCGTGCCATATTCCAAGCATGAATGTGGGATCTCATAGAACAACCAATCTAAGAACAACTAAGGGAATCTAGAGGTTAAACCACCTCCACCCTCATCATACCATGATCACACCAAAACTGGTGCTTCGATCACAACCACACAGAACTTGGAATTTCATCTAGAATCCATCACTATCCTTGAGGAATTTTTCATCTCCTTTTCTCTCTGGCTTTACCGCAATCCAAACCTAGATCACTAGGCCCTAAACCAAGGCTGCTCCCTCAGGCTTTACCGTGTATCACACCAAAACTGTCAAGGGATTCCTAGGCCTTTGGGAATGAACCTTGAGACCACCTCCACCCCAGATTCTGAAATCCATCCAGTAATTCCAAAGCTCAAAAACCGAAATAAACATCCCAACATACCATGGCATCCAAAAAAAGGCTATGCTGGTCTGAAATCCACTATCATAACCTAGAAAAACCATACCACCAACATCAAGAGAACCATACACCAACATGCAAGTCCATGCATGTCCAAATCAGCTAGGAAATCACACACGCAAAAGGCTACCTATAAGTATTCTTGTTGAAGCTACTTGATCCTTCTTTCCTTTCCTTAATCCTTGCTTGCTTTTCCTTTCCTTGCTCCAAACTAGAGTGCTCCAAGTAAACTCTAAGTGACCAAGAGAGTGAGAGAGAGAGAGAATAATGAGAGAACTCGAAACTTGAACTAACAAAGGCCATGAACTGATCCTTAGAAGCCTTTTTATGCATGAGGCCTCTAGTTTCTTCATTTTCCATTATTTTCCTTCAATTTCCTCACATGCAACCTATGACCTTTCACCTTACTTTTCTCCTAATTTCCTTTATTTTCATAAATAAATGTGCCAAAATGCCTTTTTTCCTTTTAATGTCTTTGCCTTAGCCTTTGCCAATTTCCTTAGCCAAAAACACACATCCAGTGATGCCCAATAGGATATCTTTGCCCAACATTCATCTTGGAATAAGTGTCCCTTACCGTGCCCTTACCTGTGGTCTTATTTTTCCTTTGTTAACTTTTATTACATGAAATTTTTCACTAGGTTTATTACACTTTACCACAATCCAAACCTGAATCACTAAGCCCTAAATCGAGACCAATCTCTCAGGATTTACCGCAATCCAAACCTAGATCACTAGGCCCTAAACCAAGACTCCTCCCTCACGATTTACCATGTATCCCACTAAAACCGGTCAAGGGATTCCTAGGCCTTTGGGAATGAAACTTGAGACCACCTTTGCCCCATATTCCGAAATCCATCTAGCAAACCAAATCTCAAAGACCAAAATAAACATCCTAGCACCATGGCATCTGGGAAATGGAAAGGCTAAGCTTAAAACCACTGTCATAACTGACAAAACCATGCCACCAATAACAAGAGAACCATACACCAACATGAAAAGCCATGCTTGTCCAAACTAGATAGGAAATCACACATGCAAAAGGTTACCTGCAAGTATTCCCGCTGAAGATTCTTGATCCTGCTTTCCTTTCCTTGATCCTTTCTTTCTTTCCTTTCCATTTGCTTGCTTTTCTTTCTTTGATCCAAAGCTAGAGTGCACAAAGAAAAATCTAAGTGACCAAGAGTGAGAGAGAGAGAGAGAATAATGAGAGAGCTCCAAACTTGAGTTGACAAAAGGTTACCAACTAATCCTTAGAAGCCTTTTTATTAATGAGGCCTCTATTTTCTTCATTTTCCATTATTTTCCTTCAATTTCCTCCTCACATACAACCTATGACCTTTCACCTTACTTTTCTCCTAATTTCCTTTATTTTCATATATAAATGTGCCAAAAATGCATTTTTTCCTTTTAATGCCTTTGCCTTACCCTTTTCCTATTTTCCTTAGCCAAAACACACATCCAGTGATGCCCACTAGGATATTTTTGCCCAACATTCAGTTTGGAATAAGTGTCTCATAACCGTGGTCTTATTTTGCCTTTATTAACTTTTATTACATGGAATTTTCACTAAGGTTGTTACATAAATGTGCTCGAAGGAAAAATTTTCAATGAAGGATTTGGGTGCTATAAAACAAATCCTTAGTATGAGAATAACTAGAGACAGGAAAAATCACAATTTAACATTATCTCACAGTGAGTACATAGAAAAGGTGTTGGAAATATTTAATATGAAGAATGCAAAACCATCTAGTACACGTTTGGCTAGCCATTTCAAACAAATTAAGGAGATGTGTCCCAAGAACCATGAAGAGATGGATTACATGTGTAAAGTTCCATATGCATCAGCAGTTGGAAGCTTAATCTATGCAATGGTATGCACAAGGCCTAATATTTCACATGCAGTGGGAGTTGTAAGCAGGTATATGAACAATCCAAGAAAAGAGAATTGGATTCTCAAATATTTGAGAGGTACCACAAATCAAGCATTATGATTTAATGGTTCAAACATTGGTCTACAAGGATATTTTGATGCAGATATGGTAGGTGATAGAGATAATAGGAGGATCAACACAGGGTATGTGTTTACTGTAGGTGGAACAACTGCTAGTTGGGTTTCAAAATTGCAAAACATCTTTTCACTTTCAACAACAGAAGAAAAATATGTTGTTGCTATGGAGGATAGTAAAAAAATGATTTGGTTACAAATGTTTATGGATGAGTTCGGTAAGAAGCAAGAGTTGGGAAGGTTATACAATGATATCCAGAGTGCCATTAATCTTCTAAAGAACTCAACATTTCGTTCCAAGACTAAATATATACAACTCAAGTACCATTTCATATGATCAGTGTTGGAATATGGACAATTGAAGCTGGAAAAGATACACACTAGCCAGAATCTTGCAGACATATTAAAAAAAGGTTGTAATTAGGGAGAAGCTAAGATCATGCTCAGTTTCAATTGGTCTTCAAGTATGGAGTTGCTATAATTAGTATCCAAGTGGGAGATTGTTGGGTGTGGACCCTGATTATCTTCTTGATTCAAAGGTCTCAACTGTGTTGGACCCTAGTTCCTAAACGTGGTGGGAAAATTGTCCGTATGATAGCCACTAGGGGGGCGATGACTAATTTTAAAGAGATCCCCCCTTGGTAGGGGTTCGTAGGTAGTGCCCCTGATGCTAAAAATAGATGAAAAATTTCCTTGTAAAATATTGGAATTTCGTAGTCAATCTGGGCCATTCATTAGGCGAATGATCTGACGGTAGAAGTTATGTTAATGAAGGGTTTTTTATGCTAGAAGGAAACCTTTGGTTTATATGAGGGAATTATATTGTAGTTTTGTATGATTATTCTGAGAGAGAGAGAGGAGGTTGTGTGAGAGTGAAGAGGAAATTACAACGGATTTGTTGTAGGTTGCATCTCTTCATTTTTCTAGATAATATAAAAGGAAGGAATGGTTGTTTCTCTATGGATGTAGACCAAATTGGGTGAACCATGTATATTTGTGTCTCTCTTGTTTTATGTGTTTCTATATTTATGTTTCCACAATATTTTATGAGTTCCATTCCTCTGAAAGCATAATTTTCTAAAATTTTCATGATGGGTATAGGGTTAGAAACCAAGGACGTGTGATAGGGTAAATGAAACCAGCTTTGTGGATCTTGTTGATTTCTTGTTTAATCACTTCTTCCTTAGAGGGATGGATTTGATGCTACATTTACCTAACGGGGTAGGTATCAGGCCATGTGTCAGTATGGTGCTCCACAATAATAGGACTGATTCCTGACATCTCTAAGTAGGACCATGCAAATATGTCCCTATATTCTTGAAAAAGGGCTTTGTATGAGGCCACCTCATCTGGGAGCATGTTACCCCTAGTGAGATTTCTTCAACTATGCCAGGCTTGGTGGAAATATCTACCTTGATTGTAGGTGAGATATTAGACATATTCCCTTCCTCAAATGCATCTGATTCTGGGATGGGATTTTTAAACCAATCTATGTGTCCTGGTGGCAGGAAGTATTTTGATTCTATTGTGCAAATATCATGCCTTGGTGCATCAATAGGTGAAAATCCTTTTTCAGGTAAAAAGAAAGAATGGTGATGCATGGCATCCCATAAACATTCTCATTCGGTCATGGCCTCTAGAATATCTTCATCTAAGTGAAAAATATTATCTAATGGTGAAATGGGTTGTGCGAGGTCATGAGGATGGGGTTGGGACCTAGTTGTTCTATTAGACAAGCAAGAAAATTATTTGGTGGTTGATGCCATAGAACCTAGCAAACTTGAAAATGTTCATATTTTATGGGTATGCACAGTCGATGGTGGTTCCACCATTGTGGTGGATTTAGTAGTATCGACCCCAAAAAATGTTGAGCAGACAACACGAATTAGGGTTCCTATGGAAGAGCAAATGAATTGTATATAATGTTGCATGTCGTCAGCACTAGGTGGTGGGGCAATCTCTATAATGGTGGGTTGATGGTGAGTGGGAGAAGGTTCTCATGATAATGTTGGAGTATTAGGATCCAATGCATCTCCTTACATGTGAGAATGGTGTTCAGGGATTTGGTGAACTAGTGGATACCATACCCCAAGTCATCCAAATGTTCGTAACATCGAACATGTCTCAGAACTATGAGAGTCAATAATACAAATATTTCACATAGGATTAGTGTTGACGTAAATAATGGTATGGGTATCAGCAACTCTCATAGTGCGAGATGATGATGCTTTCTGGAATTCATGAGATGGAGCACTCTTGGGTGAAGGCCACTTCTGGAGCTTAGTATCGACACTAGTAGAAGGATGTATGCCCCTGATGTTAGTTTTCTACAACACTACTCTTCCTGCTTGAAAACATGGAAGGTATTGGCAATTTAGTGTATGGTGTGCTTAGGAATAGATGTGACAATTATTACGGGAGTGTCTCGCTTGATTTAAACAAGTAGGTTTAGGAATATGGACCAATAAGAGAAAGGCATCTCTAATCTTGCTCAATTCCTAACATTGATTTATTAGGTGGCTGGGTCTGTCACATAGGACGCATGTGTGGGGAGGTTTTGTAAATACTACTTGAGGTTGTTTCACCATTCTTCTAGAGGTTGACCACGGATAAGAGGTAGAATACCTATGGCCACATGGATGAAACGTGCATGATGCTTCTTCCTCAAACACTCAAAAGATGGTTTTGCATCCATCATCCACCACTGACGTGGAAGGAAGTGATCGAGTCATTGTATTGGATTGAGCGAGTGCACCCAATGCATCTCGATACTAAGGTTTTTCGGGACAGTGGTAGGTATAATACCCATACTCTGTGCATATGGAACATGCATGGCTAGTGCGCAATGCATTATTATGTGATGGCATAGCCTTCTTCCCTGTATGTGGAGGTGGGGCTACCAGTAATTTTGGGGCATGCAGAAGATATTTCAAGTCCTATAACTCAAGTCACAAGTTGGTAAAGTGTCTAGCTACTTCACACAAAGAACGGGGTGGAGGTATCCTAGATGAGGAAGATTTTAAGGCTTCCACCTTCTTTCCTTTTTTCTTATCCCTCTTATTGGAACCTGCTAGTGTCAATGCATGCGTAACTCATTTTGGGGTGGTTTCCTAAGAAGTGGTTATGGGAATGATACCCATCAAGGTAATATCTGAGTTTTTTGACGTGACCTATTGGGCCAAATACCAGACAGGTATCACGAAAGCCATATTTGAGAACGTGAATGTTACCATCACTTAGTGCGAGATGAAACCAGGTGGGGAATATAAGAAGGGTGTCTGAGTGAAGGCATAGTGTAGGAACATAAAGTCATTTATCACAACACTAGGGGTGTCTGGAATTGGTTCTTGATTTTGAGGGGTGTGTGATGAAGTCACCATGCACATTGGGGCCACTGGGACTATAAGGGTGACCTCCAACAAAGGTGGGACTCCAGGGAAGGTACTGAAGAGTGTCGATGGTTTTAATAGCCCTGATTTGTGTTTAGTAAAGGTCGTGATCAACTCTAGCGAAGATCCTACGAAAGGTAACTCCCCATCAAGGATGTTGGATTTCTTTTTCTCATAACATATGATTTATTCTATTGTAATGATTTTCCCATCATGAGGGAACATCATAATCCTAAATATTGAAGATGTGATTGCAATCATTGCATACATGTAGCTACAAACAAGAAGGATGTTGTAATCCAACTAGGCATCCTCAACTTCTATGTCAATGAGCACAGTTTTACTGGTGAGAGCCAACAAAACATCCTAGAATAGGCCTACAGTATCATAGGGGCATCCGTTGTATTCTCTGAGGGTGATGTATAATGCTTTGAGCTGAGGAGATATCGGTTCTTTCCAAATTGTTTTGGAAAATGATACATATGGATGTTCCTTCATCAAATATGCAATGATGTATGTTAATGTTCTAGATCACGAACAAAATTTGGAAGGTAACTATCAATGGAAGAAGTGGAGTAGCATTATCCAGATTGAAATCCATCAAATAAGAATCGATGAGGTTGATTGCGCCTAACACAAAAAGTAGGATTTCCATTAGTTCGGGCATGTTTGTAAAGATTCTAATGCTTTCATATCTTATGGAGATTGAGATAAGTCATGAACTATGTTGTCGTTGTGAGAAACCTTTGAGTTGTGTCTTGTTCGATGGAGAGGCCCTTTAACCATTTTGGGGATGGTTTCTATGACAGGTCGGGGGATCGTCAAAGGTGTTGCAGGTTTTTCAGTGGTCATGGTAAATGGGTTGGTTTTTGGTGGAGTTTCGTAATCTCGGTTTCACGTTTGTAGGAAAAATTCTTCCCTTGCCATGTAAATGTCAAGATTTGAGGAATTTTGGGAACTTCCTCTAGGAGGGTTCTAATACTGTTTCTAGGAGGGTTCATGCTCAGTTTTTACCTCTCCTTGGTGGGGGAAGGTATTCTTAATTATTGTAGGTTTTTGGTTTTCCCCCCCTTTCCCCTAGCATCTTTTATCCTCTTCAACTTGGGGAGTTGAGGGAAATGATGGGTATAATGGCCATATTCCCCATAAATAGCACAAGCATGGTTTTTCCTTCGTCTAATGTTATTATTTTTCTTTTTTGGAGTATTATTGGCCTGCCCTGGTTTTGATTTTGGTTTGGGTTGCCCCTAGCTGGTGCTTGTGGAGGTTGTTGTTGGTTGTTGACCCCATGTCTAGGTTCCCCTTTCTGCTTGTTCTTTCCATGTTCAAATGACTACTATTATTGAGGGAAAGATGGTTGCACGAAATTCACACCAACATTAGGTTGAGTTGGTGGGTTATTCTATTGGGGTGTTGGAAAAGGAAAATAGGGTTTCCCTTGTTCTTGGTTGGCATATGTTCTCTGGGAAGTGGAAACTACTTATATGTTTATAAGAGGGTATTGAATTCCTTGTGTGGGAGGGTACTGATCACCCTGCATTGGAGGGTATTGGCCACCTTGTTTGAAAGGGTATTGGTTGGCCTGTATAGTAGGATTCTACATAGGTGCAGGATGACTAGGATAATATGCTATGTTGGATGGTGGTCATACTTTAGGTGTGGGACCATATGGTTGGTAAGTGGTTTGGCCACTGCACACATTTCCATATTGTCGCTAAGTGTTCTGGGTTGATTCTAGGCTATGGTTCTGATCAACCTGTCTATAACACTTGATGCTACTGGTATCTCGGGTCTGAAATATGGGAGGTAAGGAGCATTCGGGAGGAAATGGTATAGGTACCCAAATTATGTATATATGAGCTCAAATTGTTGAGATTCGAAAATAGCTTCCTCCTCATTTTTAGGATATGCGAAAGTGACATCCTTTGAGATTTCTGAAGTGAGGGATCTCAAAAACAAGTCAAGGAGGATTCTTTCTTCTATATGTGCCTTGAACAAGCTACGATGTTTCCTCCATTCATCGATGTGGTCCAAAATATGTGTGGTTGATGTTTGCTTGAAATGGGTAACAAGCTCCAATCTCGAGTCCTAGTGGATTGGGAGTTTGAAAAAGGTAACAAAAACCATGGCAAGAGAGTCAAAGGTTACGTGGGGACCTAAGGTCTCTCCTATGTACCATTTCATTGTTGGCCCTGTGAGGGTGCGTTGAAACAGTGGTAGGTGAATGGTGTCATCAGTGATGATATTCAATGAGCACCAAAGGTGAAAGGTCATAACATGGTTTCCTGGTTCTTCCCCTTGTTTTCCTTCGAATTTTGGAATATGCGAAAGTAACTTTGTAGGCATGGATGGCAAATTTTTCCCATGTGCAATGGGTTCGATTGTTAACTCACTTAAATCAAGAAGATTCAAAGAATATAGAATGAGACTTGGTTGTTGTTATGCATCTTTGAATGGTTTTTAATAGCAATGTGTAAAGGAGTTCCCTCTGGGGAAGTGTGAGAGGGATTACCCTAGTGGGAACCAGGTGGACTCTCTAGAGGGGTGGTGTGGGCTTCCCAAAGGGGTAGCGAGTGGAGTCCCTTGAGGGGTGGTGAAAGGGGTACTTTGAGTGGGAGGAGTCCCAATCAAAGTTGCACCGATAAAGGATGATCCTATAACACTGGTTGTATGATGTATTCTTCGCCTAAATGGTGAGAGACCAAGCATACCTCTTGGTAAAGGGGAGAGGTTTTGGAAGTGCCTAGAGTGACAGAGAACCATGGGGTCCCCTATGGTGTCAAGTGTGTGTCAATTTTGGTGATTATGGAAGGGGATATGTATCAAAACAAAATCACAAGAATAAAACAAAGAAAAAAACAAGTGGTTACTATAACAACCCCAGTGAAAAACACAAGTAATAAATTTAATAAAGGAAAAATAAGACCAAGGTCATGGGACATGTATTCCAAGATGAATGTTGGGAAAAAAACATAGTGATTGGGATCACTAGTGATTAATAAATGGATATGGAAATTGGAAAAGGAAATGGAAAAGGAAAAGAGGCATTAATCGACATTTTATTTATGAAATAAAGGAAAATAGGAGAAAAGGAAGGTGAAAGGTCACATAATTGCATGTGAGAAAAATAGAGGCAAATGAAAAAAAATAGAGGCCTCGATGATAAAAATCTTTTGAGGATCATTTCACAGCTTTTGCTAGTTCAACTTTGGTCAGTCCTGTCTTTGGCACTCTCATTCTATTATCTCCCTCTCATACTCTTGTGCACTTAGAGAAATATTAGATCATTGTTGGGGCATGCTTGGAGCACTCTAGTTTCATTGGATTTGGAAAAGAAGGCAAAGGAAAATAAGGAAAGTGCAAGGAGGCAATGGGATCAACAACTACAACGGGTTTTATTTACAAGTACCAAGTTGTATGTATGATTTCCTTGCTAGTTTTGGCATGCATGGCATATGCATGTGGTTATTTCGATATGATCTATCATTGGCATGGAGGCTTTCCTGGAATGAAATTGGTTTTTCCCAGCCTTTCCATTTCCTAGATAGCCATAGTGTTGTGGGTTTTCCCATTTGGTTCTTATTGGTACTCATGTTCCTTATGGTTGTGGGTTGAGTTGTTAGTTCTTAGAGCCTTGGTTGAAAAAACACTCTTCAAGCCCTAGAACAACTTGGGTTGAGTTACTAGTCCTGGAGCCTTGGTTGAACTAACACTTTGGAGCCTTGCAACAACTGTAGGTTGAGTTACTAGTCTTGGAGTCGGGTTGGAACAAATACTCTAGAGCCCTAGAAAGCTTGGGTAGAGACTGATTTGGTGATGGTTAGTGATTTCCGACCGTGAGGTGGAATCATTGGTTGAGGGTTGAGGTAGTTTTGCCTCTGGAAGCCCTAGTTGGGTTTTATTTTCGTTATTCCATGAGATCCCACATTCATGCTTGGAATATGGCACCAGGATGATTGGCTAAAAGAGAGATTTTGGTTCAACCCAATCTATGGTCAAGTGGTACGTGGAAGTCCCTGACTTGGTTGGATTTGCATATGTTAATAAGATATCTTTTCCTCTTGTAATTCATGGGTATTTATACTTGTTACTATGTGGCTTTTGTGGTTGTTATATCATTTTATTATTCTGGTTATATGTTGGGTATAAGCATGGTTTTATGATAGAATTTAATTATGGCTCTCATCATGTTTTGATTAGTAAGTGAAGGATTATTGGATGCATGACCTAATAAATATCTTTACAGATATTATGAGAGGGCATTAGACCTTCTTGTTGATTCTTAGATAAGTATGAGACCCATATGTTTAGATATGCATTTATGAGTTGTAGATTGTATGTTTACAATGTGTTTGATGGAATGATTGTCATGGTTAGGCTTGTTAGGTCAATTTCTTGTCTAAGTTTTATGTTAATGGATTTGTCTTAGTGTTATTCATCATTCTGCAAAGTTCTATCAAGTTTTGGGCATAGGTCTGGATCCTAGCCCTGAAAAAGTGGCTTAGATCCTGAGGTCACAGACACAAAACTAAGTAAATTAAACCACAATTGCTGGGAGGTAGGCATATGCATGTGAATGGAATCCTACGGTCGAATGGATGCATGATTATTCATGCAAATATGAGTCCACATCAATGAAAAATCAATCTAACTCAGGTTTTGGGCACCTGGAGGGGTGGTTTAGCTCATGTGGGTCCTATATCTTCTGAGAAAAGTCAGTAAGGTTTCAGTTTGTCGATTCCACTTCCTTAACTATACCTAGGAGGTTGATTCATATCATAGTAACTCTTCTTCACATATTTACCCCAATGGATGATGAACTTAGGTAAGTGTGGGAACATAGTGTTACAGGGTGGTACCAGAGCGGGTTTCCATTCTCTTTGGGTGAAATATGATACCACAGGGTGATATCAGACCTCCTAGGTTCAACACTTGGATTGGATGGGCAGAATGTGTTTGTCATGCATGCATGTAGGGTGTATATGTGCTTCTTATGTATGCATGGTCCTGGTAATTATTGTAGTTGTGTCACCATGTAGAAGTTGATGATGTTTTTATTGGGATGTGTTTGTCATGCCGACATGTCAGTAGTAAATGTGTTTTTTATGCATTTAGTGTCTATGTGTTTGTTATGCATGTATTGTTATGGTTATGGTTATCATTCATGAGGTAATGGTGTGAAGTTGGTGTTGTCATGCATGTTGTTGGTGTTGAAAATGGCAACAAGAAATGCTATAAATAGCATTTCTATAAATAAGATTTCAAGTGCCAGTGTTGGACATAGCAACAAGGAATGAAAAATGGAAGTGCTAAAAATAGCATTTCTATAAATAGAATTTCGGGATAGATTCCAATTTTAGTTAGTCTTTGAACTAAAATTGAGAAGTAAAATTTGAATTTGACCTTAGCAGCTGTTTGTAGAATAATTAATTAATTCATATTGAAGTAATTAGTTGTAGAAAATCAAACATGGATTCTATGTGAACACATGCAACAGTTTCTCCATTGATTGAGGAAGGTATCCCTTGATTAAAGGAGATTAGGATGAGTTGTACTTTGAGTTGTAATTAGTTAGCTCAGTTAACTGAGTTAAGTCCAGTTAGATTAGTTCCAACAGTTTGTGGAATTAATTGTGAGTTCAGTTAGTTAATGCATGCATGCATGTAACTGCTACACTTCAGTTACCTGAATATTCTCTCATAAATAACTAATGCATGTTAGTTTAGTCAGGGACCTAGTTGAGATCAGAGGATTGGACAGTGTACTATCAGTTGGAGGAATTTTCCTATATAGGAAACTCATCCATGCAGAAGGAATTATCTCCTTTAGGATTACGCAGTTATTTCAGAGGTTAGTGTTGTGTGTGAGTTGAGAATCACATAGGTTGCAGCTGGAGGACCCAAGAGAAACCGTGCAAGGAAATAGGAGGCTTGGAGGACTGAATGAAGGCACAGGTGTTGTCTATTCTGTTTATGAGCAACAATGAGGGATTGTACTGAGAGCTGGATAGCTTGTGAGCTAAAGCTTTGTGTAATCCTGAGATATTTCCACTTGTATGATAATATAGATAGTGGGGTTTTTAGTTGATGCTTTCCCTAGATTATTCTTTTGTGTTTCATGTGTGATTGTTTCTTCTTCATCTGTTATATGTGTTCTATTTGATCTTGCTCAAAATCGATTAAGCTTCCACAAGTTTGTTTGTAGAAGTAGATCAAGTATTTTTCTTTAGTATATTGCATTATCAGGTGATCTACAATGAAAATTTATACATGGTATTAGAGCCAAGTTTATCAGAGCAGTGAATAGTATACAAAGAAGTGAATTCGAAGTAAAAATAAATAAATAAATAAATAAAATAAAAAATAAAACTAAAAATAAAAATAAAAACTGGGCCGTGAGTTTTCAGAGAAGATCTGAAAATTTTTGTGCAAAATTTTCATAAACAAATAGCAGATTTGGACTCCTTGCAGAAAAATACCCCCAAAAAAAAAATCGGCTGAATCAAAGTTCGAATGAGGGAGATATCGCTGATTTAAAATCAGCTCTTTTCCAGAAAATTTCGTGATGACAGGAAAGATGAAACTGATTGGTGTGCTAGCTAAGAACCTGTATGCTCTTGAGGTTCAAGATGCATGCAAAGCCTTGGGGAGCAAGGAAAATGTTAGAGACTTGGTGGTTGAGAGGGAGAGTAAATTACTTGTCAACATGCAGTGCTAGAAGAAGTCTCAGACAATTATGGAGGAGCCACAAGTGGTGAAGCAACTTCAGGAGGTTGTGGAGCAGCCACAACTAGAGAAGTTGAGAGGAGATCGAGTGGAGGCATCCACTCATGCAGAGACCTCCAGTAGGGGGAAATTTCAAGCCAAGTGGGCAGAGGGATCACATGCATCCATACCTCCAGGTCGGAGGTGGGGCGATGTGGAGTGGCAGTCCTACGAAGGCTGAAATAGGGGTAGGATCATTGAGGTACCCAACCTCTTTGATTAGACCTTGCTACGGGAGCCCTGATGAGGAGTAGTAGGACTAGCTGAGTGGGTAGAGGTAGATGCAAATGGAGCAGCAGAGAGAGCTATAGCGCAAGAATCCCAAGACAGTGCAGATCTAGCAGGCTACAACAATGCGAGAGGCACAGGAGTGTTGCATCAGTGCATGATGGCACAGAGAGGTGTGAAATGGTGCGAGATGCATGGAGTGTTGCAACAGCTCAGAGGTCACAGAGGGAGCACTTGTATGTGGCAAAGGAAGCTTCAACATTAGAGAATGTTTCTAGCCCAACAGGGAGGTCAGTTGGGAGATTTTTTTATTTTATAGTTGTTGGAGCAACAACACTTGGGAGAAGTGTTGCATGCAGAACATTACAAAGGTTCAGGATCGGGTTTGAGTTGAATGCCTTTCTTGTTGAGAGGAAGTGTTGAAAATGGCAACAAGAAATGCTATGCTATAAATAGCATTTCAGGTACCAGTGTTGGACATAGCAACAAGGAATGAAAAATGGAAGTGCTAAAAATATCATTGCTATAAATAGCATTTCAAGATAGATTCAAATTTTAGTTAGTCCCTGAACTAAAATTGAGAAGTAAAATTCGAATTTGATCTTAGCAGTTGTTTGTAAAATAATTAATTAATTCATCTTGAGTTAATTTTAGTTGTAGAAAATCAAACATGAAGTCTATGTGAAGACATGCAACAGTTTCTCCATTGATTGAGGAAGTTATCCCTTGATTAAAGGAGATCAGGATGATTTGTACTTTGAGTTGTAATTAGTTAGCTCAGTTAACTAAGTTAAGTCCAGTTAGATTAGTTCCAACAGTTTGTGGAATTAATTGTGAGTTTAGTTGGTTAATGCATACATGCATGTAATTGCTGCACTTCATATAACTGAATATTCTCTCATAAATAACTCATGCATGTCAGTTCAGTCAGAGGCCCAGTTGAGATCAGAGGATGGGACAATGTACTATCAGTTGGAGGAGTTTTCCTATATAGAAAACTCATCCATGCAGAAGGAATTATCTCCTTCAGGATTGCGCAGTTATTTCAGAGGTCAGTGTTGTGTGTGAGGTGAGAATCACGCAGGTTGTAGCTGGAGGACCCAGGAGAAATTGCGTAAGGAAATAGGAGGCTTGGAGGACTGAAGGAAGGCACAGGTGTTGTCTATTCTATCTATGAGCAATAGCATAGGATTGTACTGAGAGCTAGATAGCTTGTGAGCTAAAGCTTTGTGTAATCCTGAGATATTTCCATTTGTATGATAACACAAATAGTGGGGTTTTTAGCTGAGGCTTTCCCCAGATTATTCTTTTGTGTTTCATGTGTGATTGTTTCTTCTTCATCTGTTATATGTGTTCTATTTGATCTTGCTCAAAATCTATTAAGCTTCCGCAAGTTTGTTTGTAGGAGTAGATCAAGTATTTTTCTTTAGTGAATTGCATTACCAGGTGATCTACAGTGAGAATTTCTACAGTTGGTATATTGATATGGTTATGTATATATACATGTATCATGCTAATCTAGATTTATTTTTCAGATGAGATAGCCTCTCCCAAAATTCGCTGAGGTACGCTTGATTTTGTTTATATTTATTTATCTGACATAGTATGTTTGTAGGAAGAAGATCAAGATGACTAGCAAAACGGTGGAATACAATTCACTTGATTCTCCATATAGATTAGATGAGAAGCATGGTGATGAGTACTCCACTCACATAACAGACACACTAATAAGTTTGAAAGAAGAGATAAGGTGTTGTAAGGCGGACAATGACAGAATAATTCAGTCATAAGAGAGACTTTATAAGGCACAAGAGAAACAAGCAAAGGTTAATGTAGTTATCCTTCATAGTTTATCAGATTTGCAGAGACAGGGACCGCTTAGGATTAGTCATACAAAGGAGGAAATGACGAATGGGGCATATGGTAGTAGATCTTAGTCAGGATACAGGTTTGGTAGGAATGATACAGTCACAAATGGTAGGTTCCTGGACACACCTGACAAGAGGGGTAATGGTCGTGGGTTCTATTCTAGTTTTTGCTTAGAGAGACAACATTATCATCACTGTCACCATCTATATAGGAGGAGTGAGAAGTAGTACTTTCCTGAGGATTTCAAGAAATCAAATCCTCCTACATTTGATGAAGAAATAAATAAATCACAGGATGTAGAAGCGTGGTTTCTTGGGATGAATAAATTCTTTATATTACATAACTATTCAAGAAACATGAAAGCTAGGATAACTACCTTCAATCTTAAAGTAAAGAAAACATTTGGTGGGAAGATGTGAATAATTTCAGAGGCATTCGAGAAGAGGAGTTGACTTGGAGTGAGTTCAAGAGACTTTTCAGGAAGAAGTATCTATCTAAGAGATACTATGATGACAGGGCAAAGGAATTTTATGAGTTGAAGATGGGATCTATGACCAATGAGGAGTATACTAATAGATTCTTGGAGTTGTTGATATGTGTGCCTTATCGCAAGGAGGAGAAAGCAAATATTCAGAGATTCATTAGTGGGTTGTCGGTATCATTCAAAGACAAGATTGAGTTTAATGAGCCTAGATCATTGGAGGAATCCATCATAGAGTTGAAGGGTTGTCATGAGCAATCGAAGCGCAGGTTTGAATATAAACAAGATTGGAAAGGTAATGACATGACTAAGAGAAAATTGGATAAGAATTGAGGAAGACTACATGACACAAGTAACAAGAGAATTCAACGCCACACAAGAAGTTCAATGCAGCTACTAGAGGATAGGGACTTTAGTCAGAGGAGCAAAACAAGGGTGATGGCAGGACCTTTACAGTGTTGGACTTATGGCAAGGATCATCGCATGAGAGATTATCCACAATATCAAGGTGGCAAACTGCAGATCTATGGTGCTTAGGAGGCACTGACAGTGGGGAATGTTGGATAGAGAATTCCTTGGATTTATGCAATGTTGGATAATATGCAGGTGGATCACTAGGCATCTATTATCGAGATGGATGGTAAGATTTTTGATAGAATTGTTTCTATTTTGATGGAAATTGTATATAATCATAGTTATGTTAATCTTGACCTGGTCACTAAGTGTGGTTTGAATAAAGAAGTGCATGCAGAGTCTTAGTTAATGCAGTTGGCTATAGGTACTAAGAAAAGAGTTCATCACTGGGTAAGAGCTTGTGCATTTGAGTTGAATGGTATGCCTACGTCAACTCATATAAATGTGTTTTTGTTGGGATCATACAGTATGATTTTGGGTATGGATTGGTTGTATCTTCATAGGACTAGGTTGGATTTTTATGAAAATGATATTGAGTTCTTGGCTGACAATGGAGAACATATAATATTATAGTGTAAGAAGAAGGTGACATCATTTAGAATGGTTACAAATATGTAGGCAAAGCACAGTTGCAGGAAAGGGTGTCTATTGTTTGTAGTGCATATTTCCAGTGATAAAGGTAAGAATGTTGAGGATGTGGAATTATTCAAGAGGTACCCAGTTTTACAGTAGTTTCAGGATGTGTTCCCAGCAGAGATTTCAGAGTTGCCACCTCACAGGGAAGTGGACTTTTCTATTGAGTTGGTATCATGAGTAGCACCAACATCAAAGGAACCTTACACAATGAGCACTCCAAAGTTAGAAAAGTTGAAGTTGCAGTTGAAGGAAATAATTGACAAGGGATAGATTATGCCAAGTGTATCGCGTTGGGGTGCACCAGTATTGTTCGTGAAGAAGAAGGATGGTACTCTCAGCTTATGTATTGATTATAGGAAGTTGAACAAAATGATGATTAAGAATATGTATCCATTATTGAGGATTGATGACTTGTTTGATTATTTGAAGGGAGAAGCAGTGTTCTCGAAGATTGATTTGAGATCAGCATATCATTAGGTATGCATCAAAGAAGAGGACATTTACAAGACTTCTTTCCAGACTAAGTATGGGCATTATGAGTTTGTTGTAGTTCCTTTCAGTTTGACTAATGCTCCATCTAATTTTGTGTGCTTGATGAATAGTGTATTGTGTCCTTATCTTGATAATTTTGTTATTGCATTCATTGATGATATATTTGTAGAATTTTGTAGAATTTTTCTACAAATCAACTAGCTCTAATACCATGTAGAAATTTACCACCTGTAGATCACCTGGTAATGCAATGTACTAAAGCAAAACACTTGATCTACTTCTACAACCAATTTAGCGAAAGCTTAATAAAACATGAGCAACATCAATAAGAACACATATAACTAATAAGAAGGAATTAATCACACATAACACAGAAGAATTTACCTAGGGAAATCAACTGCCTAAAACCCCATCTCTATATTATCATACAAGTGGAAATATAGTCCGGATTACACAAAGACTTAGCTCGGAAGCTATCTAGCTCTCAGTATAATCCCTCTGCTGCTCATAGACAGTCAAAGGCTTCTCACGAACCTTCTCCTCTGCCCTCCAAGCCTCCTATTTCCTTGTCCAGTTTCCTTGTGGTCCAGTGCTGCCACCTGTGTGAATTGGCCTCTTCACACACTCACTAACCTCTGATCTAACTGCAAAAACCTAAAGGAGATAAATCCTCATCATGGATGAGCTTCCTTTAGAGGAAAAATATTCATCCAACTGATAGTACATTTTCCCTTCTATGATCTCAACTAGGTCTCTGTCAGAACTGACATGCATCAGTTATCCATGAGTGAATACATAGTTATCTGAAAATAATAGTTGTCACATGCATGCAAGCATTAACAAACTATATCTCATTAATTTAACAACTTGTTAAATTAATCTAACTGAATTTGACTAAGTTAAAGTAAGTCAACTAATCCTCTCAATATAGAACTCATCCTTAATTCCTCAATCAATGGAGAGAATTAATTGCATGTTCTCACAAAGACTTCAAGTTTAATTTTTACAACTAATTAACTCATGGAGATTAATCAGTTAATATTTTAAACTATTTTTTTTTCCCCTAGGAAAAAGTCGTAATTTTATTCATATTGATAAAATTACATTTTGTAGATGCTTGAAGCATATGCATATGGTTGTTCCTGTAATGACAGGCAGCAACAGAAATAAAACAAAAGGTCAAAAATGAACTGTTCCTGTAAAGACAGGAATACAACAGAACTGATAAAGTTGTGTCTACAGGCCTATATTTTCCTTCCTTTTTTCTTCTCTACTTTGCGCCAAACTCCCGCATTGGGAGTGGGGACAATTAAGGCAAGCTGGTTTTCACCTGTGTACACTGATTGTTCTTTGTCTGAGTCAGATCCTTCGGAGCTGTGTGCTCTTTTAGCTCCACTTATTTCCAGCTGTAGGTCTTGCTGCTGTTCCAAGTTGATTGGCTCCATTTTGGGTTCTTCGTAGTTTTCCTCCATCGCTTTTTCCTGTCTTCCTTGTAAATCTGTGGGTTCCGTGTTCAGTGCTTCCTCCTCCAGTGGTTCGGTGTGCTGCCAACCTTTTGGTTTTTTCTGTTGTTTCTTGTTTCCTTTAGGCTCCTTACTAGACAGAGGACATGCATATTGAAGGTGCCCTGTCTGCAAGCAGCTGCGACATCTGAATGCCGTGTTCTCGTAATCAAGTTGCTGCGTCCACAGTGAATTGTTAAAGTTTAATGTGATGTGATCTGGAAGTCCTTGACTTAGATCCACCTCGACACATATTCTGGCATATGTGAAGATTCCCCGGTTGGCTCTATCCTCATCAATTTTAAGATGTTTTCCTAAGGAATTCCCAATAGCTGTTAATGCTTTCCGATGCCAGAAATGCAGTGGGAGGTTATGCATCCTTACCCAAACTGGCATTGTCGATACTACCATGTTATTAGCATCAAAGTCCGGGAACCAGGGGGTGATAAAGAGACCAGCATTGCCCCAAAACCAAGGCCCCTGGTTAATGATATTGTCTCGTTCCAGTTCTGTGTTGAATCTGACTATGAAGAAACCCTTAGGGCATAGATATATTTCACATTTGGATGTCCATGAAGTATAAATCCATTGATGCAATGCATCAGCTTTGGGCCAATAACCATTAAATCTGCATATAACAGCATTTTGCATTAAATCCGTGTACAGATCTGTTACCTCAGGCAATGATACAGTAAGTATAGGTGATTCTGGCCTCTGTTCCACGATATAGGGCCCTGGAAGCTCTGCTTTGGGTGCTGGTCTGTGTTGCATTGGATCCTTTCCTTTGACTGCATCGCGGAAGGAGCCTGTATTTTTTGAGGTAGTTCCCTTGCATCCGCCTCGAAGTCTCAAGTTAAGGATGATGGTTGAATCCTTAACAACTCCATAATGCTGGAGAGTGTGTATGTCCTGCATGCAATGTCCTGAAAATAAAAGATTTTGATATGATATCGGAATGCCCAGTTTACTCTGGATCTGTTCTTTTAATTCCAGAACATCCATCCCTTCCTTGAATTGAACACAGTAGTGTTTGCCTTCTACCGATCTGATAAATATTTGTTTCAGATCTGTCAGATCTGCCTTGACCAAGCCCTGATTTGTCTGTTTGTTTTCCAGATCTGGTGGGTCGATGGTGGATCTTGGATTTGTATGCCTGTCTTCCGCGTTAATGGGTTTTCTTCCTTTTTCTGGATGCATCCGTAATGGTACCAGTGGCAGCCATGTTGGATCTGGGGCACCCATTATCATTACCGTCCAGATCGTTGCCTCCTTGCCCTTATGCTCGGTTAGTGGCTCAAAATCGAGTTGGTTCTGAATGTTTGTAAGCAGATCTGGGCGTCGCTGTCCTGCGGCGTCCGTTCCAGGCCCTTTTGTATGGAATGCAAACAGCGGATTGCGTGAGAACCCCTGGTGCTGGAGGGGGCTTGTCCGTGACCCGGAGAGTGGTAGATCTGCCGCCAAGGACCGATCAGTCATAATAGGAGGCCAGATCCTTGGCAGTGTGATCGATTCTTTAGAACTAGACCTCGATAGAGCCGAAGCCGGTATCCAGATGGACACAACCGCTTTCGGCCAAAACGGTTCTCCTTCCTCCCGCGGATCTATCAGTTGCTGCCTGGGTGCGTTAGTCTGCCATTTTGACGCGGCCATCAGTCTTCCTTCTCGATCTGCAAGGGCTGGAGGCAGGCCCTTCAAGCCCAGGTAGCCTGAGTTTCTGGTTCTACCTGTAATCGCCATTCGTAACCCTCGTGCCGCCGCAGAGCTCTCCCCTCTTAATATTTTAAACTATTGTTAAGACCAAATTCGATTTTACTTCCTATAGATAGATCAGGGACTACTATAAATAGGAAGGGACCCAGAAATGCTATTTTTAGAACTTTCTATTTTTAGCAGTTTCACCTCTCACCCAAGGTGGCCAATGACCTCACTGGCCAAACTGCTATTTTTAGACATGTTATTTTTAGGAGTCCTATTTTTAGCACATTCTAAATTTAACATTTCTTGTTGCACATTTTTCAACACTCCCTCTCAACAAGAAAGGCTTCCTCTCGAACCCGATCTTGTAACTCTGGGATGTTCTACATGCAACACATCTACCCAGTCCACTTGCAACAAAAACACTCCCAACTGACCACTTTGTTGGGCTAGGAACATACTCTGATGCTGAAGCTCTACCTGTTGCTGACAAGTGCTCCCTCTCTAACATCTGCGCTATTGCAACATCTCCATGCATCTCACACCATTGCACACCTCTCTGTGCCACCTAGCACTGTGCAAAACACTTGTGCCTCTCACATTGATGCAGCCTGCTAGCTATGCCCTATCCTGGGATTCCTTGCACTGTCACTCTCTCTACCGCTCCATCCGCATCTGTCTCTACCCAATTAGTCAATTCCTGCTACTCCACATCGAGGCTCCCATAGCAAGGTCTCATCCAAGAGGTTGGGTACCTCAAGGATCTTGCCCCTACTCCTTGGGACGAGCACTCTATATCACCCCGCCTCCTACCTGGAGGTATGGCTGCATGTGATCCCTCTACCCACCTGGCTCGAAGTTCCCCCCTACTAGAGGTCTCTGCATGAGTAGATGTCTCTACTCGATCTCCTCTCAGCTTCCCCTATTGTGGCTACTCCACAACCTCCTAAAGTTGCTGCACCAATCGTGGCTCCTCCACAATTGTCTGAGACTTCTTCTAGCGCTGCATGTTGAGAGGTAATTTACTCTCCCTCTCAACCACCAAGTATCTAACCTTTGCCTTACTCCTCAAGGCTTTGCATGCATCTTGTACCTCGAGTGCATATAGGTTCTTGGTTAGCACACCAATCTATTTCCACTTTCCCGCCGTCATGAAATTTTCTAGAAAAAGAGCTGATTTTAAATCAGTGATATCTCCCTCATTCAAACTTTGATTCAGCCGATTTTTTTTTTTTTTGGGTATTTTTCCACAAGGAATCCAAATCTTCTATTTGTTTCTGAAAATTTTGTACAGAAATTTTCAGATCTTCCCTGCAAACTCTCGGCCCAAAACTCAAAACTTTGAAATCTCCTCTCAGTATATTGTTCTTCCTTGATCAACTATGCTACGATACCAAGTAGAATTTTGTATAATTTTTCTACACATCAGCTAGCTCTGATACCATGTAGAAATTTCCCACCTATAGATCAACCTAGTAATGCAATGTTCTAAAGGAAAACACTTGATCTACTTCTACAAACAATTTAGTAGAAGCTTAATCAACCATGAGCAACATCAATAAGAACACATATAATTGATAAGAAGGAATCAATCACACATAACACAGAAGAATTTAACCAGGGAAAGCACCTGCCTAAAACCCCATCTTTGTATTATCATACAAGTGGAAATATAGTCCGGATTACACAAAGCCTTAGCTCGGAAGCTATCCAGCTCTCAGTACAATCCCTCTGCTGCTCATAGACAGTCAAAGGCTTCTCACAAACCTTCTCCTCTGCCCTCCAAGCCTCCTATTTCCTTGTGCAGTTTCCTTGGGGTCCAGTGTTGCCACCTGTGTGAATTGGCCTCTTCACACACTCACTAACCTCTGATCTAACTGCAAAAACCTAAAGGAGATAAATCCTCATCATGGATGAGCTTCCTTTATAGAAAAAATATTCATCCAACTGATAGTACATTGTCCCTTCTCTGATCTCAACTGGGTCTCTGTCAGAACTGACATACATCAGTTATCCATGATTGAATACACAGTTATCTGAAAATAATAGTTGTCACATGCATGCAAGCATTAACAAACTATATCTCATTAATTTAACAACTTGTTAAATTAATCTAACTGAACTTGACTAAGTTAAACTATGTCAACTGATCGTCTCAATACAGAACTCATCCTTAATTCCTCAATCAATGGAGAGAATTAATTGCATGTTCTCACAAAGACTTCAAGTTTAATTTTTACAACTAATTAACTCATGGAGATTAATCAGTTAATATTTTAAACTACTGTTAAGACCAAATTCAATTTTAGTTCCTATAGATAGATCAGGGATTGCTATAAATAGGAAGGGACCCAAAAATGTTATTTTTAGAACTTTCTATTTTTAGCAATTTCACCTCTCACCCAAGGTGGCCAATGACCTCACTGACCAAACTGTTATTTTTAGACATGCTATTTTTAGGATTCTTATTTTTTACACATTCTAAATTTAACATTTCTTGTTGCACATTTTTCAACAATATTGATATATTCTAAGAATGAGGAAGAGCATGTCAAACACTTAGAAACAGTATTGAGGTTGCTAAGAGAGAGATGTGGCACCTTGAGGATAAAAGTGAGGGGTTAGAAATTCATTTCAACTTGCTTGTCAAAGCTTGAAAGTGTACAACCAAATAGATGTTTTTGCCACCCAACACTACACCAACACTTGGGGGATCAAGAAAACAAATTGAGAAGCACAAACTAGGTAACAGTGCATTGAGAAGCAAATGTTGTAACAATGGATGTTCTAACAACAGATGTTGCAACATCAAGTCATTTCATCTTGCTTGTCAAATCTTGAAAGTGGGCATCCAAAGAGGTGTTTCTTCCACCAAACACTTAGGGGATCAAGAAAACAAATTGAGAAGCACAAACATGGTTAACAACGGATTGAAAAATAGATTCTGTAACAGTGGATGTTGTAACAACATATGCCATAACAACATGTCAATGTTAAATATGTTGAAAATATTGTAGCAGTTGATGGTGTAACACCCATTACTATTGAAAATGTTGAAACTATTGTAAAAGTTGATGCTATAACAACTACTACTATTGAAACTATTGAAACAACGACCATTACAGTGGATTATGTAACAACAGATGTAACAATGGATGTTGTAACATAGATGTTGTAATAATTGAGGGGGTAGAAAGCCATTTCATATTGCTTGTCAAAGCTTGAAAGTGGGCAACCAAAGAGGTGTTTATGCCACCCAACACTACACTAACACTTGGGGTGTTGTAACATTTTCTTGTTACATTGAAAATTTCAAAAACTAGATTAAATTTCAAAAAAAAAAAAATGCGGCACTTTGTAATAGTTTGCACGCAAATTTATGATGTTGCAATATATTATTTTGTTTTATTTTAATAAATAAAATGTCAAATCACCGCACACTAACTATCGTTCATTTTCTATTAGTGGCAATTGATGCTTTGGTGATTGATAACTCTTATTCTATTGTGCCCCCCCCCCGCTTGGTCAACATTTAACAAAAGCAGGGGGTGGGGGGAAAAAATTTGTTTTTCCAAAACAAATTTTGCAACATGGAAGCAACATATGAATTGTGGTACCCCCACCCCAGCTCATTTCCACTTACTGCCTAACAACCCCCCCCCCCCCTCATGCACAAAAAACCATTCCCTATTTTCAGTAATAAATATCACCTGCCACCATTTTATTGATAGTTTTCCATTTACTTTTGAATACTATTTTCCATTTAATTATAAACATTCCCCTTACTGGAATGTTCATTCCACTACGTTCTCATGCTCATTCATAATTTAATCGCTCTCACATTTGTCTGTCCCCTGTCACCTTTCCTTCAGTCACCAGACACAGAGAATCAAAGTGCAAAATTACAGAAAGCCCTCAGCGACAACTTAGAAATACAATTCATGGTACATTTTACAGGTAATTATGCTCCTTGCTACAAGTTGATAGTTCAAAATGAGTTCAACTAAAGGAAAATAGTCTCAGGTTCAGTCTAAAACCCTCCCAAAAATTGATGAATTTCCTTTAGTTGATAGGGAAAGCAAAATAGAAGATACAAACTCAGATTTTAACCTATATGAATTGTAGAATTGGGCTTCCCAAAAGTTTCAAGATAATAGCGATGAGTTTTCTCTGTGGGAGTCATTTTTACCCCAGTTTATATTTCCTCAAACTCATTCTTTTCCAAAATTTGTATTATGGTGTGCGGACATGCACTTACCTAGAGAGAAAACCATAATTTCTCAAAACGTTGAAACCCTATTTTCTGTAACTTCTAAGTCCATTTTAAAATCCTCGTTCATATCTTTTCCTAGCTCTTTGCACCCATTATTTAGTGAAATTCTCTTGGAAATATATCAGAAGTTAACTTTTGAAAAAATAGTGACTATTTTTGAATTATTCATGCTTGAAGGGACTGGTATTCCCACTCACAGTCTGTCTTACCCTTCATCAATGTTTCCAGAATTTTCAAGACAAATCATATCCATTTTATGTTGTATTTTAGGGTATCAGAGTGATGATAAAGTGGATGAATTAGTTCTATCTTTTCTATAAATTTTTTGTCCATATAAGAAACCACAAATCTTATTGAATTTCAGCCAGTTTTTATCTAAGGCCATTCATGACCAGTTTCCTAAATTTGGAGTTGATTTGTTTTTAAATATAAATTAGTCCTGGTGTATTTGTTTTTGTAGTATCAGTCAGATATGTTCCCAATACAATTGAAAAAGCAAGATCTTCAAGGGAATCAATGGTCTATGATTCATTGGATGTCCTTGGTTAGAAGGAATTCTAAGGAATTTTCCTTCATTGATTTCGTGAAAAAAAATTCCTCACATATGCTATAGTCTATTGATTAGTGATAGTCCTCATAGAACTTCATCTGAAATCAAAAGGATTATGCAGCTTAGTGAAAAAGCAAAGGCTTGTTGATTGGTATTTTTACCAACATTTTACAGAAATTAGATTGTATGGGTGTGAACTTCTACCCTATCAGTTACCAGTTTTTTTCCTATGCATGTTTATGCACTTGAATTCATCAGAGAAAGCCATTTATAGTGAATCAAAGGTCAGAAGACAAAGAGGTGGAAAAAATATTAGCGCAAATGAAGTTTAAATTGGGGGTTACTTGGCCATATGACCGCATTGGGAGAATTTCATCCATCAGAGTTCAACAAAAATATCTACCTTGTTTTTATGTGTCCAAGACTAAGATAGAGAAGTTTGCTAATAAGGAGACCCGAGAGGAAAACACTTTGCAGAAAGTGACAAAAGGACAAACTATGGAGCAATCAGTAGGACATAAAATTTTGGTTACACCTCCAATGAAAGAAAAAGAACTTAAGAGGACAAATCAAAGCTTATCATATTCAGAAATGTGACATTTCAGAGTATACAAGAGAAAGAAGAAAAACAATATGGAGGGAATGGTATCAAAAACTGTCTCATCTGATATTTCTTCACTAGCTACTATTGTTTCAAGTGAGACTTTTCTTAGAATGCAAGAATTAGATTCAGGGACGAAACAATCTTCTGCTTTTTCTTCTAACCAAAACATATTTTCTGAGTTTTTGGAAATGAAGAAAAAGAATGAGGCTTTGAAGACGGTAACTTATACCGAATTCTGGAAGAAAACTTCTTCCAAAAAAATAGGTTGCTTTCAACTCTTGATACTAAAAAAGGTGAATTTAAGTTAGCGTTTCTTGAACCTAAAGTTTCTACTCCTAGAGTTTCTTGAGACTATAAGACTCTTGTTTTATCTTTTAATCTAAACAGATCCATCCTATATATCAGATTGATTTGCATAGATAAACTGGTGAGATGATCTATTCCTCTCTCACTAGTTTTTCTTGAAATTTATCAAAATTGCAGAATTATTTCAATAATACTATTGCGGAACTTAAAGTTGAAAATGCTTCTTCCATGGAAAATGATGTTAGGATCAAATCACTAGAAAACCTTGTAATTAAATTATGTTTGGATCCCAAAAATTTTGATGCATCTCAAGAGATTGTCAACAAGAAAAAATGAAGATATTCAAGCACTTAGAAGACATTTGAAGTTTCCCACAATAGAGCATCCCCAAACACATGAAATTGGGGAATTAGAGAAGGATAAGGAAAATATATTATCATATCTAATTGAACAGAACCTGCAGATTCAGAAAATGTAAGAAAGGATGCAAGAGTTGTTAAAAGAGAAGGCCCAATATGACAGTGTAGTAATTCAAGCAACATAAACAATTTCATAGAAATTATATCACATGCAATATCTTCTCTTAAACTAAAGGATGTTGAGATTGGCAGATTGAAAGAATAATTGGAAAGAGATGAGATAAACAAAAGTGAATCAAACAATGCCTTAGTCGAGGAAATAAAGAAAATGCAAATTTTCAAAATTATTTAGAACAATATTTGATCAGTTCTAACAATATTCAATGTTTATCAAGAGCCAAAGAACAAATTTGGATAGAAATTATGTCATTTGTGTCTGATATTTGGAAATTTATGGAGATTATTGTAGAACAAGAAGAGTTGTTTGAAAGAGCCAAAGAAGTTATTAATGATATCAAAATGAAATTTGGAAATAAACTCGGATAAGCAATTCAGATAATAAAATCTCTAAAGACAAGGTCTAGAGAAGAACTTGAAGAACTAGGAATTGTAGACATAACAAAATCAATTATTCATACTAGAAAAGTTCTCATGAATAAAACTTTGTTGCTGAAGACAAAGGGAAAGTGTGAAAATATTCTAGTGAAAATCAATAAATTCTACAGAAAATTTTCAATTATGCAAGAAAAAGGTCTTCCATCATTTAAGAATTGATATGGCTAGATGGTAATAGAAGACCAATATGAAAGATTGTTGAAGACAAAGACATGGGACAAGACAAAGTTTGTTGGAATCACAACAAAGATTAGCGATCAAAATCTACTTCAAATGTTAGTTGATGACCTTTTCATCTGCTATGAAATCAAACACTTGTTCATAGTAAAACCTTCTTATGATAAGTATAATAATGCAGATGAATCGTACAGATAGATGATGGATCTCACTTACCCAAAAGATGAAGAATTGACTAGTTGGTCAAATTTGTTTAATAAATTCAGCTTATCAATGTAGCATATTAGCAACATATCACAATTATTAAGCATTTTGGGCAACAAGAACAAAGAAGTTTCAAATACATTGAACCTGAATGGAGAAATCAAGCACAATTGAAAACATTTTTGGAGTAGTTTTCTACTCTTAGTTAAAAGTAGTGTTGCAAACATCTCGATAACATCCCAATTTTATCTCAAAATCATGATTTTTTCCCTAACCAATGTTTGTCGATTTTCACTGACATTTTTTGGGTATCTTGATTTTTTTGATGTTTGCCAATTTTTACTGATATTTTCCTTATTTTTACGATTTTTTGGTTTTTTGACCCCTTGCCTATTTGTCCCGATGTTGATGTTCACAACATTGGTTAAAATTTGTTTAAACATTATCGAAATCTTTGAAGACATATGATATTTTGTAAAGCACTCTATATATGCCTTAAAGGGTTGATATTGTTAGTCCCTTACAATTTCCTAGGCTGAAAAGGAGATCGAGAAGGGTAACCTCAAACCACTTCAGCTCAGTAGCTAGCCCTACTGAGCAAGAGAGGGATCTCTCAAAGTCTTTTATCAGTGAAATGACTTTAAAGCAAATAAGTTTTAGGCTAGATATGTATAATTGTTTGTGTGTTGGTGAAATTTAGAATTTAGGGTTTGTTGGACTAGGGTTTGGAGCCATAGATAGGTCTAGGTTGTAAGAGTGTAGAAGAAAATATGGAAAGGAGCTAGATACCAGAAGACCATGGTGTATTTGGAATATTGTCAATGTAGTATAGAAGAGAAAGTGTAGAAGAGACTAATGAGCATAAGTAAACATGAGTTCATTAGCTTTTAGAAGACATAAAAATAACTATGAAAACCATATAAACAAAGCTTGAGATCAAGAATTCTGTCTATTTCACTGTAAGGAATCCATAGAAAGAAGAGATATCATGTAGATAAAGATGTTTTAACCATTAGAAAACAAATAAAAATAAGAACAAACACCATGAACTCACTGAGTTAGAGTTCCTTAAAAATAGCTGCAACTGTCTCTGTATTAGCTGAGAAGATCATTACATGCAAGCATCCTCCACAAAAAGTCCAGCCCTTCTCTCTGAAAGAGAAATGATACATATATACTCTCTTATACCACTTGCCCAAATTCAGGAGTCCAATTCCTAGGTGGTGGAACTGACTCCAAGATTCTCTCAACCAACAGGTGAGAGTGAGAAGGTGAAACTCAAACACTTCTTGGAGAGTTTGTTTAGGAGTTTGCTTCCTTAGTGAGGCCTATTAAACATGAAAAACAACCTATCATGTACATTTATTCATGCCTATATCACCTATTCTTGAAACAAGTGCCATTACATAAAGATTTTTTAATTTGACTATGTCAAACTGAAAACTAGAAATTTTACACAGTGAAATTTACAATTAAAAGCACAGGAAATTGCAGAAGCGAAATGCCAACTTTGAGCTCAATTTCAGGTGCCTTCCTGAGGTCCAAATGAATATTTGAGAGAAATTTCAACTATATTTTCAAGTCTAGTTTCCATAACACTTTGAACTTTTAAAAATTACCCATGGTAAGGCCTTCAAAAATCCATTCTCCCAAGGTCGCTTCAGGAGTGTAGCGACTGTCAAGAAAGGGTCCAAAAAGCTAGTTTTTGGCCACTTTTTCCACTTTTCTCAAAATATAAGCCTCCTTTGGATAGTGGCATATGAAAAGTCAAGTTGTAGAGTGCCCTTTAGTTTCTCTCCCCAAGATCTTGAAAGCAACATGCCAAACCTAGGAGGAATATCAGCAACCACTACATCCATAAGCACATTCTTGCCCGGGATTTGGTCCAAAGATACTACCAAGTCTTTAATAAGGCCAAGGCATTTCACTCTCCCAAAATCAAAGGAATAAAGTTCATGGTAGGGTCGGCTGATACTCAGTCCTAATTTGTCCATGATGACTTTAGGCATAAGATTATGTGAGGCACCAGAATCTAACATGGCATTATGGAGAATAAAATCATGAATTTTGAGACTCAGATAGAAAGGAGGGATTTCACTATATTAAGAAGTTGCTTCTAAAGCTATACCAAAAAGGATTGTTGGCTCATCATCAGCTACATTAATTGTATCTGACATCTCGTCAACCTTAAGCATTTTTGCAATCTGAAATTTATATTTGTCATTCTTCACTATTTCAGTGAGGGGAATAGAAACTTTCAATTTAGAAATTTCATTTTCCAAACTAAAAAGATTAGATTGCTTTTCTACCTCCTTAGCAGTGATATACTTCTTTTCTATCTACCATTTAACTTGAGATTCCTTCTTGTGACTTTCAGTTTGAAACTCTTTGTCCTTCCTCACATTGCTAGTAGAGGCTTCATTTGTTTTGTATCGGTTCAATATGACAATTTCCTTTTCTTTATTCTAACTTGTAGGAGTTGGTTCCTTGCTTGGTGTGTCTTTTTGTACATTTTGCCTCTTCTGATTCAAAGTAACAACCAAATTTCTATTCCTCAAGTTGTACTACTTTTGGAGATGACTAAGGGAATTCTGATATCCTCTTTGGTATTCTTTAGTTTGAACAGCCCATAGATCATCAATCGCAAGCACAAGTTGTTGATCACTCGGTATGAAAGAATCTTCAGGAAACTAATCTTCTTCTGTTAGGAAAGTAGGCAACTCATCTTCTTCAAAGAAGTGATTCTCTCCCACAATCTCTTCTTTATCTTCATCCCGGCCTTTAGTATAATTTTGCTGAAATGGAGCTCTTACTTGGCCTTGAGGATCTTGGTTCCGCTGCTCTTTCTGTCTATTTCTGAACTGTTGTTGTTGTTGGCCACGAAAGTTTGGATTCCTCATTGAAGGCTCCACTTGTCGATCAGTTATGGATATTTTGTCCATCATTTTCTCCATGGTTTTGATCAGAGTGTCAAGCTTTACATCTAAAGATGATGAAGGTTATTCTTTCAACACAAATTTCTTCTCAATCCTCTCAGGCTTTGATTTAGGTTTCTTGATAAGCAAATTGGCTTCAACAATCACTGCATTTCGCTACATTTCTTCAAGAGTAGTAGGGTCTCTCTCTCTAAGCCGATATGCCATGTCTGGGTCAAAGGCATCGGGATAATGGAGAAGCGCTAGACCAAGTGGAGGCTTCATATCATCAGGAATAGAATTCTATACCAAATTAAATCTTGTTGTAAATTCTTGAATTGTCTCATTTTCATTTCTTTTCATTGAATAATACTCAACCAATATTTGCAATGGATTTTTTTCTCTTGCCAACGAGCTAGGAACAACTCAATCAACCTCTGTGATTTATTGATAGAATTAGAAGCTAGGTTGCGAAATCACTCCTTCACATCCCCTAAAAAGCTCTGAGCTATGATTCTCAATATAACATCATCATCATTAATTTCTTCCAGGTCAATAAAATCTATCAATTTATCAACATGATGCTGAGCTGTGATTTATAAATTCCCATCAAATAGAGGAAGTCTTTAACCATAGTTCTGAGGTAAAGCAGAAAGTTGAGCAGGTAGTATGAGGGGTGAAAATATTGCCATAACTGCTGGAGGCGGTGGTGGTACTACAATAGGCTATGTAGGTAAGGATGATGATACTGATGGAGGTGGTGGGAGAAAGGATGAGGTGGCTGAAGCACTTGGCGATGTAGTGGATGTATTTGGGGGTGTAGTGGAGGATGAGACAACAGTTAAATATTCAAGCGGATATTGAATGTATGCCTTTTTAGTAGTAATTTGGAGCTGGTCTGCAAGAATTTTAAGTTTGTCAAAATTCAACCACAACTCATGATCAACTCTAGCAGATATGGATTCTGAAGAACAATAATGAGATTCAAATTGAATAGGTTCAGATTTTACTTTAGAAACACAAGACTCAGATTTTGACCTTGAAATAGAAAACTCTAACTGAGTATCAAAAGGAAGTTTCTCAAAATCAAATAGATTTCTAGGTAGAGAAGTTGTTCTTTTAATTTTTCGAATTGCACTTTTAGTGATAGGTAAGTTTTTTGAGTAGTTTTTTAGGATATTCAACAATAAAAGGTGGATTTGGGTCAGGATTTGACCTGGTATATCTTTTAGTAGCCAAAATTTGGTCTCACCTTGGGATTGATGAAATTTGTAAAATCAGCCTATGTTAGTATACTGGAAACTGTCAACTACAGAACCAGTTCTCTTGAAAGCTCTAAGATATCTTCCTGGAATGATTTATCAGTTGTTCCCTGGCAACGGCGCCAAAAATGTTAGTCCCTTAAAATTTCCTAGGCTGAAAAGGAGATCGAGAAGGGTAACCTCAAACCACTTGAGCTCAGTAGCTAGCCCTACTGAGCAAGAGAGGGATCTCTCAAAGTCTTTTATCAGTGAAATGAATTTAAAGAAAATAAGTTTTAGGCTAGATATGTATAATTGTTTGTGTGTTGGTGAAATTTAGAATTTAGGTTTGTTGGACTAGGGTTTGGAGCCATAGATAGGTCTAGGCTGTAGGAGTGCAGAAGAAAATATGGAAAGGAGATAGATACTAGAAGACCATGGTGTATTCGGA
Source organism: Pinus tabuliformis (assembly GCA_031772625.1). NCBI lineage: Eukaryota > Viridiplantae > Streptophyta > Pinopsida > Pinales > Pinaceae > Pinus > Pinus tabuliformis. Next base: position 891,433,362 of record CM062814.1, read on the forward strand.
ATATTGTTAATGTAGTATAGAATAGAAAGTGTAGAAGAGACTAATGAGCATAAGTAAACATGAGTTCATTAGCTTTTAGAAGACATAAACATAACTATGAAAACCATATAAACAGAGCTTGAGATCAAGAATTCTATCTATTTCACTATAAGGAATCCATAGAAAGAAGAGATATCATGTAGATAAATATGTTTTAACCATTAGAAAACAAATAAAAAGAAGAACAAACACCATGAACTCACTGGGCTAGAGTTCCTTAAAAATAGCTTCAACTGTCTCTGTATTAGCTGAGAAGATCATTACATGCAACCATCCACCACAAAAAGTCCAAACCTTCTCTCTGAAATAGAAATGATACATATATAATCTCTTAGACCACTTTCCCACCTTCAGGAGTCAAATTCCTAGGTGGTGGAACCGGCTCCAAGATTCTCTCAACCAACAGGTGAGAGTGAGAAGGTGAAACTCAAACACTTCTTGGAGAGTTTGTTTAGGAGTTTGCTTCCTTAATGAGGCCTATTAAACATCAAAAACAACCTATCATGTACATTTATTCATGCCAACATCACCTAGCCTTGAAAAAAGTGCCATTACATAAAGAGTTTTGACTTTGACTAAGTCAAACTGAAAACTGGAAATTTTACACAATGAAATTTACAATTAAAAACACTGGAAATTGTAGAAGTGCAGTCCCGACTTTGAGGTCAGTTTTAGGTGCCTTTTTGAGGTCCCAATGAATATCTAAGAGCACAATCAACTATATTTTCAACTCTAGTTTCCAGAACATTTTTAATTTTTGAAAATGACCCATGGGAAGGCTTTCAAAACTCCATTCTCCCAAGGTCGCTCCAGGAGCACAACACTTGTCAAAAAAGGGTCCAGAAAGCTAGTTTTTGGCCACTTTTTTCCACTTTTCTCAAAATATGAGCCTCCTCTGGAAAATCTGAGCAAATTTTTTTATAGAGGATGGCAAGAGATTTTGAAAATGTAGAGTTTTCCTGAAATGGATGCCTGAGGAAAAATTGCAGCGCCTTGCTGAATTTCTGAATTAGTTCTCAAAATTTGCAAAAAACCAAAAATGCTAGAATTTGCTCAAAATTGGCCAAGAGTAGTAAAATGATGCATGTTAAGCCCTCATAGATGCTTCAGCAAGCATCTCCAAGTTTCCTTCATCTTTTTGGTCCTTTTGGGCTTCTTTGAGCTTGTTCTCCAACTGCTTGACCTTGACGTTACAGATCATGTTTTGGGCCTAGTAATGGTGCACCATGTGCCTTAGCAGCTGGTTGTCTCTATTTTCTTTCTCTAGAAGCTTCTCCAAGTGATCATTTACCCTGTTGAGCTAGTACTCCTTGTCTTGATTGACCTCTAGAGAAATTTTTTCCTCTAGGTCTAGCTCTTCATTCAGCAAAATGTGTTCCTCTTCTTCTTGCAATGCCTTCTTTAGCCCTTTTGTTCTTGGCCTTTTTCTCTTACCCTTCCCTTGTGTTCCTTTAGGCTCACTTGTATCTATGACTGCTTTTCCCTTGCCGACCTACTGCAATAATTTAGTTTGCTCTTTCTCCATGATTAATTGCTTCGCTTTCAGCTGACTATTTTCCTGTTCTAGGAATGAAATGATGTACCTTGCTCTTGCCATGTTAACTGTGAGTTCCTTGATCTGATAGTATTTATCTCTGATCATCTGCTGCATGCTTGAAGTTTCATCCTTTGCCTCTAAATCAACCAGCTCAAATTCATTCTCAACCATGTCTTTATCTCGCTATCAATCCCTATTTTACTGATGTAGAAGGCTTGGCCCCTTTCTCACCATGAGAAGCAAACACAAGCCTCTTTCCTCTCTTGTACATCCTAGTCACCTCAGGCTTAGGTGCTTTGGTTCTTTCAACTGATTTTCTAGAGGACCCCACTTCCATTTGTTGTGTTGGCATGCTAGAAGGTTGAGCTGCCACATTGGTTTCATGCCATTTTAGAGTTGTTTCCAAAAAATATTCCCAAGTCATATCTTTCTCTACAAGTTGATGAAGGACTATAGTCTTGATCAGACTATGATGAAAAATTCTAGGGTAGTGCTCCTTGTTCTTCATCTGAATCCTCTCTGACATTTTGATGATGCTCCTACACAGGTAGTTGCACATATTGAGTGGCTTCTAAGATGTAAAGTGAATTAGGAGGCGAATATGATAGGCATATAATCTGGAGAATCTTCCTTCACATGTAAAGAACTTCATGAAAATATTCATCAAAGGGGCATACTTCTCCAATAAGTACCTGAAAGGCATAACATGAGCATGTTTTTCCCTGTATGGTGTTTTCAAGAAGGGTCTATAATTCTCAAGATCTAAGCTCATCCCCTTGAATCAATATTCACCATTATCTGGTAGCCCTGTAGTAAGTGAAATGGAGGCCATTGAAAAAGTGAATTCAACTCCAGCAATAACAACAATTTCACCTTTCAACTAAGTTGCAACTCAATCTGTCAATTGTTCACTGAAACCCGCTTCACTCACCCTTTTGCAAAAATCCAAGCAATTCACATCTTCAAATCACCACTTGACAAAGGGAGATGAGTTGATTTCATTGCAATTTGATGGCTCATATTTGAGGATTTTTCCTCCCTTGTGATGTCTCTTCCTCTCTGGTGAAGATCCTCCTTCCATGGTGACAAAAACCATAGCAACAGGAAAATGAGAAAAATAGTGAGGTATGAGTGAAAAGTGGAATGATGGGTAGGTGGAGTTGATAAAATGATAAAAGAGGTTTGAAAGAGGTGGATATGGATTATGAACAACTAATGAAAATGAATGTAAAATCAATGGAGGAACAATGTGCTTGTGAAAAGGAAAAAACAATGTTTTTAGGGAAAGTGCCCAAAACCCCTACGAATGAACTAGGGTTTCACTTTTAGTGAGGTAAATTTATGTTTTGAGGTTGATTGAGTGGTTTACATAGCATATCAAACATGTATATAGGTGTAGGGTAATATTTTACATGTTAAAAAATCAAGAGAGGAAAATGGTCGTCGTCAACCCAATCATTTTTGCATGAGAAATTCACTGAAAAACCCTAATTGAAGATATATTTGGCATGAATTGATCTTTCAAAACAAAGAGGTAATTAAAATGGTGTACTTACTTGTAGCTCAGCTTAGGATGCAATGAAATCAAGTAAGAAAGCTTAAAAATCGATTTGGGAGAGTTTCAGGTGATTTCTGGCTACTCTCGCCCAAGCGAAGTGTAGTTAGCCTAAGCGCAGTGCCCAAGCACAACGTAGTGTTCCTTAGTGTAGCACCAGGCCTCCAATCGCATCACAATCTTCCTCAGCGCAGTACCTTGAGGTTTTTCCAATTTTACCTATGGAATCGAGTTTCTCTTGCTTTTGGGAAGGAGAGCTCGATGCACAAGAGTGAATGAGAGGTAAATAAGACAAGTTTGGGGCTTTTTAGTTTATATAGGCAAATTAATTTCTCCTTTTGAAAAGAAATGGGACCCACAAACCTTTGAAAAACTGATTTTTCACTTTTGAAAATAGAGTCACCTTTAAGGCTGAAACCTGAGTTGTCTTTTCACTTTCCTAAGCACTGGAACTTCTTCTTCTGGAGCTTTCAAACTGAAAACATGATGAATTTGTGATAACTCAACAAATCAATGTCAAAGAGTTGCTTGTCATGCTCTATTCACTGTTGGATTTATACATGGTAATGGTGGATCTTGGAAACCCTAATGACCTAATGGAAGACCTGAAACTGAATGGAATGATGATGATGACTGACTTGCTTTTATTATGACACCTTCATAGAAATGAGATAGGTGACCAGCATAGGTGAATTTTCCAAAAGACAGAACTCATTCCTAGATTGACCAAACAGTGACCAAATTTTACTGTGTAAACTTAGTGACATGACAAAATTTGATTTTGAGAGTCCTGACAAGCCTAGTAAAAGCACATTTGATCCTGGTGTCAAGCAAACAAGACTGACACTAACATTGGATCCAGCTAGGGATGGCAGCTCCTTGGAGGTGTCAAGAACACTGTAGACCAAATAACCTTATTCATTAGGAAATGGAGTCAACATGTAGAAAAACAAACTTTGACTTAAAACTAATTGACTTTTTGACATGGCAATAACTGAAAAGTAAAATAAAAACCAAAACAGTAGTTGAACAAAGAAGACTTAGGGCCTTCTCTTCGGGCTTCAAATTCCTATGACAGCCACTTAGATTGCTAGAAAATAAAGGACACACCGGTATATACAATGATGATGAAATTTCAGAACTCTTTCAAACATAGTAGTGTTTGAGAAGCTTGACATTGATCGCTCCTCCTGAATGATCTTCCCCATCCATTTCTTCCAATAATAAGGCATTCTTTCCTCTAAAAGTATAAATTTTGTAAGGTTCCTTCCACAAATTTTCAAATTTGCCATGTTTTCCTTTTTCTTCATTTCTAGCATCCCATCAAAGAACCACATATCCTAAATTGAAATTGCCTTCCTTGTTCTTGCGATCATAAATCTTTTTTATCTTATCCTGGAGTTTAGATGTGTTTTGAAGAACTTCTTCCCTTGTCTGATGTAAGTGAATCATCTAATTTATCTTTCTTTACATATCATTAGTCTCACTATCCAATTCCTACAGAATTTTCACAACCAAGACAACAAGAGATGAAGGAAAATTTTTATCAATACCATACACCAACTGAAAAGGGGACATACCTATTGACTTTTTAGTGCTGACCCTATCCGCCCATAAGGCATTGATGAGATTTTTATGCCAGTTCTTCTTTTTCACTTCTAGAACCTTCTTGATGATGTTGACCAAAGATTTATTGGGGGTTTCGGCAAGCCCATTCCCTTGTGGATGATAAGTAGTAGAATGTCCTAACACAAGATGGTATTTGGCACAAAATTCCACCATTCTTTTTGACTTGAAGGCAGCAGCATTATCAGTAATTATTTTCTATGAGAAGCCAAATCTAGACAAGATATTAGACTCAATGAATTGAATGATAACAGAATCAATAGCTTTCCTAGTTGGGATTGCCTCAATCCACTTTGTGAAGTAGTAAGTGGCTGTCAATATCCATTTATCTTGTGCTGAGGATGAAAAATGGATTTTGTCAATGAAATCAAGACCCCACTACTGAAAAGGAGCTAAAATTGAGATAGGTTGCAAGGGAAATGGTAAAATCTTTCTCTTTCCTTGAAAAATCTGACATTCATGGCAGCTCATCATTGTTTTGTATACATCAGAAAAGAGAGTGGGCCAATAGAAACCAGCTCTCAAGATCTTATTTGTTGTAGTTTTCCAAAAGTGATGACTGCCACAATCTCCTTTATGGAAATATTTTATGACATCCTTAGCTTCATTTTCTACCAAACAATTTAGCAGCACACCACCGGGATCTTTCCAATATAAAACACCATCTAGAATACAATATTTTGAAGCCTTCAATTTTAGAGATCTATCTTTACCTTTTGGAACTTCTAGTGGAGGATTTAAGTGCTACAAAACATAGACAGTGTCGGAATACCAAGGAGAGGAAATAAACATATCAGACACCTGTAGGAGAGGTTTGTTTTCTTCTTGTTCTTCAGAAAGTGCAGCAATCAAATTGATGTCTAGTGCATGTAGATTTGATTCAGCCATGAGTTTAGCTAAAACTTGTCCCTTGATGAGATTTGTAGGCTTTATCTCCAAGTCATACTACAACATACCTGCAATCCATTTTCCCCTTCTGCCTTCAGGATCTGCCTGCATAGGAATTTCTTTCATTGTTGTAGTAGGAACATAAGCAATTATATGAGAATGAAGAATATAAACTCGAGAATATTTGAGAGATTTCACCAAAGCCAAGGCCTGCTTCTCAATGATATTGTATCTTAGTGCTACTTCTCTTATAGTGCGACCAAAAAATGCTATGGGCTGCTCATTTTTCTGATATTTATTTTGCATTAGGACTGTTGTTAATGTATGCTCAGAGGCAAAAGAAAAGATGATGAAATATGAAGTGTAATCTAGGCTAATCAAAATAGGAGCAGTAGATAATGCAAACTTTACTACATGAAATGATTTCTTAGCCTCCAAAGACCACTTTACCTCACTATCCTTCTTCAACATGTCCGTCATCTCCTTCAAATGCTCAACTAGATTGAGGATGCACCTTCTCAGAAAATTGATTTTCCCATTGAAAGACTGAATCTCTTTCTTGTTCCTTGGGAAATATAATTGCTGAATGGATTGCACTCTTGCAGGATCAATACAAATTCCATCCTTAGAGATGATGTGTCCCAATAGCTTACCTTCTTCCATGGTGAATAAGCTCTTCTTTGGGTTGAGTGAGATGCCAAATTTTCTGCATTTCTGAAAAACAATTCTCAAATGATGTAAATGATCTTCATCAGATTTTGAAAAAACTGTAAGATCATCTAAGTAGATAACTAGAAATACATCTTTTTCATTGGCAAAAGTTATGTAGATAGCCCACTGAAAAGTAGCTCCCACATTCTTTAATCCAAAAGGCATCTTGGCATACATAAATGTACCCCATGGCATTGTAAAGGCTGTTTTGAGTTGATCATCCTTATGTACCAAAATTTGATTGTACCCAGAATATCCATCTAGCAATGACATCCTAGAGGACCCAACTACCCTCTGAAGTATATGATCCATCTTTGGCAGGGGATAATTGTCTTTCAGGGATATCTTGTTCAAATTTCTGAAATCAATGCATAGACGAATCTCCCTGGTCTTCTTTCTTACAGGCACTAGATTAGACATCCATTCAGAAAATCGAATAGGGACTATGATACCAGACTTATAAAGCATATTTACCTCTTTCTGAATCGATGTTAATATCTAGGGATTAATCCTCCTTAGTTTCTAGCGAAATGGCTTTTGATCGGGCTTGATAGGAATGGTATGCTGAATGATACTCTTGTCATAAACCTTCAGATCTGAATAGTCCCAAGAAAATACATCAGAAAATTCTTTCATTAAGGATATGTACTTACTTTTTGTTTCAGGAGATAAGGACTTTGATAGCTTAACCATCTTAGGACTATCAGTTGCGCCAATGTTTACATCTTCAACTCCTTTTTCTGTAGGAACCATGGTGGGCTTTTTGGCAACATCGTCTCGATCAAACAACTCTTCCAAAGGCACCAAGCCTCTTGGAATGTTGTTGTCCTTGAGCTGTAATATTTCAATCTCAGCTGATTGGATGTCTGGATCATTCATATTGGATGTGTCATCAATGTGAGAATTCTGAAATTCTCCTTCCAATTGCAGAAAATTGTCAATTTGTTTATCATCCCAAAACACTTGCCAAAATCTCATATTATTTGGGACAGTTGGGCGATGTTTGACATGGATGGAGTACTTCTGATTAGGATGAATAGGAATCTTTACCATACTTGCTGCAGTGGCAAGTGGATCAGCTATGACATTCTGAGTCCTAGGAATAAGAGAAAAAGTATATTCTAAAAAAGCCTTGAGGATGTCAAGTACAACATTACGATAAGATCCCATTCTTGGATGCTTGGCCTGATATTCCCATTTAACTTGTTTGATTACCAATTCAGAGTTGCCATAAACAGAAATCTTCTTTGCTCCCAACTTCTTTAGAATTTTTAGGCTAGCAATCAATGCTTCATACTCTGCCTCATTGTTTGAACACTCAAAATCCAACTTGCAAGAGCTAATTCTCACATTTCGAGGAATTTTATTTGACTTATGTAATGGACCATGTATCTAGACACCAATCCCAGCTCCTTCTCTTCCCAAAGAACCATCGAAATCCATGGTCCAAATGCCATTTTCTTCATCCAGAAAAAGGATCTCTAAAGGCTGAATTGTTTGCTCTTTAGGAAGATGTTCAACTGCCTCAAGACTCTCTGTTTTCTGCACTATCCTTTCTATCTCCTCAATAGGATTTGTTGGCTGCAAACATTCTTCATTCACCTCTTTCCCTTCAACTATAATGACTTTATGCATGCTTCTCATGACCTTGGGAACTTCTGAAATTTCTACTAGCTGACTTTCATCATCAACAGAATTCATATCACTATATAAAATGAAAGAATCAAGATCAGTATGGACAACATGTATAGGATGATTGATTGGCTTTTCCTTACTGTTGATCATGAATTTCATCTTCTTTTCCCTATAAAGTTTCCAGAGCTGACCAAAAACAGGGATAGTGGCATATGAAAAGTCAAGTTGTAGAGTTCCCTTTAGTTTTTCTCCCTAAGACCTTGAAAGAAACATGCTAAACCTAGGAGGAATATCAACAACCACTACATCCATAAGCACATTCTTGGTCAGGATTTGGTCCAAAGATACTACCAAGTCTTTAATAAGGCCAAGGCATTTCACTCTCCCATAGTCAAAGGAATAAGGGTAATGGTAGGGTTGGGTGATACTCAGCCCTAATTTGTCCATGATGACTTTAGGCATAAGATTATGTGAGGCACTAGAATCTAGCATGGCATTATGGAGGATAAAATCATGAAGTTTGAGACTCGGATAGAAAGGAGGATTTTCACTATATTCGAGAGTTCCTTCTAAGGCTGGACCAAAAAGGATTGCTGGCTCATCATCAGCTACATTAACTGTATCTGACATCTGGTCAACCTTAAGCATTTTTGCAATCTAAAATTTATATTTGTCATTCTTCACTAATTTAGTGAGGGGAATAGAAACTTTCAATTTAGAAATTTCATTTTCCAAACTAAAAAGATTAGATTGCTTTTCTACCTCCTTTGCAGCGATATCCTTCTTTTCTGTCTGTCCTTTAGCTTGAGATTCCTTCTTGTGACTTTCAGTTTGAAACTCTTTGTCCTTCCTCACATTGCTGGTAGAGGCTTCATTTGTTTTGTCCCGGTTCAGTATGACAATTTCCTTTTCTTTATTCTGACTTGTAGGAGTTGGTTCCTTGCTTGGTGTGTCTTTTTGTACATTTTGCCTCTTTTGATTCAAAGTAACAGGCACATTTCTATTCCTCAAGTTGTACTTCTTTTGGAGATGACTAAGGGAATTCTGATATCCTCTTTGGTATTCTTCAGTTTGAACAGCCCATAGATCGTCACTCACAAGCACAAGTTGTTAATCACTCGGTATGAAAAAATCTTTAGAAAAACTGATCTTCTTCTGTTAGGAAAGTAGGCAGCTCATCTTCTTCAAAGAAGTGATTTGCTTCCACAATCTCTTCTTCATCTTCATCCTAGCCTTCAGTATAATTTTGCTGAAATGGAGCTCTTACTTGGCCTTGAGGATCTTGGTTTCGCTGCTCTTTCTGTCTATTTCTAAACTGTTGTTGTTGTTGGCCATGAAAGTTCAGATTCCTCACTGAAGGCTCCACTTGTCGATCAGTTATGGATATTTTATCCATCATTTTCTCCATGGTTTTGATCAGAGTGTCAAGCTTTAGATTTGAAGATGATGAAGATTCCTCTTTAAACACAAATTTCTTCTCAGTCCTCTCATGCTTTGATTTAGACTTCTTGATAAGAAGATTGGCTTCAACACTCACTACATTTCGCTACATTTATTCAAGAATAGTGGGGTCTCTCTCTAAGCTAATATTCCATGTCTGGGTCAAAGGCATCGGGATAATGGAGAAGCGCTAGACCAGGCGGGGGCTTCATATCATCAGGTATAGAATTGTATACCAAATTAAATCTTGTTGTAAATTCTTGAACTGTCTCATTTGCATTTCTTTTCATTGAATTATACTTAGCCAATATCTGCAATGGAATTTTCTTCTCTTTCCAATGAGCTAGGAAAAACTCAATAAACATCTGTGAGTTATTGACAGAATTAGCAGCTAGGTTACGAAACCACTTCTTCACATCCCCTGAAAAGCTTTGAGCTATGATTCTCATTTTAGCATCATCATCATCAATTTCTTCGAGGTCAATAAAATCTATCAATTTATCAACATGATGCTGAGCTGTGATTTCTAAACTCCCATCAAATAGAGGAAGTCTTTGACCATAGTTCTGAGGTAAAGCAAAAAGTTGAGAAGGTAGTATGAGGGGCGCAAATCTTTCCATGACTATTGGAGGCAGTCGGGGTACTACAATAGGCTGTGTAGGTAAGGATGATGATACTGATGGAGGTGGTGGGAGAAAGGATGAGGTGGTTGAAGTACTTGGAGATGTAGTGGATGTATTTGGGGTGTAGTGGAGGATGAGACAACAGTTAAGTATTCAAGCTGATACTGAATGTATGCTTTTTCAATAGTAATTTGGAGCTGGTCGACAAGACTTTGAAGTTTGTCAAAATTCAACCACAACTCATGATCAACTCTAGCAGATAGGGATTTGAAGAACGAGACTGAGATTCAAATTGAATAGGTTCAGATATTACTTCAGAAACACAAGACTCAGATTTTGACCTTGAAAGAGAAAACTCTAACTGAGTATCAAAAGGAAGTTTCTCAAAAGCAAATAGATTTCTAGGTAGAGAAGTTGTTCTTTTAATTTTTCAAACTACACTTTTAGTGATAGGTAATTTAAGTTTTCTGAGCATTTTTTCAGGATCTTCAACAATAAAAGGTGGATTTGGGTCAGGATTTGACCTGGTATATCTTTTAGAAGCTAGAATTTTGTCTCACCTTAGGATTGATGAAATTTGTAAAATCAGCCTATGTTAGGATACTGGAAACTGTCAACTACAGAACCAGTTCTCTTAAAAGCTCTAAGATATCTTCCAAGAATTATTTATCAGTCGTTCCCTGGCAACGACGCCAAAAATTTTAGTCCCTTACAATTTCCTAGGCTCAAAAGGAGATCAAGAAGGGTAACCTCAAACCACTTGAGCTCAGTAGCTAGCCCTACTGAGCAAGAGAGGGATCTCTCAAAGTCTTTTATCAGTGAAATGACTTTAAATAAAATAATTTTTAGGCTAGATATGTATAATTGTTTGTGTGTTGGTGAAATTTAGAATTTAGGGTTTGTTGGACTAGGGTTTGGAGCCACAGATAGGTCTAGGCTGTAGGAGTGCAGAAGAAAATATGGAAAGGAGCTAGATACCAGAAGACCATGGTGTATTTGGAATATTTTCAATGTAGTATAGAAGAGAAAGTGTAGAAGAGACTAATGAGCATAAGTAAACATGAGTTCATTAGCTTTTAGAAGACATAAACATAACTATGAAAACCATATAAACAGAGCTTGAGATCAAGAATTCTGTCTATTTCACTGTAAGGCATCCATAGAAAGAAGATATATCATGTATATAAATATGTTTTAACCATTAGAAAACAAATAAAAAGAAGAAAAAACACTATGAACTCACTGGGCTAGAGTTCCTTAAAAATAATTACAATTGTCTCTATATTAGCTGAGAAGATCATTACATGCAAGCCTCCTCCACAAAAAGTCCAACCCTTCTCTCTGAAAGAGAAATGATACATATAGACTCTCTTAGACCACTTTCCCACCTTCAGGAGTCGAATTCCTAGGTGGTGGAACTGACTCCAAGATTCTCTCAACCAATAGGTGAGAGTGAGAAGGTGAAACTCAAACACTTCTTGGAGAGTTTGTTTAGGAGTTTGCTTCCTTAATGAGGCCTATTAAACATAAAAAACAACCTATCATGTACATTTATTCATGCCTACATCACCTAGCCTTGAAAAAAGTGCCATTACATAAATATTTTTGACTTTGACTAAGTCAAATTGAAAGCTAGAAATTTTACACAGTGAAATTTACAATTAAAAACACAGGAAATTGCAGAAGCGCAGTCCCAAATTTGCGGTCCCTTTTAGGTGCCTTCCTGAGGTCCCAATGAAGGTTTGAGAGAGCAGTAAACTAGATTTTCAAGTCTAGTTTCCAAAACAGTTTGAATTTTTGAAAAGCACCCATGGGAAGGCTTTAAAAATCCATTCTCCCAAGGTCGCTCCAGGAGCGCAGCGCCTATCAAAAAAAGGGTCCAGAAAGCTATTTATTTGCCACTTTTTTCCACTTTTCTCAAAATCTGAGCCTCTTCTGGAAAATATGAGAAAATGGGTTTTTAGAGAATGGAAAGAGCTTTCCAAAAATGTAGAGTTTCCTTAAAATGGATGCCTGAGGAAAAAGCGCAGTGCCAAGGCACTACGCTCCTGGAACAACTGAATTTCTAAACTAGGCCTCAAAATTTGCAATAAACTAAAAATGCTAGAATTTGCTCAAAATTGGCCAAGAGCAGTAAAAGGATGCATGTTAAGCCCTCATAGATGCTTCAGCAAGCATATCCAAGTTTCCTTCATCATTTTGGTCCTTTTGGGATTCTTTGAGCTTGTTCTCCAACTGCTTGACCTTGACGTTACAAATCATGTTTTGGGCCTGGTAATGGTGCGCCATGTGCCTTAGCAACTGGTTGTCTCTATTTTCTTTATCTATAAGCTTCTCCAAGTGATCATTTACCCTGTTGACCCAGTACTCCTTGTCTTGATTTCCCTCTAGAGCAATTTTGTCCTCTAGGTATAGCTCTTCATTCAGCAAAATGTGTTCCTCTTCTTCTTGCAATGCCTTCTTTAGCCCTTTTGTTCTTGGACTTTTTCTCTTACCCTTCCCTTGTGTTCCTTTAGGCTCACTTGTCTCTATGACTACTTTGCCCTTGCCAACCTACTGCAATAATTTAATTTTCTCTTTCTCCATGATTAATTTCTTTTCTTTCAACTGACTATTTTTCTGTTCTAGGAATGAAATGATGTACCTTGATCTTGCCATGTTAACTGTGCTTTCCTTGATCTAATAGTATTTATCTCTCATCATCTTCTACATACTTGAAGTTTCATCCTCTGCCTCTAAATCAACCAGCTCAAATTCATTCTCAACCATGTCTTTATCTCGCGTTGTCGATCCCTGTTTTGCTGATGTAGAAGGCTTGGCCCCTTTCTCACCATGAGAAGCAAAAACAAGCCTCTTTCCTCTCTTGTACATCCTAGTCACCTCAGGCTTAGTTTCTTTGATTCATTCAACTGATTTTCTAGAGGACCTCACTTCCATTTGCTGTGTTGGCATGTTAGAAGCTTGAGCTGCCACATTGGTTTCATGCCATTTTAGAGTTGTTTCCAAAAAAGATTCCCAAGTCATATCTTTCTCTGCAAGTTGATGAAGGAATATAGTCTTGATCAAACTATGATGAAAAAGGCTAGGGTAGTGCTCCTTGTTCTTCATCTGAATCCTCTTTGACATTTTGGAAATTCTCCTACACAGGTAGTTGCACATATTGAGTGGCTTCTGAGATGTAAAGTGCATTAGGAGGCGAATATGATAGGCATATAATTTGGAGAATCTTCCTTCACATGTATAGAATTTCATGAAAATCTTCATCAAATGGGCATACTTCTCTAATAAGTACCTGAAAGGCATAACATGAGCATGTTTTTCCCTGTATGGTGTTTTCAAGAAGGGTCTATAATTCTCAAGATCTAAGCTCATCCCCTTGAACCAATATTCACCATTATCTGGTAGCCCTGTAGCAAGTGAAATGGAGGCCACTAAAAAAGTGAATTCAACACCAGCAATAACAACACTTTCACCTTTCAACTGAGTTGCAACTCAATCTGTCAATTGCTCATTGAAACCCACTTTGTTGAGATTGCAACAAGATGATGGAGCTTAGTGAAAAGAGTCCCCTTCACTAAGTGGGCCCACAGGCAAATTATGGCGCAAGTTTTATTTTTTATCACAGTGTGGATGATCACAGTGTGAGTGATCACAGTGTGAGTGATCACAATGTGGGTGACCAAAGTGTGAGTGATCACAATGTGGGTGACCAAAGTGTGGGTGATCAAAGTCTATTTTTAGACTGGCTGTCAAAAATAGAAAAGTCAAATATTATTGTCTCATAATAATATTTGGACTATAAACTTGATCTTATTCCCTTGGAGCACTTCAGTTTGAGCTACAGATGTGGCCCATGCAGCTGTCAGAAGGAATTATTTTTTTCTTATGAGTCAGTTGAGTTGTTGCATGCATGACTTCAGTTAGAACTCAATCAGTTGAGTTTGGTGGAGTTGATTGTGGAGTTGATGAAGTTGTGTTCAGTTTGACTTGGTTAAACTAGTTGTAGTTAGTCTAATTACAGATAGACTAATGATGAGTTGTTAAACTAATTATTAACTCATAATACAACTATAGAATACATCAGTTAACTCAGTTGCATGTCAGTGCATGTTCAGTTCAGCAGGGACAGGTGTTAGAGAATCAGATTGCTATCAGTTGTGACTATAGTTGTGCATCAGATCTAGCACAATCAAAGGATTGAGTATGCCAATGAGTTTTCTCATGTATTTGCCCAGTTTGTAGCTTCTGCTCACATCTTACACATTGTGAGTGATTCTTTGGAGGTGAAATACGAGTTTGGTAGACCATTCTCATTCATTCTTGAGCAGGTATTGAGTAGTGGAGGCAGGCAAGCAGTGGAATAGATTTGGAGATCAGATCTTAGCTGTATTGTGTGTAACAGGTGGAGCTGGTACTGGATTTCTTGTGATAAGCATTGTACTTTGTAATGTTACATGGTCTCAATCATTAATATACAGATAGTGTGGGGTTTTTAGCGAGATGCTTTCCCCGGGTTACATACTGTGTTAATGTGTGAATGCTCTTGATGTTTTATTGTTATTGATGCTGCTATATTGATGATCAACGTAGAGGAGCTTATGTATTGTGTATGTATTCCGCAATAGTACATGATCAGGATAATATCTGTTGAATATGTGTTAGATTATTCAAAATTTCTACATGGTATCAGAGCTGTTGATCATCAGATCTACTATTCAGGAAGTGTTTACATTCTATTTCTTCAGGCAGAGTCTATAATCGGGCCAGGTAGCCTCTGGATTCATCCTTCCTTTGGAAGGTGAGATATGCGGTGAATTCCCATATAGTCAATCTCTGTACGAGAAATATTGTGTTCTCACGAATCTTAGATCCGAGGCGGTTGAGTTGGTTGCTGGTGGAAATTCGAATTTGTAGTAGTGTTGTTGAAATGTCTTTCAACGGATTGCAAATGTTATTCCAAAGCAAGAGCGACCTGGCACTCAAGGATAAACTCAGAAACAATAAAGGTGAGAATGGTTCTTCATCAAAGGTATCTGATGAAGAGAATTGCGCTTTGGCTACCAAAGCAAAGAAGGGGAAGAACAAGAAAGCTTCTCATTCCGGTGCGAAAGGCAAGAAGCAGGACATGTCCAAGGTGAAGTGTTTTCACTGTCACTAGCACGGACACTCTACCACTAATTGTCCGTAGAAGAAGAAGAACAAGCAGGCTGCTGGATCTTCAGTAGGAGAGGTTCTAGCCTCACAGTTTGAGCTTCATTTTTCATTGATTGCATGCTTGGTTTCAAGTGTGATGGGATCAGTGTGGTTCTTGGACAGTGGTGCGTCTTTTCACATGATGGGAGATAGAGATTTGTTCTCTGATCTGGAGGACAAAGATCTTGGAGTGCACATCGAGATGGGCGATGATGGTAGATACAGTGCGACCCGTATCGGTACCATTTCCTTTGAGAGGGAGTATGGTAAACCCTTCATATTGAAGGAAGTCATGCATGTTCCGGGATTGACGAAGAATCTCATCTCAGTGGCGATGTTAGAAGACAAGGGGTATGATGTTGTTTTCAGTGAGGGAAAGGTTTTCCTGCGTAGCAAGACAACTGGTGAGACCCGGAAGATAGGGGTTCGAGTGAGGAACCTTTATCAGTTGCATGTAGATGGATGCGTAGCAATGGCGGGCAAGGCAAAAGGATTGGTGAGCCGGGATGATGGCGAGTTGTGGCACAGGAGATTGGGTCACCTTCACCATGGAGCCTTGAAGATACTGCAGCAGATCACTACAGGGCTTCCTAAAGGCACACTTGCGCAGTTAGATCAGTGCAAGGGGTGTACTTTGGGGAAGTTTGTGAAAGCCACCATTCACGAGAAGGATAGTCACGCCACGACGATCCTTGAGAGAATTCACACAGACATGTGTGGACCTTTCTCAGTTGCTTCGACAGCAAAACACAGGTATTATGTGATTTTTGTTGATGATTTCTCTCGTAAGTGCTGGATCTTCTTCATGCAGAAGAAGAGCAAGACATATTCAAAGTTCTGTGAATTCAAAGCACTGGTCGAGAAGGAGTCGGGGAAGAAGGTGAAGGCTCTTAGGAGCGATAATGGTGGTGAATACATCTCGGACGAGTTCAAGGATTTCTGCAAGGCAGAAGGGATTCGTAGAGAGCTCATAGCTCCCATAACCCACAGCAGAACAGGGTAGCTGAGCGGAAGAACAGAACGATTGTGGGTGCTGCACGGGCAATGTTGCATGATCAGGGCCTACCCCTTCATTTGTGGGTGGAAGCATGCAATACAACAGTTTATGTGCAGAACCGTTGTCCTCATAGGATACTTGGCATGAGTACACCTGAGGAGACTTATTCTGGTAAGAAGCCTGATCTTTCTCATTTGAGGATTTTTGGTGCTAACATTTACATGCATGTGACGAAGGATGCCAGGAAGAAGTTGGAGCCGACCGCAGAGGTTGGGATATTTGTGGGGTACACTGATACACCCCACAACTATCGTGTGTATTTGCCAGACAGTGGTAAAACTGTTGTGCGACGGGATATAAAATTTCAGGAGGAGAAAGCCATGAAGTGTTCGCTTGAGAGGGAGCTACACTTGCATGCAGATGAGGAGCTATTAGTTTCTAAGGATGAGCTTCAGGACGTGGATCAGCCATAGGACGAGGTTCATGGAGTGGAAGAGACCACTCATGCAGCGCCAACCATCAGAGGGCGAAAGCGCTTAACAGAAGCTGAGCGACTGGCTCAAGATGCAGAGAAAGTTGTAGGACCACCTACAGCCCAACGCAGGCAGAGACAGTCACCTGATCGGTACACTAGATACATGGCTCTGATGAGCAAGTGTGTTGTGACTGAGCCATCCTCTTTCGAGGAAGCTGTGGAGGATCCCGCATGGGTAGACGCCGTGGTGGAAGAGTATGATTCTATTGTTAGAAACAGTGCATGGGAGATTGTTCCTAGACTGGAAGGGAAATCAGTGGTGGGTTCGAGATGGATCTACAAGGTCAAGCAGGCAGCTGACGGGAGTGTGGAGAAGTACAAGGCAAGATTTGTTGCCCGAGGCTTTTCAAAGATAGAGGGGATTGATTATGAGGAGACCTTTGCACCTGTCACAAGGTCTTCTTCCATACAGACGATTCTTTCTCTCTCAGTGCAGATGGGATGGCACATTCATCAGATGGATGTGAATACTGCGTTCCTCAATGGAGTCATTGAGGAGGAGGTGTACATTGAGCAGCCTGAAGGCTTTGAGGTCTTCAACAGCGAGTCGCATGTGTGCAGGCTCAAGAGAGCGCTGTATGGGTTGAAGCAAGCACCACGTGCTTGGTACACACGAATAGACAGCTATTTCACAGGACTTGGATTCTCCAAGAGCGAGGCGGATCCTAACATATACCAGATTGTGGTGGAGGGTAAGTTGCTTATCATTGTACTGTATGTTGATGATTTGATTCTAACGGGTGATGAGTTGTTGATACTGTCATGCAAGAAGGATCTTGCTACAGAGTTTGAGATGAAGGACTTGGGCCTCCTTCACTATTTCCTAGGATTGGAAATATGGCAGCGCAGTGGTGGACTGCTTGTTTCTCAGGGCAAGTATGCTCGAGAGATACTGGAGAAGTTCAACATGCATGGCTACAAGCCTGTTGATACTCCTCTTCTTGGAGGTTGGAGGAAGGAGGATGCCACTTTGGGAGAAGAAGTGGATGCCACTGTTTATCGACAGTTGGTGGGGTCGCTGATGTATTTGGTCAATACACGACCTGATATATGCTATGCAGTTAACCAGCTTTCACAAGCTATGGTTAAGCCTACCAAGCTCTTCTGGAAGGTGAGAAAGCATGTATTGTGCTACTTGAGAGGCACATCGGGATATGGTTTGTGGTACAGACAGGAGGATGAGGTGAAGCTATGTGGCTTCACGGATGCAGATTGGGCAGGGAGCCCAACGGGTAGAAAGAGCACATCAGGAGGGGTCTTCAGTATTGGATCGACAACAGTTTCTTGGTACAGCAGGAAGCAGAGATCCATGGCACTCTGTTCAGCGGAGGCCGAGTATATGGCAGCAAGTTTGGCTGCATGCGAGGCTATATGGATGAGGAAGATCCTGGTTGGTTTGTTCGGTTCTTATTTGGATCCTACTGTGATTTACTGTGATAACTAGAGTTGCATTAAACTCTCGGCTAATCATGTATTTCATGATAGATCTAAGCATATTGACATCAGGAACCATCATATCAGAGATTGTGTGCAGCGGAGGATCATGTTGTTTTCATACATTCCAACGGAGGATCAGGATGCTGATATTCTGACGAAGGCTCTCACCAGGAGCAAATTCGAGTACCACCGAGGCAGGATAGGGGTTGTTGATAATCCATATCTTGTCGAGAGGGAGTGTTGAGATTGCAACAAGATGATGGAGCTTAGTGAAAAGAGTCGCCTTCACTAAGTGGGCCCGCAGGCAAATTATGGCGCAAGTTCTATTTTTGATCACAGTATGGATGATCACAGTGTGAGTGATCACAGTGTGAGTGATCACAATGTGGGTGACCAAAGTGTGAGTGATCACAATGTGGGTGACCAAAGTGTGGGTGATCAAAGTCTATTTTTAGACTGGCTGTCAAAAATAGAAAAGTCAAATATTATTGTCTCATAATATTATTTGGACTATAAACTTGATCTTATTCTCTTGGAGCACTTCAGTTTGAGCTACAGATGTGGCCCATGCAGCTGTCAGAAGGAAGTACGTTTTTCTTATGAGTCAGTTGAGTTGTTGCATGCATGACTTCAGTTAGAACTCAATCAGTTGAGTTTGGTGGAGTTGATTGTGGAGTTGATGAAGTTGTGTTCAATTTGACTTAGTTAAACTAGTTGTAGTTAGTCTAACTACAGATAGACTAATGATGAGTTGTTAAACTAATTATTAACTCATAATACAACTATAGAATACATCAGTTAACTCAGTTGCATGTCAGTGCATGTTCAGTTCAGAAGGGACAGGTGTTAGAGAATCAGATTGCTATCAGTTGTGACTATAGTTGTGCATCAGATCTAGCACAATCAAAGGATTGAGTATGCCAATGAGTTTTCTCATGTATTTTCCCAGTTTGTAGCTTCTGCTCACCTCTTACACATTGTGAGTGATTCTTTGGAGGTGAAATACGAGTTTGGTAGACCATTCTCATTCATTCTTGAGCAGTGGAGGCAGGCAAGCAGTGGAATAGATTTGGAGATCAGATCTTAGCTGTATTGTGTGTAACAGGTGGAGCTGGTACTGGATTGCTTGTGATAAGCATTGTACTTTGTAATGTTACATGGTATCAATCATTAATATACATATAGTGTGGGGTTTTTAGCGAGATGCTTTCCCCGAGTTACATACTGTGTTAATGTGTGAATGCTCTTGATGTTTTATTGTTATTGATGCTGCTATATTGATGATCAACGTAGAGGAGCTTATGTATTGTGTATGTATTCCGCAATAGTACATGATCAGGATAATCTCTGTTGAATATGTGTTAAATTATTCAAAATTTCTACACACTTCACTCACCCTCTTGAAGAAATCCAAGCAATTCACATCTTCAAAGAACTGCTTGACAAAGGGAGATGAGTTGATTTCATTGCAATTCGATGGCTCATATCTGAGGATTTTTCCTCCCTTGTGATGTCTCTTCCTCTCTGGTGAAGATACTCCTTCCATGGTGACAGAAACCCTGGCAGCATAAAATAAGAAAAACAATGAGGTATGAGTGAAAAGTGGAATGATGGGCAGGTGGAGTTGATAAAATGGTAAAAGAGGTTTGAAAGAGGTGGATATGGATTATGTACAATTGATGAAGATGAATTGAAAATCAATGGAGGAACAATGTGCTTGTGAAAAGGAAAAAATAGAGTTTTTAGGGAAAGTGCCCAAAACCCCTAGGTCTGAACTAGGGTTTCACTTTTAGTGAGGTAAATTTATGTTTTGAGGTTGATTGAGTGGTTTACATAGCATATCAAACATGTATATAGGTGTAGGGTAAGGTTTTACATGTTAAAAAATCAAGAGAGGAAAATGGCCGTCATCAACCCTATCATTTTTGCATGAGAAATTCACTCAAAAACCCTAATTGAAGATATCTTTGGCATGAATTGATTTTTCAAAACAAAGAGGTAAGTAAAATGGTGTACTTGTAGCTCAGCTTAGGATGAAATGAAATCAGGTAAGCAAGCTTAAAAATCAATTTTGGGAGAGTTTTAGGTGATTTCTGACTACTCTGGCCCAAGCGCAGCGCAGTTAGTGATCCAAGTGGATGTTGGTCTCCACCCACCTATCCCATTTCGACCCCCACAATTGTCTCTTTCAGTTTTTTTGTTTCCTAAATTATAGCACAATTTACTATTTTTAGCAGTTTTTCGGGTCCTGAACTTCCAGAGTCGTTTTGAGGCCTTAAACGACATTTTTTGGGAAATCTGGGAGCAACATGCATCTACAAACCTATGTTGCTCTTCCCAAAGTTATAGTTCTTGGATAGATATTTCTAACGAACTATTGTACGCTTCAAACGAAGATCGGGTGCCAAAGTTACGACCTCGGGAAATTGATCTACCAATTTACCCAAATGGGGCCCACAATTTGGCGTTTCATCTTCTAGGGTTAGGTTTTTTGATGTTAAGGGTTTTCCATTGTTTTTCAACAATAAATAGGCCTTTGAGCCTCATTATAACACAGTTCAGAGGCATGTAGCCACCACATCTCTTCTCAGAGATAAGCTACCATTGCCCTAGCTAGTTTATTTCCAATTCTGTTTGTAAGTATATTTTAGTATTTTACATTAATGAAATGAAGTATTATTTCCACTGCATCTCTGTGTTTACGGTTATCTCTATAATTTGTTGCATTCCTGTTTAAATCCAGATCAGTGGTATCAGAGGGGTCTGCTTTTTCTCTATTTTTCTTTGAATGTCCCCAACGAGGTCGGGATATAAGGAGTTAGGGCTTGAATTGATTGAACCTTTGTAAGACCAGCCCCGTAAATCCCAACGGCCTCCCATGGCAGATGAAAAGAAAGACGAGGGGGCAGGAGATCCTATCAAAATCTTGCTCGAAGAAGCCCTAGAGCGACAAAGGAATGCGATGATGGATAGCTTTGCGCAGATCCTTCAACGGCTACCCAAAGGCGACGCATCGGCTTCCAATAGCTACTCTGGCACCATATCGTTTAAGGTACAAGGTAATTTTGAAATCCCCATCTTCGAGCGACAAATAGACGCAAATGTTGTAGATAAATGGTTAAATCTGCTAGATGGGTATTTTTCTGTTCATGAATTTTCGAGTCGGGAAAACATTTTTTTCGCTCTTCTCGAAGTAGCCCCCCATGTCAAGGACTAGTGGGAAACCTACTGCGAGCAAAAGGATGAAAGCATAGGCTCACTATTTTCAGCCGCACCCACTTGGGATTCATTTTGAGATGCCATCAAGGAGTAGTACTACACAGATACATCCAGGAAGAGATGGAGTTCCTGAACATCTCCTCGCTCGGCACGGTGTACTGATACGCTATCAAAATCGAGCAAAAGTTCAAACAGAAGAAGCGAGACTTTGGATCTGCAAATCCAAAGCCCAAAGGACAAAGCCAAGGCGGGGTGACCCAAGACAACCCGTCGAAACCGCAAGAAAAGAACAACACCACAAAGTCTAAAAAGAACACAGGAAAGTGTTGTGAGTTCCTCAAGAGCCCCACTCACAACACAAGTGAGTGTTGGACCAAGCAGTCGCTGGTGGCCGAGTTAAAGGCTTCTGAATCAAATGCATGTTCTGACCCTGAGCTAGAATCTGACAAGGGGAATGGCAAAGGGAAGCAGATCATTGATGCGGATCCCAACGCCACTGTTGCCACTGCCAAGTTCCAAAAAAATGAGCCCGAAGATCTAGAGGAGTGGGAACGTCTTTTCCACTCACAGATGTGGGTGAAGGGTTCGCTGTTGCAATTCATTGTCGACAGTGGCAGCCAAAAGAACCTCATTTCAGCAGAGGTCATGAAGCGGTTGGGCCTACCGACTACACCACACCCACAACCATATAGTATCGGGTGGCTTCATGAAGGTCGAGATCTCAAAGTTCGCCAGCAGTGCACCTTCCCTACAACATCAAGCCCTTCACAGACGAGGTATTGTGTGATGTTACACCTCTGGATGTTTGTGATGTATTATTAGGCCAAACATACTTGTGGAGGCAACATGCTATGTATGAATCAAGGCCTCACGTTGTCATTATTTCTTTGAATAATTCATTATACCGAATACCAGAGGTTTCCCCACCTATCGCCACCTCTTTGATCATTGCTAAGAAAGGCAGCAAGCTCATCTCACAGACTAGGAAATTTATTTTCTGTCTGGTTCGCTCCCAAAGTAAGGGGAAGATCGTCACCACATCCATGACCCCCGTGAAGGGTTCCTCCATGTAGCAGCAGCAACAGAGGGGTACAGTCATGAGAGAACATAGGAACAACTTATCCTCACCCACAGGGGTACCACCCAAGCATCAGGTGGGCAACAAAGTTTGGTTGCATCTGCAGAAAGAATGCCTGACAAGAGCCCATCAGAAGCTCAAACCACTCTGACATGGTCCTTACAGCATTACCAAGGCTATGGGAAACAATGCTTTGGAGCACAACATTCCTCCATTCCTTCACTTGCACTGAGTGTTCAATGTGGACCACCGTCAACCATGCTTCCCACCATTACTAGACACATCAGAGATTGCAGAATAGCTCACCAGAGACCCAGTTCAGCAGAAGCTTCCTCATCTTAGGGAGAAAATCAACGCAATGGGGACCATTTCTTCCTAAGGGGGGATAAATGATCCAGGTGGATGTTGGTGGCCACCCACCTATCCCATTTGGACCCCCACAACTGTCTCTTTCAGTTTTTTAGTTTCCTAAATTGTAGCACAATTTACAATTTTTAGCAGTTTTTCGGGTCCTGAACTTTCGAAGCCGTTTTGAGGCCCTAAACGACGTTTTTTGGGAAATCTGGGAGCAACATGGGTCCATGGACCAATTTTGTTCTTCCCAAAGTTATAGTTCTCGAATAGATCTTTCTAACGAACTATTGTACGTGTCAAACGGAGATCGGGTGCCAAAGTTACGACCCCGGAAATTGATGTACCAATTTACCCTAACAGGGCCCACAATTTGGCATTTCATGTTCTAGGGTTAGGTTTTGGGATGTTAAGGGTTTTCCATTGTTTCTCAATAATAAATAGGCCTTCGAGCCTCATTGTAACACAGTTCAAATGCATGTAGCCGCCACATCTCTTCTCAGAGATAAGCTACCATCGCCCTAGCTAGTTTATTTCCAATTCTTTTTGTAAGCATATTTCAGTATTTTACATTAATGAAATGAAGTATTATTTCCGCTGCATCTCTGTGTTTACGGTTATCTCTATAATTTGTTGCGTTCCTATTTAAATCTAGATCAGTTAGCCTGAGCGCATTTCCCAAGCGCAGCGCATTGTTCCTTAGCGTAGCACCAGGCCTCCAAGCACAGTGCAATCTTCCTGAGTGCATCACCTTGAGGTTTTTTCTAATTTTGCCTATGGAATTGAGTTTCTCTTTCTTTTGGGAAGGAGAGCTCGATACACAAGAGTGAATGAGAGGTAAATAAAACAAGTTTGGAGCTTTTTAGTTTATAGAGGAAAATTAATTTCTCCCTTTGAAAAATTTTTCACTTTTGAAAATAGAGTCACCTTTAAGGCTGAAACCTGAGTTGTCTTTTCACTTTCCTGAGCACTAAAACTTCTTCTTCTGGAGCTTTCAAACTGAAAACATGATGAATTTGTGATAACTCAACAAATCAATGTCAAAGAGCTGCTTGTCATGCTCTATTCACTGCTAGATTTATACATGGTAATGGTGGACCTTGGAAACCCTAATGACCTAATGGAAGACCTGAAACTGAATGGAATGATGATGATGACTGACTTGCTTTTATTATGACACCTTCATAGAAATGAGATAGGTGACCAGCATAGGTGAATTTTCCAAAAGACAGAACTCATTCCTAGATTAACAAAACAGTGACCAAATTTTACTGTGTAAACTTAGTGACATGACAAAATTTGATTTTGAGAGTCCTGAAAAGCCTAGTAAAAGCACATTTGATCCTGGTGCCAAGAAAACAAGACTGGCACTAACAAATACCTGGAGCAATTTTTTGTAATATTGTTGTAATACTTCCAACTTGGATATAATCAAAGGCTTTTATGTTTTACTTGGATATATTTGTGTTGACTATAGAGGTTCATCTATACATCTCTCAATTCCTCTTTCAATTCCTCACATTGATGCTTTGGCTCAGTTATTTAGTTGAGGACTGTCTACAAAGATACAACATGGGGGATCCAGAAAACAAATTGAAAAGCACAAACATAAGTAACAACGGATTGATAAGAATATGTTGTAACAACATATGCCATAACAACATGTCAATGTTAAATCTGTTGAAAATGTTGTAAAAGTTGATGTTGTAACCCTCATTACTATTGAAAATGTTGAAATTGTTGTAAAATCTAATGCTATAACAACTACTACTATTGAAACTATTGAAACAGTGACCATTATAGTAGATGTTGTAACAACATATGCTGTAACAATTAAGGGGGTAGAAATCCATTTCATCTTGCTTGTCAAAGCTTGAAAATGGGCATCCAAAGAGGTGTTTCTTCCACCCAACACTATGCCAACACTTGGGGATCACGAAAACAAATTGAGAAGCACAAACATAAGTAACAATGAATTGAGAAGAAAATTTTGTAACAACAGATGTTGTAACAACAAGTCATTTCATCTTGCTTGTCAAAGCTTAAAAGTGGGTAGCCAAAGAGGTGTTTCTTAGTAACTTTGAAATTTTTGTTATTCTTATTCTGAGGTTTGTGTAATAAAGTTGTTGGTTTATTTCATTATCAAATTTTATCGATGTTGTGTGAATAGTTGAGATACCTATGAATTTTATCTAAGAAACCTTAATGAAGCACTCTACAGTCTCTGCATCTTATTTTCTTTTATTTCATGCCCTCCGTTGTAGATCGAATGCATAGGATTTTGTTTAGCCCTATGATTTAAACCTCAAATTTATTTACGATCTTCTCTCCATACTACAACATCAGTTTTAAAGGTTGTAATCACAAATAAGTAGGTTAGTTGAATTTATTCATTAATTTCTCCAAAAACTAGTTCACATTGCATCTATAGGTCTATCGTCACCTGCCCCACTTGTCTGATTTTTTTAGGATTAATAAGGCATGATAGAGAGATAATAGTGAGCAGGTGATCTGTATATGTATGTGCTTGAGGATTATGTAAATTGCAAGTTAATAAAATGAGTTTTTATGGCTCTTTAAGTTGAATTCATACACATATTAAAACATGAATTTAACTCATAAATTGTAGAAAATTGTAGAGAATAAAACCATAACAGTAACCACAAAACAACAAGTGATGAAGGAGTTCACCCCTCCTGGGCTACGTCTCTTGGTCCAGCTTCCAATGCTTGGCCCTCTTTCATTATGCTAAAAAATGATGATTAAAATGAGTTACAGTGCTCAAATGGCTTCAAAACCTACTCCAACAACTTCAGAGCTATCAAAAACCACTATCTAATCTCTTTCTACTCGCAAGGAAACCAAAAACTGAGAAAGTTATGAGCTTCCCAAGTTTTGCTACTAGTCGACCCACAAATTCACCAAGTTCGGCCAACTATCCTACAATTTCACCCCATTTTTCACTAACGGAGAAACAAATTGGTGCAATTCTGGCACAATATATGGGTTCATTAAATTTCCCATTGACCTCTGTGTGTGTGCTCCTTGTCACATGGACCCCCATGGGACTCAGGGCTGGCACCTAAGACCTAGCCCTCTCTCAGTGTGCCCCTGGTTCCGAGCATGAGGTCGTATGGTATGTAGTTAAGGTTGGGGGGGGGGGGATGGGGGGCGCTAAGCCCTGGCCCCTATGTTATAGACATTTTTGTGCCTTACAGCATAGAGCATGAAATGTCAATAATCTAAGGGATCCAAAGTCCCTAAACATGTTGTTCTTACCCTTAGAGGAACAAGGTCAGCAAACCACAGCATTGCAAATCAGTTCTCCACTGAAAAACACTCAAAAACAGGTCAGTTTTGGATCATTGCAGCTGCTCCACTAGGCATCTGCGCTGCATAGCAGGTAGAACAAAGGCTACCTGCGTTGGGCGTACTTGGACATGTGGAGGAATCTTTTTCTCAAAGTGCCAGTGCCCAGGAAGCTTCTAAAAAGACACTTGATGATAAGATTCGCCTAATGATGAGTTAAGAGCTTCTAAAACTCCAAGTGGAAGACAGAAACTCCGAGTGAAGAACTGAAGAACAACTGGAGTTGAAGAGGACAACAAGTCACACATCAAGCTGACTTATCTTCACTCCAAAACTCTATATAAGGATCTCATCCCATGGGATCTAGAAGGCCGGAATTTTGTGCAAAGAATTGCTGTTGGTTTACAGTTGTGAGCATTGGGTGATTGCTTGAGGGAGGTGAAGAAGAGATTTCTCTCCGTCGGGAAGGTGATGCTGGATTGGACCTCTCATGGTTGTATCACCGCCTGAACCTTACTTCCATATATTAATAAAGCATTTGAGGTTCTTCTATTCGCATGTGTTTCAATGGTGTATTGTCTTACTTGCGTCTTTGATTTATGCTAATCCTTGAATCGATTATGAATGCATGCCTCTTGTAGTTTCCTTTTCTTGTCTTATTTGCAGGATCTCGTGTAGCTGGGCCCGTGAGAAGACTTGGATCTGGGAGCAAGCGGCAAACGAAGGAGATTGGATCGACCATTTGCGCAAGACATCAGTAAGTGGATCTTTTCCTTCTATCTCTTGCATGTCATAAAGAAGAAACTTTAGATAGCTTTGCTTTCAGCTGTTGCTAAGGAACTGTCACCCTTAGAGTGGGTTAGGGTCATTCCGAGTTGGATACTTTCCCCCACAACAGACTGGCGACTCCGCTGGGGAGCGTGTCTTGTTGGTAGCTTGTGTTTCTTGCTATTCATTTCTTGAACAAAGAGAGTACCGAATCGAACTGCATTCGAGTCTTTCGAATGCAAAGTAGAGGGCAGCTACTCTAGCCCAGTGCTGGGCCTGTTTATGATTTGAAGAGAAGATCCACAAGGACTCTTTTTAGCTCTTTGTGATAGTGTTCATCTTCCTTTAATCATCCTCTAGTGTATACTTGACTGACAGCCTCTGATTTGGCCAAAAACCGCTCATTTTTGAGCAAACTGTGACCCGGAATCTGAGAGAGACGTGACTTGTCTCATCAGTGCAGCTGCCACAAAGGCTACCTGCACTGCAACGCAGGTCCCGAAGGGGCTACCTGTGCTGCATCTCAGATTGACAGTGCAGCACCTGCGCTGATCCAGTTTTGCCTTGTGCAACTGGGATTCCCCACTGTCTGTTGCCCAGTTTTCAGTATTGTTTTTGCAGCCTGTTGTCAACCTGTATACCCAGCTGAAACCACTTCTCTTTGCCTTCATTCTGCCTCAGTTGTATGAAGAAACCGTGATTTTTCTTATTGTATTTCTTGCTGTCATTCACAGTTTCCCATAGCGAAAGTGAACTAGTCTTGCTATGACCTCTTGAATCTAGACCTGTGAGAAAGTGTCGTTGTGATTCTAAGAGTTAGTTTATTGCTGTTCATAGCTGCTTGAGCATTTGCTTTCGTTATATGGTTCGAATTTCAGTATTTCTTGTGTTGAAACGAGTGAATCTTAAGGTGTTCTTTTGATTGTTGGACAAAAACTTGTTTTCTTTCACTTGAAATTGAATTCGAAATTATACAACAACTTTCTTTTTGTAATACATCAACATTAAGGAAGAAGAAAAGAAATACTTGCATTGTGCATGTGCATTTTGACAGTTTGCATGTCGATTTAGGAAAAGTGCATCAGTGTGTGCTCTATGATCTGTTTGAAAAGATGATGTCTTTCTTTTCCTTCAGTAGTTAAGGTTTTCATAAGTTGAAAGAATTGAAAAAGCTTGCTTATCATTCTTAGACTGCATTTAGGAGTTGTATCATACATCACGTGGTGATCCGTAAAGGCAAACTGCTAAGCAAGATCAACCTAAAAAGAACTGAATTTATCTAACAACGCTTTGAAACATAACGAAACACAGTAGAGGTCTAGGTAGAGACGTGAACCGGCGTCGTTAAACATAGTGACTGTTGATCTCTACGAAGGTGGGCGATTCCTCCTGAGGGACGATAGCACTAATACGGACTTGTGCCCCCGCGTACCGTTGCGTATATTGGGGGACCCCTATAGGAACAAAGCCTTTATCCATAGGAAGCCGTGTCGGCCACCCTACTGATCGCGATGCAGTGAACACAGCATTCACGAAGATCGACCACTCGTACCGTAAAACGTATTCTGTGGTTTCGCGAAAGGTTTGGCACACCCTTGCCTAGAACTCCAGAGTAGTTTCTTTTGGCCTTTTTCAAACTCTATAACTGAAAAAGTCCATCCGAGCATTTGTCACTTCGGGCTCGTTAATACATCGAAGGAGACTAGAGTCATCTTTAGCTTTTTCTCGACTCTTAAAAAGTGAAAAAGCAAGTTGTGTCTAAAAGCGTCGTCATATAAAATTCATCTTAAATAGAACATAATCACCCCTAATTCCTACGTTGATCTTAAGGTTGAGAACATGGAACACACCAATCAAGGGATTCCACAGCATGGGACCCCTAGCCCTTTCTCCTCTTGGGGAGAAGTTGGTGCGCCCCACATGGCCACATTGTCGCTTCCAGGACTGACAATTGGCCTGCCAATTTGGCTATTCTCAACCACTGTAGTTCAGACCACCACGGTTCCTGAACAGTCGATTCAACAGTTAGACCAGTCTAGAGCTACCCTCCAGCCTTCCACTTCTTATGAGCCTTCCTCCGATCCTTCTTCTTCGAAAGGTCAAGCCGCCAAAAGCGGAGCTCCCATAGAAAAGAAGAAGGAAAAGAAGAAGAAAGAAAAGAAGCAAAAGGAGCCAAAGGCGCCTGGGGGCAAGCAAAAGGCATCTAACGAAAACCCACACACAGCACGGACCTGGCCCAAATCGCCATGTGTCATATGTAGAGGAGACCACCTCCACCGTGATTGTCCCAGTATTCCCCGGATACTAAGGGACTGGTCCCCTCGTTTGCACGATTCAGAAGCGTCGACCTCTGACAACCAGGTTGAATGCTTACCGTCGACCAACGAAAGTGAAGGTCGCAGACGACGAAGAGGGATGAGATTCCCCTGCAAACTGTGTGAAGGCGATCACACCCTTCACCGTTGTCCCTTTTTAGACGAGGCAAAGAGAGTTTTGGAAGATCAACCGATGGCACCGGTGCTACTTCCTCCTGGATATCAAAAACTCGCGCCAGGTCCTTCGTTGGTCGAAAATACAGCTGTCTTGCTCAGAGGGCCAGCTGAAGTGTCAGTCACTGAAAGTGAACCTACTGAATCCAGACCGGACGAAAGTCCAAAGGTCAAAACGGCAGTTGACCCGGTTCTCCCTTCAGAAGTCTCATCTTCAAACACCACAGTCACTGAGGATTCATCTTCAGTTGACACCCCCGCCGAAGAGAATAAGGATGACACCGTCCATATTCTTTTCGTCAACTCCGATTCTGATGAGCATCTGGGCAAAGCGCCCACTCCTTTATCACAGGAAGGAGCATCGTCAGGATCATATCCGGCCGTATATTCGGTCCCACCACCAAGCAACCTAGTTGCGTCCTTTGATTGGAACCAACTAGGCAGACCCCGGTTACCAGCCAGTATACCATTTAGAATTATAGTCCAAATATACAAAATGGTGATGGCTGGAACTATCATTGATGAAGTGGCATCTGTGAGTATCCTGTCCTCTATTGCTTGGAAAGCACTGGGTGGCCCGGCGCTTTTGCCCGAGACAAGGCGTCTCTCGGGTTTTGACAGGGGAACCAGTCGACCATTAGGGATTCTACCTAATGTGCCTATTACCTTGAAAGGGAAGGCCGTCAAGATGAATTTGATGGTCGTCCAAGGACCCTTGGATTATAACCTACTCCTTGGACGGGACTACATATATTGCATGGAAGCAATAGTCTCCTCACTCTTTCGAATAATGTGTTTTCCATACGAAGGAAGAATGGTCAAGCTCGTAGACCAACTTTCATTTCCGGGATCACGCATCGCAAATAGTCACATACCTATCCTGAATGGTCTATTTGATCAAGAAAGGTCTCTACCTCCGGTGCTTCTTCCTGATGAGCGCGAGTGATTCGGGAAAGGAAGGTCGGAACCCAGGGGGCATGCGTCCTGGTCTGCTCTGGAGGCAGAAAAAACCTTGGGTGTAAAGTAGAATTTCCGCGGGAGAATATGACTAGTCCGTACCCCATCCCCCCCTTCATCTTTGAGAATCTTCCTCTGAGCCATCTTCATGGAGAAGAAGGACAAGAAGACAAAGAGAGAGATGGGCTCTCAGAAGGGGTAATTGGGATTGGGGTTGTTCTAGAATAAGATTCTTTTGTTAAAGTTATGTGGGAGGACGGGGGCCCGTTACTCACCTTTGTCTAAATAAGTAGGCTCTGCCAAAGAAGGGGATCCGTTTGCGGCAGCAAGTAGTAACCATCTTTGGATAAAAGGCAAGCCTCACCCATTAAAACAAATGTTTTAGAGGATAAGTAGGGGCAGCCTCCAAAGAAAGAGATTCTATTGCTGCAACAAATTGTAACCATCTTTGTGTATCCTAATGATAGACATCGCCGAAGAAAGAGTTTCCTTTGCGCCAGCAAATAAAACCAATCTTTGGGTAACCTGAAAGAGGTAAGCCTCCCTCAAACCCACCAATGTTTTGTCTATTGAGAAGTGTTCTTCTCTTGTCGCAAAGATCAGTTAAAAACTAGGCTGACGAGAAGACAAGTACCGCGTAAGACCCGCTAAAAATAACGAGAAGACAAGTATTGTTAACATTAGGACTGACAAGACGACAAGTAGATGAGAACACCCAAAGAAAAGCAGAAGTGGAGGAGAGGAGGGGCAACCTTGAAATTATACTTTATACCTGGGGGCATGCAAACCTCTTGGAATGCAAGCACGGGCGGCTATTTTGTTTTTAGTTTTTTAGGTCCTCCCTTTAAACCTGTAGGTCTAAACCGTTAAACTCATAGGATTAGCCGATACCCAGCTTGCATAAAAAGAGGGTATGGGGCAAAGCGCAGGAAGATGAAGCTCTTTAAAAAATAGGAATCTTCCATGAGACCTTACTACTTTATGACTGGTAAAAACGAGCAGTTTTGGCAAAGTTCATGCTCGTTAAAAAATAAATGCAAAACCGAGCAGTTTTCGCAAGAGTTCATGCTCATTAAAAAATAAACACACATGTGAGCAGGCTTCCCCCCAGTGTTCAAGCTCATTCAGAAAAAATGAACCGGTAAATAACCATTTGAGACCGTAAATTCATTAGCCATAAAAGCCTTGGTCGTGTTTGTGCACCGTCACCTCCACTTTTCCTTTGGCCGATCATTCACATCCACTTGATTGTTTACCTATTTTGAGGAACAGCTGCGAAGAGTGATCCCATTTAGCCATCCTTGTAATACTGCCGTGATTGGAAAATTCCAACCTGTACCTGGAATCTGCTGCTATCCCTGTTTATCACTCGTTCCTCAAAATACGAGTCTTCTTTGAGCTCTTTTCACTGACTCGTAAAAAATGAAAAGTTTGCCGAGTTTTGGCCTTCCAGCTCGTTAAAAGGACCGGAAGAGCTATCCCTCCTCTAGATTTTAATCTTTTTGGACCTGAGGGATTATTGCACAAAAATATCGAGCGCTTGTCTGGTTCGGCTCGATAAAGATATCGAACATTCATCCCTTCTGTATTGTTTTATACTTTTTCGGACTTAAGGGATTAGATGACGAAAAAGGACCCCTGGAGTCTACTTTATGTACCCTTTTCAGACTCTCTAAAAATGAAAAGGACCGAGTTGTCTTTGTCACTGGGCTCGTTAAAAATGTTAGATAGCGACAAACTTGTCTTTAGACAAGAATGAGTTTCCCTATCGCTAGGCTCGTTAAAACATAGCGATGGGCTTGCCCGAAGGGCAGGTTATAGATCAAGCATATGTTATCCTCCTCAAGCTTGACAAAAATAAAGAGGTACTGGTCAGAAATGACTGGGGAAAAATTGGGAAGAACCTCAAAGCTTAATGGTAGCAAGTCGCTCTTGAACATGACACTTTTGGCCTCCGTAAATATCGGGTTGGGTTATTATCATTCACCGGTCCCTTCACCATGGTCTCGCCATACCATCCATACATGGGGTAATGCTACCGATCCATCACATCAGTGTCGTTATATGTTCAAGAGATGTCATTCAGAAAGTGTCAACCGGGTCCCATCCACTACCATACATCATCTTTCATCCTTCCATGACCGCCACCCTGAATCATATTTCACAGATCGTTTTCACCATCATCACTAGCTCCGTTCCGTGTCACTGATGTGGGATTCATTAAGGCCCTCCTTTGACGGATCACTTCTTGTCGACATCAGCTCATTATCCAAGAAGTTGATCTAGGAACACCCCCTAAGTACTTTGAAGCTTGCATGCCTCAATGGCAAGTTTCTCACTTCCGGCGATAGGTATACATTAATGACCTTCGACCGGGAGACTTTGCATGGTGTTCGACGTCAGATCCTATATTCACGCCACGTGAATTGTGCTGCAATACCTTGAG
The DNA here is from genome assembly GCA_031772625.1 of Pinus tabuliformis. Lineage (NCBI taxonomy): Eukaryota > Viridiplantae > Streptophyta > Pinopsida > Pinales > Pinaceae > Pinus > Pinus tabuliformis. The sequence goes on from CM062814.1 coordinate 891,466,195, forward strand.
GGTCATCATCATTATCGGTGATTCCTCTCGCGCTTGTTAACAGTTTACATTATTGACTGGTAATCAAGCGATGTCTTTCCATGTTCGACTTCAAGAAATTCTCACATGGATCGACTTGTACTAGAGTGAAGATCGGACAAGTTTGAAGACCCCGGATCTAGTTTCATCCATCCGGGCTGCGATATATATTCAGGAGATAAAAACATAGACATGTGCAGCAGATGAGCATCCTACTAAAAGGATGATAATTAAAAGCAGAGAATTATCCGTCTCTTATCAGACGATCGTTTGTTTATGTACGACAAATGTATTTATAAAGCTGATCATGGGAAATGCCCGCATCAGCTAGATCATGAAAAGAAAATATGAAAAGATAATGTATTGTATTGTATTTTGTTACAGGTCACCTCCCGGCGATTGAATGAACTTCGGATCCTCCTAATAAAGCATTTCACCCGATAAACGACCTCATACTTTAGGGGGCAACTGTTATAGACATTTTTGTGCCTTACAGCATAGAGCATGAAATGTCAATAATCTAAGGGATCCAAAGTCCCTAAACATGTTGTTCTTACCCTTAGAGGAACAAGGTCAGCAAACCACAGCACTGCAAATCAGTTCTCCACTGAAAAACACTCAAAAACAGGTCAGTTTTGGATCATTGCAGCTGCTCCACTAGGCATCTGCGCTGCATAGCAGGTACAACAAAGGCTACCTGCGTTGCATAGCAAGTAGAACAAAGGCTACCTGCGTTGGGCGTACTTGGACATGTGGAGGAATCTTTTTCTCAAAGTGCCAGTGCCCAGGAAGCTTCTAAAAAGACACTTGATGATAAGATTCGCCTAATGATGAGTTAAGAGCTTCTAAAACTCCAAGTGGAAGACAGAAACTCCGAGTGAAGAACTGAAGAACAACTGGAGTTGAAGAGGACAACAAGTCACACATCAAGCTGACTTATCTTCACTCCAAAACTCTATATAAGGATCTCATCCCATGGGATCTAGAAGGCCGGAATTTTGTGCAAAGAATTGCTGTTGGTTTACAGTTGTGAGCATTGGGTGATTGCTTGAGGGAGGTGAAGAAGAGATTTCTCTCCGTCGGGAAGGTGATGCTGGATTGGACCTCTCATGGTTGTATCACCGCCTGAACCTTACTTCCATATATTAATAAAGCATTTGAGGTTCTTCTATTCGCATGTGTTTCAATGGTGTATTGTCTTACTTGCGTCTTTGATTTATGCTAATCCTTGAATCGATTATGAATGCATGCCTCTTGTAGTTTCCTTTTCTTGTCTTATTTGCAGGATCTCGTGTAGCTGGGCCCGTGAGAAGACTTGGATCTGGGAGCAAGTGGCAAACGAAGGAGATTGGATCGACCATTTGCGCAAGACATCGGTAAGTGGATCTTTTCCTTCTATCTCTTGCATGTCATAAAGAAGAAACTTTAGATAGCTTTGCTTTCAGCTGTTGCTAAGGAACTGTCACCCTTAGAGTGGGTTAGGGTCATTCCGAGTTGGATACTTTCCCCCACAACACCCTAGTCCCGCCCCTGGTCTGTGTGGGTGTGGTGACCAAGGTTGGGGCTAGACCTCGACCCTTAACCCCATACTACGCCCACTATAGTTTAAATAAATAATTTGGAGTTCCTTTTAATAAGGACTACCATGCGCGCATTGGTGTATGTGATAGTTTGTTGGTAAGAGGTTTTAGGTTCAAATCACACGAAGACTAATTCGACCTGCACACAAATTTTTAGTGGCCACAGAGGTGCCATGTGGCAACATCTGGCTAGGCCACGTGACGGCCTCCGGTTGGTCCATGTCACCAACAACCCAATCACCTAAATTTACCAATAACACACTGCCAACTTGGGGGGGGGGCGCTAAGCCCTAGCCCCTGGTCCGTGTGGGCGTGGTGACCAAGGTTGGGGCTAGCCCTCAACCCTTAACCCCATACTATGCCCACTATAGTTTAAATAAATAATTCGGAGTTCCTTTTAATAAGGACTACCATGCACGCATTGGTGTATGTGATAGTTTGTTGGTAAGAGGTTTCAGGTTCAAATCACACAGAGACTAATTTGACCTGCACACAAATTTTTAGTGGCCACGGAGGTGCCATGTGGCAGCATCTGGCTGGGCCACGTGGCAGCCTCCGGTTGGTCCACATCGCCAACAACCAAATCACCTAAATTGACCAATAACACACTGCCAACTTAGCACCACTAAGAATCTGCTATATGACGAGATGTCATTGGCTCTTTTTGAAGCCCAATCATTTTATAAATCAGCAGGCCCAGTCAACATGCGACGTCAGCAGTACAGAATGCTGACTATGCAACCCTGCACAAAATTTTTCCTATTTTCCAAATCCATCACAACTCATTTACGAGAGCATACGGCATCCATTTTCCACGAAACTAGTTGCGCCAAATTCAGGAAGACCATATATTCACAATTATTTAGGTTTCGCATAAATCCGACAACTTTCATTTTTGATCATATTTTTGAGCACCAGATCACTCCTCCCCACTGCAAGATTTTGGACCCAAAAATATCTTTTATTACTTAAAAATTAGATGAGGAAACAACCCCCTCACCCTTCCAGTCTCAATCCACTAGCATTTGCCTGAATTCAACAATTTGAGCTTTTCATGAAAACTGATCTTTTTCCTTGATTCTGGAGACCCTGTCTTATTGTTTTAGATACCATCTTACTGCAATTCCCAAGAATTTTCAGAACAACTAACTGTCATTGAAGGAACAAACATAATCCCTCCTTGGTCATCAATCAAAGGAAACTTAATCAACTTCAAATCTTTCTCACCTAGAACATTGTCGACATGACGATGTTTAGCTTTTCTTGCCTTGTGCTTGGCTAGACTCTTGGCCAAGTGTGTTCTCCATTTCCATGAACCACTTCGAAACCCCCAAGAATAAATTGTGGAACCTATGCCTTATTTTTCAATTTTCTTCGGTTGTTTCTCTTTGATCTTTGCACCCTTTAGCATCGACATCTTGTTCCCATCACTGTTCAACAATGATGTATGTTGTTGCAATTTTTTCTCATCTTGTTTACCTCTTTTAGAAGGAAACATGTTAGAGCCCTGAACAACTTATTACAACCATTAGAAACCTTAATGAAATCAACTTGTTCATTTGATTCATCTCCTTTAAAGGCCTCATTCACAACATCTCTATGCTTGAACATTAACAAAGCAAAATTTTGACTTGCATTCACAATTCTCTTCATTTGTCCTGCATGCATAAGAGACAAACTCATCTTGTTCCTATGTGCTCTAACTATGTACTCATTTCCATTCTTGAACAAGTGGTATTTATTCTCATGGAGATGAAATATTTCCCTCCTATCATAAAGATATGGGCGTCCCAAAACAATACCTAAAATATCAAGCGGAACTACATCAAGTTCAACTTTGTCAAGAAAGTTTGCAGTAATTGCAAATATAAGGATGCACTTCCTTGTTACCTACAAATTTTCATTATTACATATCCAACCTAAGGGATAAGGTCTTTAATGTGGAATGGTTTCTATATTTAACTTCTTGACTAAGTCTTCAAAATTCAAATTTGCTTGAGAACCACTATCAAATAGCGTGTCAATTTTGGTATGATTTGAAATAACTCTACTGTGGAAATTTTCAATTCTTGTTTCATCATCTTGAGTATAATTGGAACAACTTTAAGAACTAGTGCTTGCTATGTTCTTACCTTTCAAACCCATCATTTTAATCTTGGTTTCATCTCCTGAATTAGAACCTAAGTCATGTTTTATAATTGCAGTTGTTTTCTCCTTTTCTTTGTTTTTAAGTTTATTGGGTTTCAACTCTAGATGGAGTTTCCAACAATGTTATTCATCATGGCCATTTTTCAAACAATTTTTTCATGTGAGCTTTTATTTTTTTCATTTTAATAGAAGCATTCTTTTTCCCTTTTCCCTTAAACTTACCCTTTCCTTTTTCTCCAATTTCAAGGGAACTATTACTTTTCTCTTCTAAAATATGTTTCCCTCTTGCTTCTAGAAGTGTGGCTTGAACACAAACCTCATCTAAATTTTTGGGATTGAACACAAGAATAGTGTGCCTAAGATAGTTGTGTAAATCTCCAATATATTTTAATAAAGTGTCTTGAGATGACAAATTTACACCCAGTACTAGTGCTCTTCTCCTAAACTCTTGAGTATAATTTTGAACACTTTGTCCTTTTCCTTGTCTAAAATTCTGCCAATCCATAATTGCTTTCTGCATATAAGCTAATGGATAAAACTATCTTCTAAGTGCAACAATAAAATCTATCCAAGAGGTTGAGACCTTACCATGCTTTCTCATATCCTCTTGTGTTTTGGCTTCCCACCAAATCAATGCAACACTTTCCAACCTTAATGAAGCCAACTAAATCTTTGTTTCATCATCCTTGATGTTTTGAATCCTGCAATATACTTCAAGTTGACACAATTATCAAGTATTTTAGCATTCACTTCACCATCATACATAGGAAAATCAAATTTAATATCAAGTTTCAATAAGGGAGTTTTACCATGACCCTTTGGGGTATGTGGAGGTGTTTGAGTAAAGGTTGTTGTGGAAGAGGATGGAGATAATTGTGAAGATGTAGATGAAGGTGGAGGAGGTGGTGGTTTACCTCCGTTCCCTTTTGAAGGCTTTTCCTCATCTCATCATTTTCCTCCTGAAGAACCCTCTCCATTTGGAGGCTTGGAGCTCTCACCCTGCAATATTGTGTTTCTCTCTTCATAGAGAACTTCCACCATATGGGTCATGTCAAAGAATTACTTTTTGAAATTCTTCTCATCCTTTGACATATTATCAGCTCCTCCTTCATGAGACATGCTTACTGAAGCTTCAGGAACAACTTGAGGTGAAACTTGTGGTGGAGATTGTGGCAAATGTGCTCTCCTTGTCCTTGTCCCAAATTGAGAACCTAAACCCACAAGATTTCCTTCTCCTCTATTGAGCTTCAACCTTGTAAGAATCAGAACACTTGCAAATAATTAAATCCTCATAACAGCAAAGAAAACCTATGCTCTGATACCAGACTTGATCTGTATATATATGTGCTTGAGGATGATGTAAATTGAAAGTTAATAAAAGGAGTTTTTATGGCTCTTTAAGATGAATTCATTCATACACATATTAAAACATGAATTTAACTCATAAATTGTAGAAACTTGCATAGAATAAAACCATAATAGTAACCTGTTGTGCTATACAACAACACCCCCCCCCCCCCATTTCAATTTTTCTTAATTTTATGCTTGGATACTAAATAGGAAATAGGGTCCCTTTATTTTATAAAAAGCAATAAAATCTTTATACATAAATCAATTTCTTTGTTTCTCACTTTTTAAATAAAAGTGCTTCAAAAAACCCTCTAAAAACAACACACATCACATGCGCTTAAGGCCAAAAGCATTCAATCTAAATATTAGTGTAGTAATGCGAAGTTACCGCACAATCCTAAATGTTAGGCTTCTTAAAACAATTCATTGGTGAACATGTGATTGCGATAAAACTATCGCATATCGCATATCGCCAATTCCAATAAACAAGCTATAATGGGCCATTGAAACTTTGCGATGCGATAAGATTCTCACATATCGTTAAAAACTGTATGAAGCCACACTTGAAAACTTGTGATGCGATATGTATTGATCGCATATCGCAATCCCAGCAGAGATAGATAAGAATCACTTCGAGGGAATGCGATGCGATGTTAAATATAAATAAAGTGATAATAAAAAGAAAAAATTATGCGAGCAGGTAAATAAATATTTCCCCAACTCTTTGTGCCAAGTCATCATACATCACAATTGCATAAATTCTAAAGGCTTTTAGAACATGGCGATACACCTCCCGATTTGCAATATGTGATGGCTCTCAAAATATTAAAATAATATATATTGAAATCGTTCATCGCAAATCAAAAGATTGATGGCATACATTCTAATTATGCCTTGGGAAGACTGCGATGTGATCTATTTATTGAAGTATTTAAGTTTGACGTCATTCAATATAGTGAGGCATTGAGAACAATAATGACTTCATTCCTTCAAATATTTTGTCTTGCATGTTAATATCAGCTCATAATATGAAACATTTCGCACCAAATGCTCCTGCCCTGATCTTCAACTATATTATTATCACCACTATCCGTTCAAACATTAGCTGCTCTAAAGGTTTAAATTTATCGCTCTTTGCTATTTCATATAATTGCAGTTTGAATCTCGAAGTATGCAGCCAGCTAAAATGACAAAGAAAGCCCGAAAGATGAAAGCTTCCCTTGCAGTAGCCGAAGAAACAGAAAAGGTTGTGTTAATCTCAGATACGACATGCCAGGATTGTGGGGAGATTTCATGGGAAGGAATATATGATATGTTGGAAAAGGAAAACCCAAAGGTAACATAAGGATACGCAACGACTAACGTACCTGTAGAGTTAGAGAATACACTTAGTGATTTAGCCGATTCTTTCCTTCACCGAATACTGACCCGCGCAAAGATTTTTCCATACAATGACATGGTAAAATGGGTAGTTGAAGGTATCAACATAACAGATAGAACACTCTTCACATCTAATGGGAGAATATTTGGGTCCTTCAAGCCTGAGGATTTGAAGAAAATGTATCATCTTCCAGAGCCTCAGAAGTGCTACAACAAATCATTCCTTGAAGCTTTCATGAAGGAAAATGAAGTAGAGTCCGACCCCATCAAAAAATGGAGGCATTTCCCCAACAAACACAAGCACGATTCATCCGATATGTATTCTGTGGACTCTCTAGCGTCTCCATATCATTATGTTGCCGCAATGATGTGTAGATTATTTGGAAGCCCCAATTTTGCTAAGTTTTCCATTGAAATGGTTCCCTTAATAGAAGCGGCTCTGAATTCTTATGTGATGGATTGGGCAACCATTCTATCAGATAAAATGTCTGTCCAAATACTTGATTATAGGAAGAACAGGTTTGTTACCACCCGAGTGGTTCCCCCATTTTATATGAGCACATATATAGTTGACACCATTTGTTTTAACTCTGATTTTCCTATCATGGGATGGAAATGGACTGTGCAAGACCAAACCCCTATCCATCTTTACCATAAAGACATGTGGCAAAAGCAATATAAGAAGCATTTTTACAAAATTTGCCATGGCTTCATCCTACCCATTCATCAGGCCATCTTTAATAGACTAGCCCCTCAGCTGTCCGAGGAAGCCAGCATCAATCTAACTTCAATTGGAAGTTGGTTTGGGGAAGAATTGTTTACATACGTTAGGATTTATGGTAGCATCATTAATCTGAATGTCCTTCCTCTATATGTACCAGATAAACTATTGGCTAGGGAAATAGCTTGTCAGAAGGTTGAAAAGGGCCTTACAAAAAATCTCAAAGACGCCAAGAAACAGTTATGGCCTGCCTTTCCAATCCAATGCAGTATCTATTCGTTGCATGACTACAAACATGCATAGGCTAAAGCTGAGAAAATAAGGGGTCTGAACCTAGCTATTATTCCTAGAAGACAATATGACCCTAATAAAGTTGCTTATAATTTTACTACTCAGGTAAAGGTTAAGCAATTCATCCATGAAAAACATGAATTCAATGACTTTTTCAGATCAACAGAGACATTTGCGCAAGTGAGCCATCTCGTAAAGATCAATCTGGGACCAGGAAAAATGGACCAATTCATTTAGTACATGGTACAAAGACTTCAGTGAGTACCACTGGACTTATTGAACACTACACCGGTCATCCATTAAACATGGAAAATCACAGATAAAACTTCTAGTGAAGCCAAGACAAGCGAGAAAGCCAGTGAAAAGTTGGACACAGATGTTCACATTAATCCGCTATTGATCAAATAATGGGAACAGTTTGACCTTCAGATTAAGGGTCAAAGTGATACCCAAACTATTATCACGCCGCAATCTCCCTTAGCACAACAACCCATAGTTCATGATCCTGTGGTTGGAAAGGCATCCAGCAAGGATTCAACTGCAAGGGAAGTTAAGATAATCCCTGATAATCCTTCATCATAGATTATATTGAGTATTGAGGAAATTCCACCGTTGGATGTGTTTTATAGCCCTAAACATAGGGTTGTTCTCAAAAGGCAGAGGAAGAAGAGGAAAACAGACCAAGTATTGTCAATTGTCTCTCAAGATGAATACATGAATGTCATTTGGAAAGATTCAGAAGCTGATCCCTTCGAAGACTTGACTAAATTATCTTAGTTTGTAGGTGCATATATGGCTACCACGATCGATAAAGCAACTAAATTTAATCTATTGATCAAGGAAAAAGATCAAAAGATTAAACAACTTGAAGATCAACTAAAGGCTGAGAAACAGAGGATTAATCAGCAGGCAATTGAAAGACAGCAACAACTATCCCAAGAGTTTGAACAACTAAAACTAGTGCATCATGAAGAGATTAAAGCTAAGGATTAGCAAATAATGCAGCTACAACTCTCGATAGAGTAGTTCAAAGAAAATCCTAAAGTTGAAGAGTTTATAAAAGAAGCCTTAGCAATAAATAATTTTTTATCTCAACAGCTAACCCAACTCTGCCAAAACATATCCCTCATTCATCCATTTTGCATCAAAACCAACACGCTGGTAGATCAAGTAGTCAATTCCAGATTGGAATTCAAGGAAGCAGATGATAAGATTATAGATTATATCTCTTGGAAAAAGACAGAAAAGGGAAGGGCTACTAAATTACCAATGATTAAAGAATCTCATAAAGAGATATTGTTCTCAGAATGGGAGACACAACTGATCAAAGCAGAAAGAGCAACTTCAAGGGCCAGGGCAGCAAGGAATAATGTCATTGAATTGATAAATGATAATTTACATAGTGCCAGCCTAATTTTTGAGTGCACCCCTGAAAATATTCCTAAGGTAAAAGCATTGGAAAAACAATGGAAGCAAGATTCGAACACCAGAGAAGAAAAACTCAAAAAAATTAAAAGGCCTCAAATGGGATACGCATTGGATCTATTTTCAAACTGCATAGCCAACAAATGACAGTCAAATGTCTTGCGAATGCAGTCGATCGCATGAACCTGAACTCTTAGATGCGGTGTACATAGGTCAATTGCATGCTAGGATGAGTCATCCACCAGAAGTCCAAACTATGCTCGAGATTTGTCAACTAAAGCCACAGGAGGAATGATAGATGCAATGCATCTTTTGAAGTTATTTGCAATTCTATTTTTGTCATGAAATCCCATATTTTTAGAGAGGTTGTTCCAACCACTCCAAGCATCTTTTACAAATACTTTGTTTTTATTTTCACTATAAAGACCGTTTCATGTCATTTTAGAAAGGGTCCTGTTAGAGCCTAGATTGACCTTAGGCTGAAGGGAGGTAATCCTAGGATAACCACAAACCAAGCTTAACCTGGTAGCTAGCCCTACTAGGTCGAGAGAGGGCTATCTCCTTGTCAATATCAGTTGAGATGACTGAATCAAATATAGGTTTTAGGCTAGGTATAGTAGCTCTAGGGTTTTTTGGTTGATTTTGATGGTTTTTTTGCTGGATCAAATGGAGCAGGCAGCTTTGGGTCCTGGAAATCAAGTCAGAATTGCAGGGTGCTCTGTGCGTCAAGGTAGGTAGGTGTTTAAGCACTTGGAATTGAGTAAAATGGTAGATCTAAGACTGGTGAGGAGCTGAGGAGGGCATGTAGAGATCATGAGTCCTCTTCAAACAGCTGAAAACATCAAAAACTAAATGTATTCCCAAGGCAGAGAACTGTTACCAATGTATTATACCTATCTATCTTGATTTCATTTAGTTTAGAAGAATGAAGTAGATTTTGGCACACATAGCTCATGAGAAAAAATAATGACAAAAGGAGAAACAATGCAAAAACACATTACCACAAGAATCCCACAAAAATAACTGCAAATCTTGGTTTATTTTCTTGCCAAACTATTGTAGAGATGTACAATGTAGCTCAAAGAATCCAAGAGAGTCCAACCTTTTCCAACCTCAACAAATGACTAAGAAAACACTTGATATAGGCATAAAACCACCTATGCTAACCATCAAGGGTCGAATCCAAGAGATAAGGGACTATTACAACCATTTCCAAACAAGGAACAAGAATATAGGCAGTGGAACAACTTGCCTCTATATGTATGGAAATTGATTCATTGACCCCCAAACCACCTCAAAATGATGAATCTACCCTCTAAGGTCATTTTAAATTTATATTTACATAGCATAGCATCATTTATAATCATAAATTCATCCAAGATGAAAGAAAAAGTCAACTTGTAGAAAAAATAGGCGAGATTTTGATTTTTGAGCAAACTGGTTCTATGCGTAACACCATCTGTCCTCTACATAGCGCCACTTCTCAGTTGATTTTGGAGGCCTTCCCCTTAGAAAAATTGAGCCCAACATATCTCATTGGAAAGGTCTTCCTATTTGGTTTTTGGAACATCTTGAATTTTTTCATTTGGAGGTCATTTGCCCCCTCAAAAGTGGAATAGACCAAGGTTGCTTCTTGTGTGTCCAAAAAGAGGTAGAGAGGCTATTTTTTGATGGTTTTTTAACCTTTAGGTGACCACGATTTGCTCCCAAAATGCTGAAAATTTTAGGGATTGATGTTCTCATCATGATGAATCTGAATATGCAAACCATTTCTCCAAAAAGTCTCTTAGTCAAAAGCGTAGCACCAGTGGCGCTACGCACCTAATGCAATTTTCTGTGTTGGAAAATTTCAAAATTTAAAAATGACAAAAACTCACCAAAACTTGCCCAGATTCGGCACAAGGCACTCTCATTAATTTCTTTGATGGGATAGTGAGGTCTAAACCAAGATTTTTAGCTTTTCATGCTCCTTTTTGCTTCTCAAGGCCTTCCTCAACCTTGCCTTAAGCTTCCTCATCCTTATATTGCATATTTTGTTCCGAGTCATATAGTGATAGGCCATGTGAAGAAGCATCTTCTTTTCTCTATTGGCCTTCTCAAGTAGATTTTCAAGGTGTATGTTGACCCTTTCGAGCCAAGTTTCCCAGTATTTCTCAATCTCTTGCTCAATGGAGGTCATCTTGACCTTTGTTCCACTTTTCACCCACATTTGGAATGCCTATAGCCTCTGAAATGACAGCTGGTGACAAAGTGTTATGAAACTAGCTCACAAAAAGATAGAAAAGAGAGATCCACGCCTTAGAATTCAGCCTCTTCGAGGGGGCAACCTCCTTTACATTACATAAATGAGCAATTCTTCGATGATACAAATGAAAAGACCTCCTTTCTATATATAGGAGTCTAAGGGGTCATAACATAATCAGAGCCGACATAACAATAATAATGTAAGGGCACAATAATAACAATAGTGGGCTTCTATGGGGCACAATAGTAACAATATGGGCACTACATGGGTATATCAATATAATAAGTGGGTTATACTAATAAAAATAAGGGGTTACACTAGTAGTATAGGGGCCTAACATGCCCCTCTCCTTCAAAAAGCGTTGTCCTCAACGCTTGAGTAGTTCTTGATGCTTCTGTATAAAATTCTTGTCCTCCCATGTGGAATATTCAGCAGGTAAGTTCTTCCACTTGATGAGATACTCTGAAATTGATCGATTTCGTAGCTGTCGGGTTCTTGTTTCTGTGACTGCTCCAGGTTCCAATATGATTTTTCCTTCCTCTTCAATTTCTGGCAATATTGTTTGAATTGGGATCTTTTGCAACTTTTGAATAAGTGGCCATACTTCTTTGTCCTTCTTCAATTCATCCCTTGCTTCGTTTATCCAATCTGGTTGGATAATAGAAATAGCACAAAACAATGCTTCCACATCATCATCCTTGAAGAGTCTTCCGATTCGGTAAGGTATCCATTTTTTAAGTCCATGTAGTATTGCCAACATTTCCTTCTCATAAATAGCTTGCTTGAGATGTAGCAGTAAAAAGACCCAATCACCTACATCAAAACAATTTTCACTACAATGTTGATCTACCTGTTGCTTCGTTTGATTTTGCACCAAAGTGGCATTATCCTTTAAAAGTTGGAGAACTTGTTGTTGATGCTCGATGTGATCTTTCTTTGCTTGAACCTTTTTCTTCTTGATATGTCCTTCTATCTCTAGAGTTTGAGTGGTAATTTCTTCCAATCCTTTACAAGATATGGTCAGATTCATTTCTTGATGCTCGATGTGATCTTTCACTTCTTGAAAATTTTTCTTCTTGATATGTCCTTTTATCTTGATAGTTTCAGGAGTGGTAATTTCAACCAATGAATTACAAGATATGGTTGGATTCATTTCTTCTTTCTCGATGTGATCTTTCACTTCTTGCACATTTTTCTTCTTGATATGTCCTTCTATCTTGAGAGTTTGAGGAGTGGTAATTCTTGCCAATGCTTTACAAGATATGGTCTGATTCATTTCTTCTTTCTCTGAGGTGGGGTCCTGGAATATATCCTCTTCTTTTGATGTTTCTTGATCCTTTTCTTCCTCATCTTCATATTCTATGTAAAATAATTTCTTCTCAGCACACTTATGACCTTTAGTGCATTTGCTATCACAATTGTAACAAAGCCCCTTTTCTCTTTTTTCTTCCAATTGTTGTGGTGTAACCCTTGTAGGTTGTGGAAGGTTGGGAGAAACAACACTTCCATCTTTATAGTTGTGAGGGGTATGCTTCCTGGTTTCCATAATTTTGCTTTCCACTATGTCACAAAGCCCTTTTACTCTTTCCAGTTGTTGTGGTGTTGCTCTAAAGAAGGTGTTGCTCTTTGTATCCTCATAATGTGTTATCATTTCCTCTGTGAAAATTGACCACATAACAAGTCGTTTATGAGAACAAAGCCCTTCATACCATAAAAATTGATCCGGTTCTAAATATGAAGATGCAATACATACCTTTTGTAACAGTTGTACACCATGTAGATCAAAATATTGCTCCATTTGAAGTATCCAACTTACCGGATCCTTGCCATCAAACTTCCTCATCTTGCTTTTTCTTGATTTTAGGAGCTCGATATTAAAACGACTGTAACTCTGTAGTTTCGGATCTTTAAGTTCTGAAATTGTGACCTATAGTAGCCCTCTATGTCCTCTTTCTAATGCCACAAGTCTGACCCAAATTGGATTCTCCAAGGAAGAGTTATGTGAAATCTCCCACAGTGACTTGCTTATAGACTAGTTCAGTAGAGCAAACTTGTACGACATGCCACGAGTCACTGTTTCGACCTTTGGATCTGAAACATACATACAAGAAACTACAGTTTGTCCTCTTTCTATACCTTCTTACAAAATTTAAATCCGATCCCCAGAGAGAAAGTTATGATGATTTTCCCCAGGTCACCTGTTTTGAATGTAATTCAGGAGTCTGCAAAAAGACCAACTTCCTCAGATCATATCTCCGCAAATATCGTGCGAAAAGCTCTGAAATTCGGACCCAAGGTTCAGCGTGATTTCTTCTCAAATGGGTTTTTTTGCGACTTCTGAAACATCACAGAAAAAAATTTATAGCGAAAATTCCACGATGACCTGTTTGGAGCAGCGAAACCCTAGAATCCAAAGCTCTGATACCAAATGTTATGGAACTAGCTCATAAAAAGATAGAAAAGAGAGATCCACGCCTTATAATTCAGCTTCTTCGAGGGGGAAACCTCCTTTACATTACATAAATGAGCAATTCTTCGATGATACAAATGAAAAGACCTCCTTTCTATATATAGGAGTCTAAGGGGTCATAACATAATCCGAGCCGACATAACAATAATAATGTAAGGGCACAATAATAACAATAGTGGGCTTCTATGGGGCACAATAGTAACAATATGGGCACTACATGGGTACATCAATATAATAAGTGGGTTATACTAATAACAATAAGGGGTTACACTAGTAGTATAGGGGCCTAACACAAAGTGAATGTAACCCCAGCAAGGTTTACCTCATTGTTGTCCAAGTGTGTCACAAACAACCTTGTTAATTCATGATGAGATTTTACCCTTTCCAACATTTCACAAAAACCAAGACATGACTGATGTCTGAAACAAGAAAGGGTAAATGGGCAGGCTTGCAGCTCCCTCAAACTAGTGGGCTCCTCTCTAATATGTTTTTCTCACTTATGAGGCCTTCTGCCCTGAGTGTCTCTCTCCCTGGAACTGTCACTATGTTTTTCTTCCTCCATTTCATACTCACTGTCCCTCTCCATTGTTGTACAGTTGTTTGTCTTTATGGTAAATGAAGAGTGGTGGACTGGTGAATGAGGATATGATGAGTATGAAGAGATTTAAATAAGAAAATAGGTGAGGGTAAAGTAGAATGGAAGGGATGTAGGGAGTGAGTGGGGTTAATGAATAGTGTAGGGTTTAGGAGTATTGTAGGGTTTGGATGTATGGGTATAGGGTTTGGGATGTAAGGGTATAGGGTTTGGGAGTAATGGTAGGTTTTGGGAGTATTGTAGGAAAAGGTTTAGGGAGGGGATTATGTATGGAAGGATGAGTTGTAGGGAAAAAATGAAAGATGATATGGGACATCAGTAGTAATGAGTGTATTTGATAGATAGCAGCAATTAGGGTTTGATATTTTAGAGGGACAACACACTCAAAACCAATGCAACAATTCTTAACTGCAAGGATAATGATGTTACTTACTTGCAATGGAAGAATTTGGGTGTTTTGAAGCAATTTGATAAATTTTGGTAGCGATTTGAAGCTCAGATGACAGGTGCATAGCACACTTCCTATGTGCATACCGTAGCTCCTGTGCATAGCGCCCGTTCAAAAAAACAAAGGAGAAAAAGGCCAGGTGCGTAGTGCCACTCCTGTGCGTAGTGCCAAGTTTTGGTGTGTAGCACCAAGCTGTTTCTTCCAAAAACACAGTAGTTTCTTCCCTTTGCTCAATGATCCCTTAAAATTGCAATTTTTCTCATAAAATTCAACTCAAACAATGAATTAACTTGAGAATGAAATGGCTTTTATATGGATTGGGCACTTTTAATTTTTCACTCTCCAAAACCCACTTTATAATGTCTTTGGCTTGTTCAAATACTCTGTTTTTTGGATGCTTGACTTTTTGCTTAAAATTGATGAACTAATGCTTGATGATCTTTGCTTTTGCAGTGGCATGTCTTTGGAAATATCAGCAGGTGACCAGGAGCAGCATGAGACTTCTTAATTACATATGAGAAATGATGAAATTACATGAAAATTACAAATAAAAAACAATGCTCTGTTTTCACCTCAAACTGGTTTTGAGGTGAAAAACTTATTAAATTTACAAATTATGATTTTAAAGCTTTCCTGATGATTATTGTCATCCTCATGTGTCTGCTGACCCTTATTGGTCAATGGTTACTGAAAATTTGACATGGTGAAACCCTAATACCTAATGAAACTGAAACCCTAAGACCTAAGACCTATTTGATGAAATAAATTGAAAAGGAAACTGGACCTGAACCATTGATTGAATCACACATGAAAAACGGTCAGCAGATATGTGTCATGAGGGAAAAATTGAAATGTGCCTACCATCAGTTGATCCATGACCTAATGGAATGCAACTCATTGAGAATGAGACTCCTAAAATGAATGCAAAAGAGTGAATTTTGATCACTGATGGCAGTGTGAAGACACTGACACTAACAGGTCCTGAATTTGTATTAAAAATTGGATTGAAGAAGAGAGCACTTTTGCACTTCTTAATTTATTTTTTGTAGAGAGCAAGGATCAAGGTTCAAACTTTTTTTTGTAAGAAGACTTCAAAATGACTTGCATTTCTGTATATTTTTTGGAGTTTTCAAAAATAAAAAGGAACGAACCAGATTGTTACTTCAGTAGCATGTTCAAATACATATGGTACTTATATCTATGTCATTTTGTTTCATGTTAGGCAATTTAACGTTCTTTTGATTCAATATTGTTGTATATGTGACTGTCCACTCAATTCTGCATTTATATCACTTCTGAATAATTCTGGAATTGATATCCTGAACATGTATGCTGGCAATTAATGTTATTATGATATGCGATCTGTCTTACATTACTTTGTTTGAAGTAATCATCATTCATGCTTAACTTCTGTAATTGATTGATTGATCTTTATTAGTGATTGATTACCTGAAGTCATCATAAATTGCATAAATATTGAGTTACCTGGGTTAAATATATATATATATATTCATATATTTTCAGAAGTATTACCATTCAAACCATCTATCATCCTTTCACATATTTTAAATGCCCACTCATCAAAACACATCTTTATAGGGAAATTGGTCCCATATTATCCAATCGGAGCCACCATATCAAACGAAAAAGGAACTATATTAAGGGCTAGATCGGGTGGCTATCCCCCAATGTTGTTGCAGCGATTTTAGAGGCTTCAACATTTTTGGCGCTAGAAGGAGGGCTTGACTGTGAATGGCGAGTAAATCTAAATCTACAGGCCATTCTAAGAGTAAAACTCCGTCACCATCACCTCTAACTTCTCCCTCGCATTCTAAATCTCCTATTCCCAAGTGAGAAATTGAAAAGAAAAATACAAAACCCATTGCTAAAACCCTAAACAAGCCAGACAGTCCTTCTTCTGAACCTGCTGAAGTACAATCTTTGATTCACAAACTTCAGGGGATTTCAATATCCCAAGAAGAGTCTGAGTTATCCCAAGGCAGTGTTACTTCTCAATATATCCCATCGCAGCTGCTAACTAGGGAAAAGAGTGAAAATCTTGGTATCCCACCAGTTGAATTCCCTCTACCAAGTCGAAAAAGGGCTAGAAAGACACCATCAGAATCTAACAACGAGACTCTGTCCTCATCATCATCCATTCCATCTATACCATTACAAGGTCATACATCTGTTTCCCAACTTCAGATCATAGCCCAAACAGGTACAAGATCTTCAACATATTCTACCCAATCACTTTCAACCGCTTCTTCACCCTCTTCTACTAATAGCTCAATAATGGCATAGAATCAACCTCAACCGAGGCCATGGACCAACCCAGGAACTGTCAGAATGCCTGCAACTTTGACCCAATTGCCAACACATCCTGGAAAATGGTTACCTGAATTTAATACTGACAATGGCCTATTAGCGGAAGAACATATAACATTTTCATGTTATCTATTAACTTGAATGGAGTAGTGAAAGAATATGTTGTTGTAAGACTATTTCCATACACTCTACAAGGAGCAACAGGATCATGGTACGTTTCATTACTTCCAGGTTCTATCAATAGCTGGGATGCTTTTCAAGAGCAATTTCTAACTAAGTTTGGAGATGATAGGTCTACAACAACTTTGATTAATGACCTCTCCAACCTGAAAGCCGAATCAAAAGAACTCATTAAGGACTTTAACTCACGCTTCAATAAGTTATTAAATAAAATACCTGTGGCATCCAAGCCTAGTGAGGAGGTCCAAAATGAATGGTACATTTATACTTTGCCTTCAAACATAGCCATCTTCATTGATAGAGCTACCAAACCAACATTAGCATAAAATATGAAGGAAGAAATAGATATTGAAAAACGTATCCTGGCTTTGGAAAAGAAAAATGCTCTAGAGGAAAGGAAATCCAAGAAAGTTACCTTTAGAGATGATTAAAAGAAGAAAGAAATCAAAGATCCATATGACATGGAAGGCCTACAAAAAGTTCTTAAAACTATGTCCAATGAAATGGTAGAAATCAAAAAACAGGTGGTTGAAACTTCTACAAAAAGACCATTTAGGAATATTTAAAGAAATCAGCCAACTAACCCTAAACCACCTAATGCCATATCTAATGCAGAATATGATTTAGATGATGATGAGGAAGAAGATACAATTTTATCAGCCGAAGAAATAGAGGAAGATGAAATAGTTGAATGTCATGGAGTGGGACTTTATTCTACCTAACTCCGATAATGAAAGTGAACAGGAAGCTCTACCAATAAATACTAGAAGTAAGAGTATCATAGAGCCTAATAAGTCAAATCAAAAGAAGAAAAATTCAAATCATGTTACTGAAGGGAAAGTTACCACAAAGAAAACTCCATTTTCATCTCCCCAAACTCAACCATATTCATCCAATCCTCCCTCATCATCAAAAATGCTAGCAGTTTTGGATTCCATGGATTGTAACATAGTGGAAGATATGAAGAAGACTCGAGCAAATATTTTTCTGCATGAACTTAGTAAGCTCAAGCATCAACAAAAGTTGTTGCTTAAAGAATTAAATGCAGTACCTTCTTCTCCTCTTCCAACTAGTGTTTTATCCAAGGCTGCTAGAGGATCGGGTAAACCACCATCTGATAAGGTGGATTCTACCGATGCCATTTTAATTGGGGATAGATCAAATTCTCATACTCCTCCTTTTCTCTTGACTTATGAGATCTATAATAGAAATTTGCATAACTACTTGATTGATTCAAGGACTTCATCAAAAATAATGCCAACATCAGTTTGCTCCAAATTAAATATTGAACCCCAGAAGTCTGCAGTCCATATTGTCCAATTAGATCGAACTAAGGTTCAAGTTTTAGGAGAAATAAATTTAGTTACTATTAGACTATCTGCTAATCCAAGGGTTGTTCAAAAAATTGATATATTAATTGTTGACATCCCTGATTGTTATGGTTTAATTCTTAGCAGAGATTGGTCTGAAAACTTCATGGTTATATTTCAACTAATTGGTGTCACATGTGGCTTTCCTATAATGGAAAGCCAAATCAAATCAGAATTGACCGTGAAAAACACTTGACTCACACAGTAACTGAATTCAAAGAAGAAAATCAACCTGTAGCCTTCAATAATAACATTCTTGGAAACTATTCGGCTAAATCATTTTTTGGGAACTTCAATGCTCAGCAATCTCCTTTTTCTGTTAATAGTGTCATATCACAAGTTGAAAATTTCTCCCGTACCGATACTTCTAAGTGTGTTAATGTTGTAGATGAACTTGTAGATAAACCTGTAAATAAGCCTTTATTTTGGTCTTTGTATTTTGATGGATCTAAATCCAATGACGGTGCAGGAGCAGGATGTATTTTAGTCAGTCCTGAAGGAGAAAAAATGATGTTATCATGTAGATTAGAATTTGAGTGTACCAACAATACTGCAGAATATGAAGCATTGATTCAAGGTCTTTATAAAGCAATAGGCTTGAATATCTAATATCTGAAATTATTTGGTGATTCCGAAGTTGTCATTAAACAAGTGAGAAACACTATCCATTGTCTTTCGAGGCATTTGAAACATTATCAATCACTTATTCAAGATCTTATAACTCATTTTCTGCCATTTGATGTTTCTCCTATTCCCATATCACAGAGTGCAACAACAGATCTCCTGGCTAAAGTTGCTTCTAAACTCCTTCCATCTGAGGATTATAGTCTAGATAGATTTTCTATTGAATTAATTTTTCGGCCATATGTCCCAGATAATGTCACCAATTGGCATGTGTTCAATCATGATGAGGATATCCTAAATTTCTTGACATATTAAGGATCTTATGACGATCAAATCATTGATGAAAGTGATCATGATCTTTACTTAAAACAGAAATTCAAAGAAAATCCTATTCCTAAATATGTGGTTAAACTGGAAGATCTTTATGATATTAAGGATAGATTCAAAAAGGTCACTAATGCAAAACTTCAAAGTTCAAATTTAAGGTCTGAATTAGTAAACCTTAGTATAGATACCAAACCACAAAATGTTAATCTGGGGCTTGGACTTTAACCTGATGAAATATTTTCTTTCATCCGATTATTGAAGAAATACAAAAATGTTTTTTCTAGGAATTATGAGGATCTAACGACCTATGATACCTCTATTATTCAACATACAATTCCAATGATTTCTAACTAGAAACCGGTACAACAGAAATTAAGAAAAATTTACCCCAATCTTGAGAGTCAAATCAAACAGAGTTGAATAAACTCCTTAAAGCCAAAATAATCTTTCCTGTCAGACATTCAAAATGGGTCTCAAATTTGGTATCTGTCAGGAAAAAGAATGGTGATATTAGGGTTTGCATAGATTTTAGAAATCTCAACAAAGCATGTCAAAAAGATAATTTTCCATTACCAACAATGGAACAGATATTTCAATTAGTAGTTGGCTCCAAGTTAATGTCTTTTCTTGATGATTTTTCAGGATATAATCAAATCCTGGTACATCTAGATGATAGATTAAAGACTACGTTCAAAACCAAATGGGGAACATATGCTTATCAGAAAATTCCTTTTGGTTTGATAAATGCTGGAGCTACTTTCCAACAAGCCATGGATATAGCTTTCAAAGGTTTGATCAATAAAACAATCGTTGTTTACTTAGATGACATAATTGTTTACTCTAAGAAAAAAAGAAACCATTTGCATGATTTGAAGAAGATCTTTGAATTTTGCAAAAAGTATGGGATTTCCTTAAATCCCAAGAAATCATTATTTTCTCTTAATCAAAGTAAAATTTTAGGGTTTATTGCATCCAAAAATGGCATATACATTGATCCTGATAGAATAAAAGAGATTTATGATATCCCTTTGCCACATAATAAGAAATCTATGCATTCGTTCTTGGGACAAATAAATTTTGTGAAATGATTCGTTCCTGATTTTTCTCATATTGTTTTACCCTTGCAATCCATGTTTAAGAAAAATTCAGTTTTCAAAAGGGGACATAACGAAAGAGAAGCTTTTGATTCGATCAAAGAAATCTTTAATGCTCCTGGATTGAATACTCCGAATTTTTCTAGTCATTTTATTTTGTATTATTTGGCCACTGAATCATCTTATGTTGCTGTTTTAACACAAATCAATGATCAACAAGTGGAAGCACCCATATCTTTCTTTAGTTCCAATTTACAAGGTGCTGAGCTTAATTATTCAGAAGTCGAAAAACAAACCTTCGTTGTGTTTAAGTATGTTAAACATTTTAGACCTTTTCTCCTGAAAACACAAACAAAAGTAATAGTCCCATTCTCTGCAGTGAGGCAATTGCTAATTCAAAGAGAAGTAGGAGATAAAAGAGCTAATTGGGTAACATCTTTACAAGAATATGATATTGACATTAAACTAGCGAAAATTGTTAGAGGACAAGGTTTTTGCAGGTTGCTAGCATGAGCTTCCAATATACCAGATCATGAAGATTCAGGTAGTATTGCACAAGTAAATGAGATAAGTATAATTGATTCTAAATCTCAATATGTTGATATGATTTTTTACTTAAGAAATGGATATGCCCCTCCTGAGTTCAACTACAAAAACAAACATTCTTTAAGGTTAAAATCCAAACACTATGAAATCGTTGATAATGTGTTATTTAGGAGAAATTATGATTATGTTCTATTAAGATGTCTTGAAGAATTTGAAGCACAAAAGGTTTTATAGGAATTGCATGATGGCCCATCTGGTGGACATTTTGGAGACACTACAACACACAAAATACTGCAAGCTGGGTATTATTGGTCGACTTTGTTCAAAGATACCCATGACTATGTGAGGAAATGTAAAATATGTTACACTGCCGGTGGGAGGCAAAGGAAACTAGCCTTTTCTTTACAACCAGTTAATATTGAGCAACCATTTGAGCAGTGGGGGCTTGATATAGGAGATATTGTTCATCATTCTTCCAAGAAGCACAGATATATCCTTACAGCCATCAACTACTTCACAAAGTGGGTAGAAGCAATTCCACTAAAGGTAGCAAATTCTGATACAATTATTGAATTTATTGATCATTTCATCATCACCAGGTTTGGTTTACCTAGTGCGCTTATTTTTGATAATGCATATTATTTTTCTGGAAATAGTATAGTCGAATTTTCTCTTAAGAGAGGTTTTAAGTTAAAATACTCTGCAAATTACTATCCACAATGAAATGGCTTAGCACAGTCAACTAACAAAAATCTCATCAGGATTATTAAAAGGACTGTTGATCAAAACCAAAAGAATTGGCATAAATTTTTAATATTTGCACTATGAGCAGATCATATAACCCAGAAGGCCTCAATTGGTTCTTCTCCTTTTAACTTAGTGTATGGGAAAGAAGTTGTTATTCCACCAAATCTAGCCCTCCCATCACTAGCCCTAGTACAATTCATTGAAGAAACTCCTTCCTCTATTCAATTAAGGTTTGATCAAATTCTTAAATTAGATGAGGAAAGAGAAAAGGCCAAGCTTACTCATGCTAAACATCAACAAGTCATTAAATCTTCTTTTGATGCAAGTTCTGTGGGCTCAAAAACATTACAGATTGGTGATCTCATTTTGAAATGAGACAAAACACATGAAGACAA
Organism: Pinus tabuliformis; assembly: GCA_031772625.1. Lineage (NCBI taxonomy): Eukaryota > Viridiplantae > Streptophyta > Pinopsida > Pinales > Pinaceae > Pinus > Pinus tabuliformis. The sequence goes on from CM062814.1 coordinate 891,488,477, forward strand.
AGGTAAACATACCAAATTTCAGAAAATGTGGCTTGGACCATTTCAGATCATCGAAAAGGAAGGCTCATCAACGTTTTTACTACAAGACTTATCAGGAAAGAGAGATTCTCTTCCTGTGAATGGGCTTATCTTAAAGAAATTCTTTCCCTGAAGGAGGTAACCCCTTCTTATTTGTACATATTCTTTTTATGCAAATTTTGATTTCTTTCGATAATGTTGTAAATAGTCTACCATTGGATTTCTACTATTGAAATCTCTTTGAAAACATATTGTGAATATCTGCTTTTAGAAAGTAGAAACTTTTAAGGAAGTGATAATAGTTTTGGGAATTAGATAAACATCATAAAAATCTGAGATGTTCTTTGAAATTGTGAAATCTTTCAAACCAAGAAAGCATAGTGAATCATTTTAAGTTGTATCAGTTGAGAGAGGTTATTTTGTAAAAAAGTAAAGACTTTCTATGACTAAGCATCTACATCTCTACAATTGTCATCCGATAACTCTTAAGGAGTCAAAGATTCACCCCATCCATTAGGATTATGATATTTTAGAGTTTAATTCTAAAATATATCTGATTTAAAAGATAAAAGGTCTCGTTACGAGCCTGCTTATCGTGATCATAGGGAACTAATTAAACTGACATTACCAATACTTCATACCAAAACAGGGTAATGGCTTATAATCATAAGACAAGGGGTCTCATTACAAGCCAGCTTGTTCAGTTTAATTACAACTAGTGAATGGCATTTTCATCTTCTGGCTCCCAAACCAGGGCAATTGCTTTTATCCAGAAAAGAAAAAGAAAAAGTAAAAATAAAATATATATATATATATATATATATATATATATATATATATATATATATATGGATATATCTTTCTGAATTTATCTTTAAAAGATTATTTTCTTAGATGGATGGGATAATGAGTAATTGATGGTTAAAAGGTAACCCTGTCGAGACTATAGACGTTTGCTGGCAGCAGTGGCTCTACCTATGACAAAAGAGTAAATTCAAAAGCTAAGTTGCAGAAGCCCCCTACTTTATCTTTAACAACCAATCAAGGCTTGAAGAAACTATAAATGTTTTCATTAATAATAAGGGTTTGTAAAAGAAATTGCAAAATTGATCAATTTTTCTTATTCAAAGTAATTTTGTTTTTCTAACACATTTCAAAATAGTTTCCTTTTCCTCAATTGTTTTTACTAAAGAAAGTGTTAGAAATTTCATCATTTTATTCAGAGATAACTGGTTCCTTTAGTGAATCGCCAATTTTTGTGCTATACAACAACCCCCCCATTTTAATTTTTTCTTAATTTTATTCTTAGATACTAAATAGGAAATAGGGTCCCTTTAATTTATAAAAAGCAATAAAATCTTTATATATAAATCAATTTCTTTATTTCTTGCTTTTTAAATAAAAGTGCTTCAAAAAACCATCTAAAAACAACACACGTCGCATGTGCTTAAGGCCAAAAGCATTCAATCTAAATATTAGTGTAGTAATGCGAAGTTACCGCACAATCCTAAACATTAGGCTTCTTAAAACAAATCATCGGTGAACATGTGATTGTGATAAAACTATCGCATATCGCCAATTCCAATAAACAAGTTGTAATGGGCCATTGAAACTTTGCGATGCGATAAGATTCTCGCATATCATTAAAAACCATATGAAGCCACACTTGAAAACTTGCAATGCATTATGTATTGATCGCATATCGCAATCCCAGTAGAGATAGATAAGACTCACTTTAGGGGAATAAGTTGCGATGTTAAATATAAATAAAGTGATAATAAAAAGAAAACATTATGCAGGCGGGTAAATAAATATTTCCCCAACTCTTTGTGCCAAGTCATCATACATCGCAATTGCATAAATTCTAAAGGCTTTTAGAACATGGCGCCTACACCTCTCGATTTGCGATATGCGATGGCTCTCAAAATATTAAAATAATATATATTGAAATCGCTCATCACAAAATCGGAAGATTGATGGCACGCATTCTAATTAGGCCTTGGGAAGACTGCGATGCGATATATTTATTGAAGTATTTAAGTTTGACGTCGTTTAATAAAGTGAGGCATTGAGAACAATAATGACTTCGATCCTTCAAAGATTTTGTCTTGCGTGTTAATATCAATTCATAATACGAAATATTTCGCACCAAATGCTCCTGCCCGAATCTTTGACTGTACTATTATCACCACTATCTGTTCAAACTATGACCACTCTGAAGGTTTAAATTTATCGCTCTTTGCTATTTCATATAATTGCAGTTTGAATCTGGAAGTATGCAGCCAACTAAATGAAACATAAAGCCCAAAAGATGAAAGCTTCCCCTGCAGTAGCCGAAGGAACGGAAAAGGTTGTGTTAATCTCAGATAGGACATGCCAGGGCTGTGGGAAGATTTCATCGGAAGGAATATATGATATGTTGGAAAACGAAAACCCAAAGGTAACAGAAGGACAGGCAATGGCTGATGGACCTGCAGAGTCAGAGAATACACTTGGTGATTTAGCTGATTCTTTCCCTCACCGAATAGCAGCCCGTGCAAACATTTTTCCATACAGTGACATGGTAAAATGGGTAGTTGAAGGTATCAACATAACAGATAGAACACTCTTCACATCTGATGGGAAAATATTTGGGTGCTTCAAGCCTAAGGATTTGAATAAAATGTATCATCTGCCAGAGCCTCAGAAGTGCTACAACAAATCATTCCTTGAAGCTTTCGCGAAGGAAAATGAAGTAGAGTCCGACCCCATCAAACAATGGAGGCATTTCCCTAACAAACACAAGCACGAGTCATCTGGTATGTATTATGTGGACTCTCTAGCATCTCCATATTGTTATGTTTCCACAATGATGTGTAAATTATTTGGAAGCCCCAATTCTGTGAAGTTTTCCATTGAAATGGTTCCCTTAATAGAAGAAACTCTAAATTCTTATGTCATGGATTGGGCAACCATTCTATCAGATAAAATGGTTGTCCAAATACTTGATTATAGGAAGAACAGGTTTGTTACCACCTGAGTGGTTCCCCCATTTTATATGAGCGCATATATAGTTGACACCATTTGTTTTAACTCTGATTTTCCTATCATGGGATGGAAATGGACTGTGCAAGACCCAACCCCTATCCATATTTACCATAAAGACCTGTGGCAAAAGAAATATAAGAAACATTTTTACAAAATTTTCCATGGCTTCATCCTACCCATTCATTAGGCCATCTTTAATAGATCAGCCCCTCCATTGGCTGAGGAAGCCAACATCGATCTAACTTCAATTGGAAATTGGTTTGGGGAAGAATTGTTTACATACATTAGGGTTTATGGTAGCATCACTGATCCGCATGTCCTTCCTCTATATGTCCCAGATAAACTATTGGCTAGGGAAATAACCTGTCAGATGGTTGAAAAGGGCCTTACAAAAAATCTCAAAGACGCCAAGAAACAGTTATGGCCTACCTTTCCGATCCGATGTAGTATCTATTCGTTGCATGACTACAAACATGCACAAGCTGAAGCTGAGAAAATAAGGGGTTTGAACCTAGCTATTATTCCCAGAAGACAATATGACCCAAATAAAGTTGCTTATAATTTTACTACTCAGGTAAAGGTTAAGCAATTCATCCATGAAAAAGATGAATTCAATGACTCCTTCAAATCAACAAAGACATTTGCGCAAGTGAGCCATCTCACAAAGATCAAGCTGGGACCAGGAAAAATGGACCAATTCATTCAATACAGGGTACAAAGACTTCAGGCAATACCACTGGACTTATTAAACACTACACCGGTCATCCATTAAACAGGGAAAATCACAGAGCAGGACATAGAGAAAACTTCTAGTGAAGTCGAGACAAGCGAGAAAGCCAGTGAATAGTTGGACACAGATGTTCACATTGATCTGGTGTTGATCAAAGAATGGGAATAGTTTGACCTTCAGATTAAGGGTCAAAGTGATACCCAAACTATTATCAAGTCGCAATCTCCCTTAGCACAACAACCCATAGTTCATGATCCTGTGGTTGAAAAGGCATCCAACAAGGATTCAAATGCGAGGGAAGTTGAGATAATCCCTGAGAATCCTTCATCAGAGATTATATTGAGTATTGAGGAAATCCCACCGTTGGATGTGTTTTATAGCCCTAAACACAGGGTTGTAGTCAAAAGGCAGAGGAAGAAGAGGAAAATAGACCAAGTATCAGCAACTGTCTCTCAATATGAATACATGAATGTCATTTGCAAAGATTCAGAAGCTGATCCCTCTAAAGTCTTGACTAAATTATCTCAGTTTGTAGGTGCATATACGGCTGCCATGATCGATAAAGCAACTGAAGTTAATCTATTAATCAAGGAAAAAGATCAAAAGATTAAACAACTTGAAGATCAGCTAAAGGCCGAGAAACAGAGGATTAATCAGCAGGCAATTGAAAGATAACAACAGTTATACCAAGAGTTTGAACAACTAAAACTGGCGCATCATGTATAGATTAAAGCTAAGGATGAGAAAATAATGCAGCTACAACTCTCGATAGAGAAGTTTAAAGGAAATCCTAAATTTGAAGAGTTTATAAAAGAATCCTTAGCAATAAATAATTTTTTATCTCAACAGCTAACCCAACTCTACCAAAAGATATCCCTCATTCATCCATTTTGCATCAAAACCAACACATTGGTAGATCAAGCGGTCAATTCTAGATTGGAATTCGAGGAAGCAAATGACAAGATTACAAATTATATCTCTTGGCAAAACACAGAAAAGGGAAGGGCTACTAAATTACCAGTGATTGAAGAATCTCATAAAGAGATATTGTTCTCAGAATGGGAGACACAACTGATCAAAGCAGAAAGAGCAACTTCAAGGGCTAGGGCAGCAAGGAATAATGTCATTGAATTGATAAATGATAATTTACATAGCGCCAACTTAATTTTTGAGTGCACCCCTAAAAATCTTCCTAAGGTAAAAGCATTGGAAAAACAATGGAAGCAAGATTCGAACACCAGAGAAGAAAATTCAAAAAATTAAAAGGCCTCAATTGGGATACGCATTAGATCTATTTGGTCAAACCGCATAGCCAACAAATGACAGTCAAATGTCTTGTGGATGCAGTCAATTGCATGATACCTGAACTCTCGGATGTGGTGTACATAGGTCAATTGCATGCCAAGATGAGTCATCCACTGGAAGTCAAAACTATGCTCGAGATTTGTCAACTAAAGCCACATGAGGAATGATAGATGCAATGCATATTTCGAAGTTATTTGCAATTCTATTTTTGTCATGAAATCCCATATTTTTAGAGAGGTTGTTCCAACCACTCCAAGCATCTTTTACAAACAATTTGTTTTTATTTTCACTATAAAGACCCTTTCATGTCATTTAAAAAGGGGTCCTAAATTTGTATTAAAAATTGGATTGAATAAGAGAGCACTTTTGCACTTCTTAATTTTTTTTTTTGTAGAGAGCAAGGATAAAGGTTCAAACCTTTTTTTGTAAGCAGACTTCAAAAGGACTTTCATTTCTGTATCTTTTTTGAAGTTTTCAAAAATAAAAAGGAACGAACCAGACTGTTACTTCAGAAGCACGTTCAAATACATATGGTACTTATATCTATGTCATTTTGTTTCATGTTAGGCAATTTAATAGTCTTTTGATTCAATATTGTTGTATATGTGACTTTCCATTCAATTTTGCATTTATATCACTTCTGAATAATTCCGGAATTGATATCCTAAACATGTATGTTGGCAATTAATTTTATTTTGATATGAAATCTGTCTTACATTACTTTGTTTAAAGTAATCATCATTCATGCTTAACTTCTGTAATTGATTGAATGATCTTTATTAGTGATTGATTACCTGAAGTCATCATAAATCGCATAAATATTGAGTTACCCGAGTTATATATATATATATATATATATATATATATATATATATATATATATATATATATATATATATATATATATATATATATATATATATATATATATATCTTTTCAGAAGTATTACCATTCAAACCATCTATCATCCTTTCACATATTTTAAACACCCACTCATCAAAACACATCTTTATAGGGAAATTGGTCCCATATTATTCAGTTGGAGCCACCATATCAAACGGAAAAGGAACTCTATTAAGGGCCAGACCGGGTGGTTATCCCCCAATGTTGTTGCAGCGATTTTAGAGGCTTCAAATTTTTTGGTGCTAGAAGGAGGGCCTGATTGTGAATGGTGAGTAAATCTAAAACTATAAGCCATTCTAATAGTAAAAATTCCTCACCATCACCTCCAACTTCTCCCTCGCATTCTAAATCTCTTATTCCCAAGCAAGAAGTTGAAAAGAAAAATACAAAACCCACTACTGAAACCCTAAACAAGCCAGATAGTCCTTCTTCTGAACCTGCTGAAGTACAATCTTTGATTCACAATCTTTAGGGGATTTCAATATCCCAAGAAGAGTCTGAGTTATCCCAAGGCTGTGTTACTTCTCAATATATCCCATCGCAGTCGCTAACTAGGGCAAAGAGTGAAAAGCTTGGTATCACACCAATTAAATTCCCTCCACTAGTCGAAAAAGGGCTAGAAAGACACCATCAAAATCTAATAGAGAAACTCTATCCTCATCATCATCCATTCCATCTATACCATTGCAAGGTCATACATCTGTTTCCCAACTTCAGATCATAGTCCAAACAAGTACAGGAGCTTCAACATCCTCTACCCAATCACTTTCAACCGCTTCTTCACCCTCTTCTACTAATAGCTCAACAATGGCACATAATCAACCTCAACCGAGGCCATGGACCAACCCAGGAGCTGTCAAAATTCCTGCAACTTTGACCCAATTGCCAGCACATCCTGAAAAATGGCTACCTAAATTTAATCCTGATAATGGCCTGTTAGGAGAAGAACATATAAACAATTTCATGTTATTGATTAACTTGAATGGAGTAACGGAAGAAGATGTTGTTGTAAGACTATTTCCATACACTCTACAAGGAGCAGCAGGATCATGGTACTTTTCATTACCACCAGGTTCTATCAATAGCTGGGATGCTTTTCAAGAGAAATTTCTAACTAAGTTTGGAGACGATAGGTCTACAGCAACTTTGATTAATGACCTCTCCAACCTGAAAGACGAATCAAAAGAACCCATTAAGGAATTTAACTCACGCTTCAATAAGTTATTAAATAAAATATCTACGACATCCAAGCCTAGTGAGGAGGTCCTAAATGAATGGTACATTTCTACTTTGCCTTCAAACATAGCCATCTTCATTGATAGAGCTGCCAAACCAACATTAACAGAAAATTTCAAGGAAGAAATTGCTGTTGAAAAAAGTATCCTGGCTTTGGAAAAGAAAAATGCTCTAGAGGAAAGGAAATCCAAGAAAGTTACCTTTAGAGATGATTCAAAGTAGAAAGCGACCAAAAATCCATATGACATGGAAGGCCTACAAAAATTTCTTAAAACTATGTCCAATGAAATGGTAGAAATCAAAAAATAGGTGGCTGAAACTTCTACAAAAATACCATTTAGGAATTTTAAAAGAAATCAGCCAACTGACCCTAAACCACCTAATGCCATATCTAATGCAGAATCCAATTTAGATGATGATGAAGAAGAAGATATAGTTTTATCAGCCGAAGAAATAAAGGAAGATGAAACCATTGAATGTCATGGAATGTGGGACTTTATTTTATCTAACTCCGATAATGAAAGTGAATAGGAAGATCTACCAGTAAATACTAGAAGTAAGAGTATCATAGAGCCTAATAAGTCAAATCAAAAGAAGAAAAATTCAAATCCTATTACTAAAGAGAAAGTTCCCACAAAGAAAACTCCAGTTTCATCTCCCCAAACTCAACCATCTTCATCCAATCCTCCCTCATCATAAAAAATGATAGTATTTTCGTATTCCATGGATTATTACATAGTGGAAGATATGAAGAATACTCAAGCAAATATTTCTCTGCATGAACTTAGTAAGCTCAAGCATCAACAAAAGTTGTTGCTTAAAGAATTAAATGCAATACCTTCTTCTCCTCTTCCAACTAGTGTTTTATCCAAGGCTGCCAAAGGATTGGGTAAACCACCATCTGATAAGGTGGATTCTACCGATGTCGTTTTAATTGGGGATAGATCAAATTCTCATACTCCTCCTTTTCTCTTGACTTATGAGATCTACAATAGAAATTTGCATAACTATTTGATTGATCCAGGGGCTTCATCAAGTGTAATGCCAGCATCAGTTTGCTCCAAATTAAATATTGAACCCCAGAAGTCTGCAGTCCATATTGTCCAATTAGATCAAACTAAGGTTCAAGTTTTAGGAGAAATAAATTCAGTTACTATTAGACTATCTATTGATCCGAGGGTTGTTCAAAGAATTGATATATTAATTGTATACATCCCTGAGTTTTATGATTTAATTCTTAGCAAATATTGGTCTGAAAAACTTCATGGTTATATTTCAACTGATTGGTCTCACATGTGGCTTCCCTATAATGGAAAACCATATCAAATCAGAATTGACCATAAAAAACACTTGACTCACAAAGTAACTAAATTCGAAGAAGAAAATCAACCTGTAGCCTTCAATAATAACATTCTTGGAAACTATTCGGCTGAATCATTTTTTGGGAACTTCAATCTCCTTTTTATGTTAATAGTGTCATATCACAAGTTGAAAATTTTTCCCTAACTGATACTTCTAAGTGTGTTAATGTTGTAGATGAACTTGTAGATAAACCTGTAAATAAGCTTTTATTTTGGTCTTTCTATTTTGATGGATCTAAATCCAATGACGGTGCAGGAGCAGGATGTATTTTAGCCGGTCCTGAAGGAGAAAAAATGATGTTATCATGTAGATTAGAATTTGAGTGTACCAACAATACTGCAGAATATGAATCATTGATTCAAGGTCTTTATAAATTAATAGGCCTGAATATCCAATATCTGAAATCATTTGGTGATTCCGAAATTGTCATTAAACAAGTGAGAAATACTATCCATTGTCTTTCGAGGCATTTGAAACATTATCAATCACTTGTTCAAGACCTTATAACTCATTTTCTGGCATTTGATATTTCTCCTATTCCCAGATCACAGAATGCAGCAACAGATCTCTTGGCTAACGTTGCTTCTAAACTCCTTCCATCTGAGGATTATAGTCCAAATAGATTTTCTATTGAATTAATTTTTCGGCCATTTATCCCAAATAATGTCACCAATTGGCGTTTGTTCAATCATGACAAAGATATCCTAAATTTCTTGACATCTGAAGGACCTTATGATGATAAAATCATTGATGAAAGTGATCATGTTCTTCAATTAAAATAGAAATTCAAAGAAAATCCTATTCCTAAATATGTGGTTGAACTGGAATATCTTTGTGATATTAAGGATAGATTCAAAAAGGTCACTAATTCAAAACTTCAAAGTTCAACTCTAAGGTTCAAATTAGTAAACCTTGGTACACATACCAAACCACAAAATCTTAATCTAGGGCTTGGAATTTCACGTGATGAAAGATTTGCTTTCATCCGATTATTGAAGAAATACAAAAATGTTTTTGCTTAGAATTATGAGGATCTGAAGACCTATGATACCTCTATTATTCAACATACAATTCCAATGATTTTTGACGAGAAACCGGTACAACAGAAATTAAGGAAAATTCACCCAAATCTTGAGAGTCAAATCAAAACAAAGTTGAATAAACTCCTTAAAGCCAAAATAATCTTTCCTATTAGACATTCGAATTGGGTCTCAAATTTGGTACCTGTCAGGAAAAAGAATGGCGATATTAGGATTTGCATAGATTTTAGAAATCTAAAGATAATTTCTCATTACCAAATATGGAACAGATACTTCAATCAGTAGTTGGCTCCGAGTTAATGTCTTTTCTTGATGGTTTTTCAGGATATAATCAGATCTTGGTACATCCAAATGATAGATTAAAGACTACATTCAGAACCAAATGGGGAACATATGCTTATCAGAAAATGCCTTTTGGTTTGATAAATTCTGGAGCTACTTTCCAATGAGCCATGGATATAGCTTTCAAAAGTTTGAGCAATAAAACGGTCGTTGTTTACTTAGATGACATAATTGTTTACTCTAAGAAAAAGAGCAACCATTTGCATGATTTGAAGCAGATCTTTGAACAATGCAAAAAGTATGGGATTTCCTTAAATCCCGAGAAATCATTCTTTTCTCTTAATGAAGGTAAACTTTTAGGCTTTATTGTATCCAAAAATGGCATATACATTGATCCTGACAGGATAAAAGAGATTTCTGATATCCCTTTGCCACATAATAAGAAATCTATGCAATTGTTCTTGGGACAGATAAATTTTGTGAAAAGATTCGTTCCTGATTTTTCTCATATTGTTTTACCCTTGCAATCCATGATTAAGAAAAATTTAATTTTCAAATGGGGACATAACGAAAGAGAAGCTTTTGATTCGATCAAACAAGCAATCATTAATGCTCCTGCATTGAATACTCCGAATTTTTCTAGTCATTTTATTTTGTATACTTTGGCCATTGAATCATCTTATGTTGTTGTTTTAACACAAATCAATGATCAGCAAGTGGAAGCACCCATATCTTTCTTTAGTTCCAATTTACAAGGTGTTGAGCTTAATTATTCAGAAGTTGAAAAAAAAGCCTTTGTTGTGTTTAAGTCTATTAAACATTTTAGACCTTTTCTCCTGAAAACACATACAAAAGTAATAGTCCCATTCTCTGCAGTGAGGCAATTTCTAATTCAAAGAGAAGTAGGAGAGAAAAGAGCTAACTGGGTAACATCTTTACAATAATATGATATTGACATTAAACTAGCAAAAATTGTTAGAGGACAAGGTTTTTGCAGGTTGCTAGCAGGAGCTTCCAATATACCAGATCATGAAGATTCAGGTAGTACTGCACAAGTAAATGAGATAAGTATAATTGATTCTAAATCGCAATATGTTGATATGATTTTTTACTTAAGAAATGGATATGCCCCTCCTGAGTTCAGCTACAAAAACAAATGTTCTTTAAGGTTAAAATCCAAACACTATGAAATCGTTGATAATGTGTTATTTAGGAGAGATTATGATTCTATTCTATTAAGACGTCTTGAAAAATCTGAAGCGCAAAAGGTTTTACAGGAATTGCATGATGACTCTGGTAGTGGACATTTTGGAGGAGACACTACAGCACACAAGATACTGCATGCTGGGTATTATTGGCTAAATTTTTTCAAAGATACCCATGACTATGTGAGGAAATGTAAAATATGCCAGACTGCTAGTGGGAGGCAAAGGAAACCAATCTTTCCTTTACAACCAGTTAATATTGAGCAACCATTTGAGCAGTGGGGGCTTGATATAATAGGAGAGATTGTTCATCATTCTTCCAAGCAACACAAATATATCCTTACAGCCACCAACTAATTCAAAAAGTAGGTAGAATAAATTCCACTAAAGGTAGCAAATTCTGATGTGATTATTGAATTTATTGATCATTTCATCATCACCAGGTTTGGTTTACCTAGTGTGCTTATTTTTGATAATGCATCTTATTTTTCTAGAAATAGTATAGTCGAATTTGCTCTTAAGAGAGGTTTTAAGTTAAAATACTTTGAAAATTACTATCCACAAGGAAATGGCTTAGCACAGTCAACTAACAAAAATCTCATCAGGATTATTAAAAGGACTATTGATCAAAACCAAAAGCATTGGCATAAATCTTTAATATTTGCACTATGGGCAAATCATATAACCTAGAAGGCCTCAATTGGTTCTTCTCCTTTTAACTTAGTGTATGGGAAAGAAGTTGTTATTCTACCAAATCTAGCCCTCCCATCACTAGCCCTAATACAATTCATTGAAGAAACTCTTTCTTCCTCTATTCAATTAAGGTTTAATCAAATTCTTAAATTAGATGAGGAAAGAGAAAAGGCCAAGATTACTCATGCTAAACATCAGCAATTCATTAAATCTTCTTTTGATGTAAGTTCAGCCGGCTCAAAAACATTACAGATTGGAGATCTCATTTTGAAATGGGACAAAGAACATGAAGACAAAGGTAAACATACCAAATTTCAGAAAATGTGGCTTGGACAATTTCAGATCGTCGAAAAGGTAGCCTCATCAATGTTTTTACTGCAAGACTTATCAGGAAAGAGAGATTCTCTTCCTGTGAATGGGCTTATATTAAAGAAATTCTTTCCCTAAGGAGGTAACCCCTTCTTATCTGTACATATTCCTTTTATGCAAATTTTGATTTCTTTCAATAATGTTGTAAATAGTCTACCATTGGCTTTCTACTATTGAAATCTCTTTGAAAACATATTGTGAATATCCGCTTTTAGAAAGTAGAAACTTTTAAGGAAGTGATTATAGTTTTGGGAAATTAGATAAACATCATAAAACTCTGAGATGTTCTTTGAAATTGTGAAATCTTTCAAACCAAGAAAGCATAGTGAATCATTTTAAGTTGTATCAGTTGAGAGAGGTTATTTTGTAAAAAAGTAAAGACTTTCTATGACTAAGCATCTACATCTCTACAATTGTCATCCAATAACTCTTAAGGAGTCAAAGATTCACCCCATCCATTAGGATTATGATTTTTTAGAGTGTAATTCTAAAATATATCTGATTTAAAAGATAAGAGGTCTCATTACAAGCCTGCTTACCATGATCATAGGGAACTAATTAAACTGACATTACCAACACTGCATACCAAAACATGGTAATGGCTTATAATCATAAGACAAGGGGTCTCATTATGAGCCAGCTTGTTCAGTTTAATTACAACTAGTGAATGGCATTGTCATCTTAATCAGTGGCTCTACCTATGACAAAAGAGGAAATTAAAAGGCTAATTTGCAGAAGCCCCCTACTTTGTCTTTAACAACCAATCAAGGCTTGAAGAAACTATAAATGTTTTCATTAATAATAAGGGTTTGTAAAAGAAATTTCAAAATTGATCAATTTTTCTTATTCATAGTAATTTTGTTTTTCTAACACATTTCAAAATAGTTTCCTTTTCCTCAATTGTTTGTACTAAAGAAAATGTTAGAAATTTCATCATTTTATTCAAAGATAACTGGTTCTTTCAGTGAATCGCCAATTGTTGTTCTATACAACAACCCCCCATTTCAAAATTTTCTTAATTTTATTCTTAGATACTAAATAGGAAATAGGGTCCCTTTAAGTTACAAAAAGCAATAAAATCTTTATATATAAATAAATTTCTTTGTTTCTCGCTTTTTAAATAAAAGTGCTTCAAAAAACCCTCTAAAAACAACACACATCACATGTGCTTAAGGCCAAAAGCATTCAATCTAAATATTAGTGTACTAATGTGAAGTTACTGCACAATCCTAAACATTTGGCTTCTTAAACAATTCATCGGTGAACATGCGATTACGATAAAACTATCGCATATTGCCAATTCAAATAAACAAGTTGTAATGGGCCATTGAAACTTTGGAATGAGATAATATTATTGTGTTAGAGCCTAGATTTGTCTCAGGCTGAAAAGACAAGGTTCTACGTCCACATCAAACCACGCTCAGCCTCGTAGCTAGCACTACGAGGACAGGGGAGGGCTCTCTCCAGGTCAATCTCAGCAAAAGGTAATCGATGAGGCTAAATTTACCATTGATCTTAGGCTAGGTATGAAGTACAAGGAGTTTGAGGTTGATTTTTTAAGGTTTTTTTTTGAATCAAAGGAAAAGGCAATTTTGGATGCGGGGATGAGACACAGTTTTTGTAGAGGTCTACTTGGGGCAAGGTAGGCGATCGTCTTGATGCTTTTAAAGAGAATGAATGGCTAGATCTGACTGGTGAGAAGCTAAGGAGAGCAAGAAGCTTTCAAGGATTCTCCTTAAACAGATGAAAACATGGAAAATAAAACAAATTCAAAGGCAGAACATAACAATCTATGGATTCTACCTTAACACTTCATTTGTTCAATTGCAGAATATGAGAGAAGGAAAATGATACACATAACAACTTACAATTACTGAAAGAAGCACACCATCAACACATAAAGCCACATGGATCCCAAACAGTGCTGCAAAACCCTGGTCTTAATGCCTAGTGACCAAATTTTTATTAAAGACTCACTGAAATGACAAAATTTGACCTTGACACCTTAAAATCACTTTGTAAGAGCATGTTTGATCATTGGAGGAAGGCTGTAAAGACTGACACTAACATTGGCTCCAATGGGGATGGTAGCTCCTTGGAGGTGCCAAGAACGACAGATCTTTGGGAGAGCAGACAGTCCCTTCGTCCATTGGGCAATGGAGTCAAAAACTCAAACTAAAATGCATGACTGAAAACTGATGACTCGACGACACAAATTGACTCTCACTCAACTAAAAACTGACTCAATACTTAAACACAACCGACAAACTGGAAATGATGCTCAAAGTGGAACTTATTCATCAAAACCTACTCTAACAGTTTCATTCATCATCTGATCAAGTGAAATGAAACAACCAATGCAACCAAGTAAGTATTCCGTCTGCTAGTTGAATTCTCCGCAAGTGCTCGCTTATGAACAACAAGAGAGAACTACTGAAAGGAAACTCCCATGACAACTTGGAAACAGATCCGTTGAATGCTATGAATTCTCTATCTGCCTCCAAAAACACTGCATAAGGATCTTGAAATTCATGGACACTGGGACTTAGCTCATCCAATGTATTACTTCTCTTCTTTTCATACCATGAATGCAAACTTTGATCTGAGCTTTGTGACGAAACTCCTGCTGAAAATAACAAAGAAACCAGCTGCCGGGTCAAGTTTATATCAGTACACGTTTCAGTCTCACATATAGTCAATGGAGAAGGGCTTTGACTGCAAACCTCATCCAAAACATCAGCTATTGGATCATGAAAAACTTTAAAAGACTGTTGCAATGTGTCCATTGAAACTGTATGACATCCTACTGGTTGCTCATCTTTTTCTTTAGAGATAGTACGAAAATTTTGCCTTATAAACTGAAATGCTTCGAAACAAAAGGGTACAGAATCCTCTTGCATCATTAAATCATGTATTTCGGCTGCCACACCTTCATCTGTAATCTGACCTTCATCCTCAACATTAAAACTGAGTGATTGTTGATTTCCTACAGGTTGCTCATTTGAAGATTTACTATACAATTTACCCTTCAAAAACTGACATGATTCAAAACAGAAAGGTAGGGAATCTTCTTGTATCATTTGATCATATGTGTTAGCTTCCATATCTTCATGTGCAACTTGACAATCAATGGCATTTGGGGGCTGGAAATCTGAATATGAAAAGTCTGGAACAAAGTTTTCATCGCGCTCAAGAGGATCCAAATCAAGACTAGTCGATAGCTGATTTCTGATTGCATGGAAGTTGTCTCTGATGAACTGACATGAATCAAAGCAAAAAGGTAAAGATCCTTCACTTACTTCAAACTTTGCTGCACTTTCCTCGTCAATGTCATAGCTGATATGCATCATTTGATCATTGTACTCGAGCTGCTGTAAGTGAACTTCCTCCTCCCACAAACTAGCTGTTGATTTGTCTGTAAGATTAGCTTCTGTTTGGAGAACATAATCATCATCATACTGATCAAACTGAGGAAAATCATCGGTATAAAACATATCATCAAGCATACATGTCATATCAACAGATCTCTCTTCTCCAAGATGATCTATAAGACAATCATTATCAGATCTATGACAACTGGGATAAGAAAGAAGATGTTTTGGATCAGCAACTTGTTCCTTTTCAATCAGCGAGCCATGAGCTTGAACATCATAATCATTCCTTGTGGTGATCCTCTGCATCATCTCTTCTACTGCACTTACCAAAATGTCAAGCTTTACCTCTAGAGATGTCGATTTTTCCGGATCTATGTTTTTCATCTCTTCTTCCTTCATCCTTGCCCTTCGGATCAGCAGATGAGCCTCTACATTTACTGCATTGTTCTGCATCTCGTGAAGTGTTGCAAGGTTCCTTTCTCTCAACTGAAACTCCATTTCTGGATCAAAGGCACCCAGATAGTGCAAGAGAGCAGATCTAGGAGGAGGTCTTATATCAACTGGCATTGAATAATAAACTTGATTAAATCTGGCTGAAAACTGTTGTACTGTCTCCCCTGGCAGTATTTTCAGTTGGTTATACTCTTCTACAATAAGGAAAAGGTTATGTCCGATCATCCACCTGTCGAGAAAAACTTTGACGAACTGCTAGAAATCTGAGATGCTCGCATCAGGCAGGGCTTTGAACCAACTCTTCACTGTGCCTTGCAAAGAAAGAGCAAAAAGCCTTATACTGACATCTTCGTTATCAACTTCAAAAAGGTCTAGAAAAGACTCAAAATTCTGCACATGTTGCTCAACATTGACATTCTTACATTCACTGTCAAACCTTGGCAAGTATAGATCGTAGTTTTTGGGGAAAGCATGAAGAACAGAAGGTAAAAAAAGAGGTTTATACCTATCTGGGGCTATAAAAGGTGTAGGAGTATATACAAGCGCTACGAGATCAGTTTTGGTCTCTTGAGGTTCATCAGTTTTAAGATGGTCATCACAAGATTTAGAAGAAAGGTCTTGATCAAGCTCAAAGGCATGCAAATCTTTGGTATTCACAATCTTCAAAGGGAAAGAATCAACTGCAAGCCTGGGATCTTTTCTCAAGCATAGTATACTTTGCAAAGCCTTCTTTACATTCTCAGGAAAAGAGAAGAAATAATTTAGAGCAAAGAACAAAATGTCTTGGATGCAATTCCCACTTGAATACCTGATCTGTCCATATTGTCCCTTCATGTTTCTGCTGGTCAGGATCATCCTCCAGTGGAGTCTTTGGATCTAATCTCAAAATTAATTTGGAGTTGCCAGGTGAATGATTTCAGCCTTGCCAGTGTCTGATCGTTGTCCACCATCATCAATCAGATTTGAACTTGATACATGTACTGGGGCAATTAACAAGTTAGATGTCATGATTACAAGCTAGATCGGAGATTGACTGAAGCAGCGTTTATCTACTTCCGCTAATGCAAAGCAAAAGTGTTTCGAAGGCTACCTGGCATAACTTCAAGCTTCGTTTGTAGCTTATAAAACAAATGACATCAACAAGAAAACCATGTTCTCCCCAGTATGGTCGCCACTATATTAGAGCCTAGATTTGTCTCAGGTTGAAAAGACAAGGTTCTAGGTCCACATCAAACCACACTCAGCCTCGTAGCTAGCCCTACGAGGACAGGAGAGGGCTCTCTCTGGGTCAATCTCGGCAAAAGGTAATCGATGAGGCTCGAGATGACTAAATTTGCAATTTATCTTAGGCTAGGTATGAAGTACAAGGAGTTTGAGGTTGATTTTTTAAGGTTTTTGTTGAATCAAAGGAAAAGGCAATTTTGGGTGCGGGGATGAGACACGGTTTTTGCAGAGGTCTACTTGGGGCAAGGTAGGCAATCGTCTTGATGCTTTTAGAGAGAATGAATGGCTAGATCTGACTGGTGAGAAGCTAAGGAGAGCAAGAAGCTTTCAAGGATTCTCCTTAAACAGATGAAAACATGGAAAATCAAACAAATTCAAAGGCAGAGCATAACAATCTATGGATTCTACCTTAACACTTCATTTGTTCAATTGCAGAAGATGAGAGAAGGAAAATGATACACATAACAACTTACAATTACTGAAAGAAGTACACCATCAACACATAAAGCCACATGGATCCCAAACAGTGCCGCAAAACCCTGGTCTTAATGCCTAGTGACCAAATTTTTCTTAAAGACTCATTGAAATGACAAAATTTGACCTTGACACCTTAAAATCACTTTGTAAGAGCATGTTTGATCACTGGAGGAAGGCTGTAAAGACTGACACTAACATATTGCATCTCACATATCGTTAAAAATCGTATGAATCCACACTTGAAAACTTGCGATCTGTTATGTATTAATCACATATCACAATCCCAACAGAGATAGATAAGACTCACTTTGGGGGAACGTGATGTGATGTTAAATGTAAATAAAGTGATAATAAAAAGAAAACATTATGCGGGGGGGTAAATAAAGATTTCCCAAACTCTTTGTGCCAAGTCATCATACATTGCAATCGCATAAATTCTAAAGGCTTTTAGAACATGGCACCTACACCTCCTGATTTGCAATATGCGATGGCACTCA
This sequence comes from Pinus tabuliformis, assembly GCA_031772625.1. Lineage (NCBI taxonomy): Eukaryota > Viridiplantae > Streptophyta > Pinopsida > Pinales > Pinaceae > Pinus > Pinus tabuliformis. The sequence continues at coordinate 891,506,673 of CM062814.1, forward strand.
AAATATTAAAATAATATATATTGAAATCGTTCATCGCAAAATCGGAAGATTGATGGCACACATTCTAATTAGGCCTTGGGAATACTGCGATGCAATCTATTTATTGAAGTATTTCAGTTTGACGTCGTTCAATATGGTGAGGCATTAAGAACAATAATGACTTCGGTCCTTCAAATATTTTGTCTTGTGTGTTAATATCAATTGATAATACGAAATATTTCGCACCAAACGCTCCTACCCTGATCTTCGACTGTATTATTATGACCACTATCCGTTCAAACATTAGCCGCTCTGAAGGTTTAAATTTATCGCTCTTTGTTGTTTCATATAATTACAATTTGAATCTGGAAGTATGCAGCAAACTAAAATGACAAAGAAAGCCTGAAAGACGAAAGCTTCCCCTGCAGTAGCCGAAGGAATGGAAAAGGTTGTGTTAATCTCAAATACGACATGCCAGGATTGTGGGAAGATTTCATGGGAAGGAATATATGATATGTTGGAAAAGGAAAACCCAAAGGTAACAGAAGGACATGCAATGATTGACAGACCCGCAGAGTCAAAGAATACACTTAGTGATTTAGCCGATTCTTTCCCTCACCAAATAGTGGCCCACGCAAAGATTTTGCCATACAATGACATGGTAAAATGGGTAGTTAAAGGTATCCACATAACAGATAGAACACTCTTCACATCTGATGGGAAAATATTTGGGTCCTTCAAGCCTAAGGATTTGAAGAAAATGTATCATCTGCCAAAGCCCCAGAAGTGCTACAATAAATCATTCCTTGAAGCTTTCGCGAAGGAAAATGAAGTAGAGTCCAACCCCATCAAACAATGGAGGCATTTCCCTAACAAACATGAGCACTAGTCATCTGGCATGTATTCTATGGACTCTCTAGCGTCTCCATATTGTTATGCTACCACATTGATGTGTAGATTATTTGGAAGCCCCAATTCTGTGAATTTTTCCATTGAAATGGTTCCCTTAATGGAAGTAGCTCTAAATTCTTATATGATGGATTGGGCAACCATTCTATAAGATAAAATGGTTGTCCAAATACTTGATTATAGGAAGAACAGGTTTGTTACCACCCGAGTGGTTCCCCCATTTTATATGAGTGCATATATAGTTGACACCATTTGTTTTAACTCTGATTTTCCTATCATGGGATGGAAATGGACTGTGCAAGACCCAACCCCTATCCATATTTACCATAAAGACCTATGGAAAAAGAAATATAAGAAACATTTTTACAAAATTTTCCATGGCTTCATCCTACCCATTCATCAGGCCATCTTTAATAGACCAGCCCCTCGGCTGTCCGAGGAAGCTAGCATCGATCTAACTTCAATTGGCAGTTGGTTTGGGGAAGAATTGTTTACATACGTTAGGGTTTATGGTAGCATCACTGATCCGCATGTCCTTCCTCTATATGTCCCGAATAAACTATTGGCTAGGGAAATAGCCTGTCAGATGGTTGAAAAGGGCCTTACAAAAAATTTCAAAGACACCAAGAAAAGTTATAGCCTGCCTTTCCAATCCGATGCAGTATCTATTCGTTGCATGACTACAAACATGCACAAGCTGAAGCTGCGAAAATAACGGTTCTGAACCTAGTTGTTATTCCCAGAAGACAATATGACCCAAATAAAGTTGCTTATAATTTTACTGCTCAGGTAAATTTTAAGCAATTCATCCATGAAAAAGATGAATTTGATGACTTCTTCAGATCAGCATAGATATTTGCGCAAGTGAACCATCTCGCAAAGATTAAGCTAGGACCAGGAAAAATGGACCAATTCATTCAGTACAGGGTACAAAGACCTCAATAAGTACCACTGGACTTAGTGAACACTACACCGGTTATCCATCAAACAGGGAAAATCACAGAGCAAGACATAGAGAAAACTTCTGGTGAAGCCGAGACAAGTGAGAAAGCCAGTGAAAAGTTGGACACAGATGTTCACATTGATCCGGTGTTGATCAAAGAATGGGAACAGTTTGACTTTCAGATTAAGGGTCAAAGTGATACCCAAACTGTTATCATGGCGCAATCTCCCTTAGCACAACAACCCATAGTTCATGATCCTGTGGTTGAAAAGGCATCCAGTAAGGATTCAACTGTGAGGGAAGTCAAGATAATCCATGAGAATCCTTCGTCAGAGATTATATTGAGTATTGAGGAAATCCCACCATTGGATGTGTTTTATAGCCCTAAACATAGGGTTGTAGTCAAAAGGCAGAGGAAGAAGAGGAAAATAGACCAAGTATCGGCAACCGTCTCTCAAGATGAATACATGAATGTCATTTGGAAAGATTCAGAAGCTGATCCCTCGAAGACTTGACTAAATTATCTCAGTTTTCAGGTGCATATACAGTTTCCACGATCAATAAAGCAACTGAAGTTAATCTATTGATCAAGGAAAAATATCAAAAGATTAAACAGCTTGAAGATCAGCTAAAGGCCGAAAAACATAGGATTAATCAGTAGGCAATTGAAAGACAACAACAACTATCCCAAGAGTTTGAACAACTAAAATGGGTGCATCATGAAGAGATTAAAGCTAAGGATGAGCAAATAATGCAGCTACAACTCTCAATAGAGTAGTTCAAAGAAAATCCTAAAGTTGAAGAGTTTATAAAAGAAGCCTTAGCAATAAATAATTTTTTATCTCAACAGCTAACCCAAATCTGCCAAAAGATATCCCTCATTCAGCCATTTTGCATCAAAACCAACACGCTGGTAGATCAAGCAGTCACCAAATTGGAATTCGAGGAATAAGATTACAAGATTACAGATTATATATCTTGGCAAAACACAGTAAAGGGAAGGGCTACTAAATTACCAGTGATTGAAGAATCTCATAAAGAGATATTGTTCTCAGAATGGGAGACAGCTAATCAAAGCATAAAGAGCAACTTTAAGGGACGGGGCAGCAAGGAATAATGTCATTGAATTGATAAATGATAATTTACATAGTGCCAACTTAATTTTTGAGTGCAACCCTGAAAATCTTCCTAAGGTAAAAGCATTGGAAAAACAATGGAAGCAAGATTCGAACACCAGAGAAGAAAAACTCAAAAAATTAAAAGGACTCAATTGGGATATGCATTTGATCTATTTGGTCAAACCGCATAGCCAACAAATGACAGTCAAATGTCTTGTGGATGTAGTCAATCGCATGATACCCGAACTCTCGGATGCGGTGTACATAGGTCAGTTGCATGCCAGGATGAGTCATCCACCGAAAGTCCAAACTATGCTCGAGATTTGTCAACTAAAGCCACATGAGGAATGATAGATGCAATGCATCCTTTGAAGTTATTTGCAATTCTATTTTTGTCATGAAATCCCATATTTTTAGAGAGGTTGTTCCAACCACTCCAAGCATCTTTGCAAACAGTTTGTTTTTATTTTCACTATAAAGACCCTTTCATGTCATTTTAGAAAGGGTCTTGAATTTGCATTAAAAATTGGATTGAAGAAGAGAGCACTTTTGCACTTCTTAATTTATTTTTTGTAGAGAGAAAGGATCAAGGTTCAAACTTTTTTTTGTAAGCAGACTTCAAAAGGACTTGCATTTCTGTATCTTTTTTGGAGTTTTCAGAAATAAAAAGGAACAAACCAGACTGTTACTTCAGTAGCACATTCAAATACATATGGTACTTATATCAATGTCATCTTGTTTCATGTTAGGCAATTTAATAGTCTTTTGATTCAATATTGTTGTATATGTGACCATCCATTCAATTCTGCATTTATATCACTTCTGAATAATTCTGGAATTGATATCCTAAACATGTATGCTGGCAATTAATGTTATTATGATATGCGACCTATCTTACATTACTTTGTTTGAAGTAATCATCATTCATACTTAACTTTTGTAATTGATTGATTGATCTTTATTAGTGATTGATTACCCGAAGTCATCATAAATCACATAAATTTTGAGTTACCTGGGTTATATATATATTGGTATCTTTTCAGAAGTATTACCATTCAAACCATCTATCATCCTTTCACATATTTTAAACACCCACTCATCAAAACACATCTTTATAAGGAAACTGGTCCCATATTATCCAGTCGGAGCCACCATATCAAACAAAAAAGGAACTGTATTAAGGGTCGGACCGGGTGGTTATCCCTCAATGTTGTTGCAACAATTTTAGAGGCTTCAACATAACCATAAAACAACAAGTGATGAAGGAGTTCACCCCTCCTAGGCTATGTCTCCTGGTCCAGCTTCTGATGCTTGGCCCTCTTTCATTATGCTAAAAAATGGTGATTAAAATGAGTCATAGTGCTCAAATGGATTCAAAAACTATTCCAACATCTTCAGAGCTATCAAAAACCCCTCTGTAGCCTCTTTCATCTCTCAAAAGAACCAAAAACTGAGAAAGTTATGAGCTTCCCAAGTTTCGTTATTAGTCGACCGACAAATTTGCCAAGTCTAGCCAACTGTCCTATAATTTCGCCCATTTTTCGCTAACGGAGTAACAAATCAGCGCAATTCCAACATAATTTGTGGGTTCATTAAATTTCCCATTGATCCCTATGTGCGTGCTCCTGGTCACATGGACCCCCATGGGACTCTGGGCTGGTGCCTAGCGCCAACCCTCTATCGACGCACCTCTGGTTCCGGGGCATGAGGTCATATGGTATGTAGTTAAGGTTGGGGGGGCCAAGGATAAGTCCTAGCCCCTAGTCCTGCCCCTAGTCCATGTGGGTGTGGTGACCAGGGCTAGGGATTTCCCTTGGCCGTTAACCCCATAATACAGCCACTATAGTTTAAATAAATAATTCAGAGGTCCTTTTAATAAGGACTACCATGGGCGTGTTGGTGTATGTGATAGTTTGTTGGTAAGAGGCTTCAGGTTCAAATCACATGGAGGTTAATCCGACCTGCACACAATTTTTTAGTGGCCACGAAGGTGCCACATGGCAGCCTCTGGTTGGGCCATGTGGCAGCCTCTAGTTGGTCCACATCAACAACAACCCAATCACCCAAATTGACCAATAACACACTGCCAAATCAACACCACTAAGAATCTGCCATGTGGCAAGCTGTCATTGGATCTTTTTTAATCCCAGACATTTGAAAAATAAGTAGGCCCAGTCAACATGCCACATCAGTAGTATGGACTGCTGACTGTGCAACCCTGCACAAAACTTTGCTTGTTTGCCAAATCAATCAGATCTCATTTCCGGGAGCATACAATGTTCATTTTCCGTGAAACGAGTTGAACCAGGTTCAGGAAGATGAGATATTCACGGTCATTTAGGTTTCACATCAATCTGAAAACTTTCATTTTTGAGCATATTTTTTAGCACCGAATCATTAGGCTTGTGTTGTAGTCTAGAATGTAGAAAGAATTATGTTTTGAAAATCACCAAGTTGTGTGCTAATCATTCTCCCCATAGGACTAGAAAAGGAAGTGTCCTATAGAGTTTTATTTCCTTTCTTTCAAACCAAGCCTTCAAAGTTCAAACAGACTCCAACACAAGCCTACATCGTAAATGTTCCTATTCTAATAGCCATGTCCCTACATATCTACTTAATTCATTCAATATATATATATATATATATATATATATATATATATATATATATATCACTTCAAAACAAATGTTTTAGACCTGACTACACCCTTCATCCTACCATGTGGAAAATAATTTCTAAGGCAAGTGTTAAGACTCAAGATCAACCTTAGTGCTAGCATTCATCTTCATTTCTTCTCTAGGGTTTACGTCACAAACTCTACGTCTTCCTCTATTGAATCACGTAAGCACTAAGGACTCTCCATGACAATTATATAGATGGAATAATGAGTATAGTATATAAAAATATATTCTCTTCCCTCTATACAATGTAGGTGAGGGAGGCCAACATTGTTAAAGTGGGTTAATTACACAAGCAATTTAATTTAATGCACAAGATAAGGTCTCCAAGTGAAGTGCTCTCTCTCCAAGGTATACACGTCAAGAGATCAATCCTCAGGTGGTGCATTCTCTAAGCATGGGTTGCAAGTGTCAATTTCTCTTCATCACAAGGCTTTTTTCTTTCTAAGACAATCATCCCATTATCCTCAACACATGTATCTTGGGTCCATAATCAATCTCGTGTAATGTGCTCTCAACCCAATCATCTATAATCAATCCCATGTAATATGTGTTGTTGTCTATGAGTTATGTATTACATGGTATTGCATCCCTCCTTTGGCCTAGGGATTTTGGTAAAGAACTTGATAAAGCCATGATTCGATATTGATTTATAAGGACTTGATCATAGTGAAATGTTGGTGATTTATAAGGGTGTTATGACCGATGGGAGCACAAAAGAACTCAAGCTACACATAAATAAACAACTCAACGCAAGAAATTAAAATTGACATATGAACATAAAAATATCCAAGTAATTTATTGAAAGTCAACTACTGATACCTTATTCTCCATCGAGATAAAAAAAATCGAACCGCTTTTTGTGTTGTATCATATCAAATTCCAATTTTGATGGATAATGGCCATATTGTTGCTCTTGTAAAAACATGGCAGATGGACAAGTTAAAGTAATTAATATCCAATCATTTAATTTTTTGTACAAAATTAAAAAAAAAAAATAATAAAAAATAATAAAAAAAAAAAAAAAATATATATATATATATATATATATATATATATATATAATTTCAAATATTAAATATACTTACAAATTTTCATACTAAGGCTTCTAAACTTGTTTGGCCACTGTGATGTGTGGCACGATATTTGGAAAGCTTGGCCTTCGAGGCCTTGTCTTGAAACATACACTAATTCAATTTAATTATGCACTAGTAAAATATAAAAATCATTTAATGAATTTTAAATAATCTTATGACCAAATTTAAATACATGTATGCTCTCCTCGCCAGACTTCCTCTGTGCATCTACTCTATCATATGCTTTCACAAGCTCTTTCCATACTTTCACGCTTACATAAATTGGCCTTCTTTTGGCCCTTAGCTAGGGAGGAATTTGTTTTATATTTTTTGTTTGGTTGCAACGAAATCTCTTACAATTTTGAGTCATTTTCTTATTTACTTTCTTTACTAACGAACCTGTCCCAAATTCAATATGCATGTCATGGATGACTGCCTTTTGAAGGTGCATGGGTATCTTCTATAATGGAAGATGTAGATGTTATTTGAAGCGTTGAAAGCATGAACTCTTCAACCTACGATTGAACACTTTCCCGACATCTGTCATTCTGATTTCCCCAGAGGTAACATCATATTCTACCTCAATTTTGTATTTACCAATGCAAGATGCATAATTACCTATACTGGTGGGGGAATAAATTTGTGTCCCACAAGTGGGTGGGACATTAGATATCTTTGTTCCTTGTTCCACATTTTTAGAGGTTATTGTGATTGATTTTTTCCTAGATCTTTTGCTCGATCCAGGAGTTGATGGGGAATCAACCGATTCTATTTGACAAGGTTGCTTAGGTTGGTCTATTTCAGTGCCTTTAATACGTTCTTCCATGTATTTGACAAGCATAGACAAGTCCATACCTTATAGTTTATTCACTACTTCTACCCCCAATAAAGAATCCATTTCCTCTTTCAGTTTCTCACTATCATATGTCTCGATATATGTACATTAAAAATTTTATTTTAAAATTAGAAATAAAAAAATAAACCCTAATTTCTTCTTTTATAATTTAGAAATTAAAAACTAAAAAATAAAATTCAAACCAGCAAAGGAAACATGTGCAAATCTATAAATTGAGTATGAAATACCCCATTCTCACAAGAATTAGATCCCTTTGCTTGTTTCCCTTTGTTTTTTTTGCTTGACATTTTTTGGTGCCCTAGGACAATTTTTTCCCTCCACAATGTGGAAAATCCCTTCTCTTTGCTCCCTAAATTTTTCTCCCTTTCCTATAACTATTTTATATAGAAGTAGTGAAAAATGGATGGACAGGGTTTGATTTTCGTCTCTAGTAGGTGGTGAATGAGATGCACAAATTGATTTTGTGGCTGCTAAAGGATAAATCACACCCACAAATCACTTTTTTATTGAAATCCACAATAAGGGAGGAGAGGTTCGTCAATATCTCTACCCACTATCAACAGAGATTCAATCCATTAGTTATTTTATTTCATAGCCTCAATGCATTTCTCCAATCGTGGTATGCTCCAACTCCACACAAAGCTTCAAATCTCCCTCGATTTGTAATTGGTGAGTATTAGAATGGAAATATGGTGAATGTACTACATTGTTTTGGTTGAATAGTCAGAATATACAATATGTTTATCCATTGTGCATGCCAATTATAAATTGGAAGGATTATTTTTTAAAATCGATTTGGTCTAATTTGTATTCATTGTCATATTAGCACTTTGCAATGTCGATGTGGAAGGCCTTGTTATTGTCATTTTTTACAAGGTTTAATTGAATACGAATATTGGATGTGCAATGTGCATAGGCACATGGGATAATTATAATTATATAATAATAATAATAATAATTATTATTATTATTATTATATAACTATAACTATATAATTATTATTATTATTATTATTATTATTGTTATTATTATTAAATGTGGTTGATATAAATATAAGTAAATGAGCTTAATATATGCCTATCGTCGTTTATCAACCACATTGTTTAATGCGGTTGTGATAGTTGAATAAAAATATTGGATGTGCAATGTGTATTGGCACATGGGATAAGCTGAAATGTTGGTTGATGCAAAGCCCTATAAATGGTGTTTTAGCCCTACAATGAAGGGTGTTTTATGTCATATTTTCCTAGCCCACTTATGAATTTGGTGTGATTTCAAACTTTCTAATTTTATTTTAATAGTCAATGACTTATAATGTAACAATCCAATAGTTATAGTTACAGACACACATTTTCACATTTAAAGGTTGTGTTACTTAGTGATTATGTATACATGTGACACAAACATTTTTTATACTGCCACTCACTCTTTACTCCTTTATAGGGTGGATAGTGGGGTTGAAAATATATCTCATCCACAAGTTAACTTATACTAATTATTATATTATATATTGAGTTCATTTAGAAGACTTAAAAATCAAAATTTGAAAATAATATATTCTCTAACATATAGGGTCAAAGGATTCTTTTTTTAAATATACAAAAATAAAGATATTTGGCATTTTCAAATTATGGATGAAGGGCTTGAATTAAATTAAATGAAAATATGAAAAAAAAAAGTCCATCAGTTTTCATAATCCTCATCTAAGATATATAAGAGTTGTATCATGTCACCATATTTGGAATAGAAATTAACAAAAAAGGTATATATTGAAAATAGGGGCATTTTAGTTAGAAAGGTGCAGTGAAAACTAGCTGAGCTTAAATCGATTGTGCATTTAGAAAATTGGATGGAGCAACAACAAAGTGCATAGATGTTATGTGACTAATGTCATTGTTGTGTATTATAGGATCTAGAGGAGGCCATGGACAGAGGACTTGGACGATACAAACCTACTAAATCAACTAGAGGAAAGTGGGTGGCCATAGAATCAGATACAAAATCTACAGATACAATAAAGGTAAGAAGACAAAGCAACCTCAACCAAAGGAGGATGGTGTTTATGAATTCACAAATGCTACAACATAGATAAGATAAAGTTATATAAAATATGTTATTGTTTTTTTCAAATCCAAAATATGATTTCGATATGTCAAATATATGAATAAAGTGAGGTTTGTGTTGGATAGCATATTAGTTGAAATTATATAATTAGTGTACTAAACAACATTGACTATGTTATGTATTATAGGGACAAGATGAGGCCATGGAAACAGATCGTGTCATATTAAATAAAGACACAACAAATTTTGCAGGACATCAAGTAATTATTAAATTTTGACTTAACTTAGGAAGCATTTTGTGATGCGTCCATTCTTTTTCACAATATTATTAGAATTTATAGTGTATTATCCAACCTTGAAATGAAATAATGCATTTTATTGATGTTTTAGATGGAGATTGGAACAAGTGCACAACCTAATTAGCATTCAACTAGCAAAAGAAAAAAAATATATGTATGTGGGTGTGGACCTAAAACTGTTAAATCACAAAGAACAAAGTGGGTGGAAGAGGATATGATAATGGATACTTCAGACACAACAAATAATTCCACTAAAGAAGAGGTTGGTCAATACTATAGTACATGGTATGAGATTTTTTAAGTGATTTTTTATTATATTTCTTTGAAATTGATACATTTATGATTTATCCAATTCTTTCCAAACATTAAATAATGGTTGTGTTTGTCGATAGGTAGAAGATGATGATGAAAGAATGACTACTAATACCCAAGCTGATCTAACTGGGCTATTAATATTTGGATGGGATGATCCAAACCATCCTTTAAACCATACCAAGGTGAAAAGAGCATATTTAAAGAGAACTCTACCACCTAATAAATTTGAATAACTAATGAGATTCGCATACACTGGTGACTGCAATTTGCTATCAGCTAGTGACCTTAATGATGTTGAGCATGACAGTGAAAATGTAGTGCACGAAGAAGGATTGAATGAAATTGATACAAGTGGATATTAGTGGCCACCTCCCTATTCCACTTGGACCCCCACTATTTTTTCTTTCAGCTTCCTTGATTGTATCACAACTTACTATTTTTGGTAGTTTTTCGGGTCCCAAACTTCCAAAGCCATTTTGAGGGACTAAAAGATGTTTTTAGGGAAAACGGAGAGACTGGAAAAGTGCTAAACCAATTTACTAAATGTTTTTAGCCTCCTCTCCTAGATCTTCTAAACGAGATATTATGATAGCCAAATGGAGATCGTATGCCAAATTTACAACCCCTAGAAGTTGATGTTCAAACTTACCCCAATGAGGCCCATAAGCTTTTGGCACTTCATCTCCTAGGGTTAGGTTTTTGGATGTTTAGGGTTTCTCATTGTTTCTCAATGATAAAAAGGCCACCGAGCCTCATTTTAAAATAGTTCAGAGCCATGTATCTGCCACATCTCTTCTCAGGGATAAGATACCATCACCCGAGCTAGTTTATTTTGATTTTGTATGTAAGCATATTTCAATTCTTTGATATTAATGAAATGAAGTTTTGTTTCTGTTGCATCTCTGTGTTTATGTTTATATTTGTATTTTGTTGCATTCCTTCATAAGTTCAGATCAGATATGCTTACAAGTTTCTTTGGGGATGGAAACAATGATAAAAATAATGATCATATGGTTGACACTAACGATGCCAACAGGGGTATACCACCAACATAATGTTGATGATAACAACCCGGTGAAAGACTCCATCAAGCAGTAAAGACACCTGTATTCAAATTAGGCACAAGTAGAACCTCAAAATTGGCATGCACATTAATAATATTAGAAATCAATTCACTATTTGGTTGGTCAGACAAAGGATTCACCACCCTATTGAAATGAGTTGAAATCTATTTCTTACAATGCATTGTCAATTGGTCTACGTAATTCATAAACATTCATCAACTTCGTTTATATTTCTTTAAGGAGATTTTAAAACCATATATTGTATATGAATAGTCATAATATATAATATTTACATATCAAACATGTTCATCATAAGTCAAATATTCAATTGATCTAATCTTTGGAAATCTTACAGGGCACTAAAAACTAAAATATTTCAAGAAAATGTGTTTCCATCAACTTGAATAGAGGCACGTCAGTTGTTGGTTGAGTTGGGGATTTAATATAAGAAAATTCATTCATGTAAAAATGATTGCATTTTATACAGATATGAATATCAAGACAAGGTAGAATTCCTTATATGCAAAGAGAAAAGATATCGTAAATATGTACAAGGTCCTATAGTTCAAAATAAGGTTTTATGTCACATGCCAATAATACCTAGACTTCAACAAATGTTTTGTTGCAATTCGCTTGCACAATTGATGGATTGGCATGTAAAGAATAGGAGTAAATATGGATTCATGCAAATTTCAGCCGACTCCAAAGCATTGAAAAACATAGAGGGAAAATGGCCAACAAATTTCAAAGATGAACCCCGTAGTATTAGGTTTGGTCTTGCAATTGATGGAGTGTGCCCATTCTCTTTCATTAGCTCAAATTATAGTTTTTTCTAGTCAGATTGATAGTATGCAATATTTCCCCATGGATGAGTGTTAGAAAGGAGCACCTTATGTTGACTCTCACTATTCCAAGAAAACATTAAGTTAAAAACATGGATCTTTATCTTGCGCCTTTTATTCATGAGATGTAACTACTATGGAAAGGAAAAAGAATGTATGACATATCGCGTCCTCCATAAAATAGGCCCTTCATGTTGTATGGTGTGCTATGTTGGACTATTCATGATTTCTCGAGACTTGGTTATTGTTGAAAATAGCAACAAGAAATTCTAAAAATAGAAATGCTAAAAATAGCATTGCTATAAATATAATTTCAGGTACCATTGTTGGACATAGCAACAAGGAATGAAAAATGGAAATGCTAAAAATAGAATTGCTATAAATAGTATTTTGGGATAGATTCCAATTTTAGTTAGTCCCTAAACTAAAATTGAGAAGTAAAATTCGAATTTGATCTTAGAAGTTGTTTGTAAAATAATTAATTAATTCATCTTGAGTTAATTAGTTGTAGAAAATCAAACATGAAGTCTATGTGAAGACATGCAACAGTTTCTCCATTGATTGAGAAAGTTATCCCTTGATTAAAGGAGATCAGGATGAGTTGTACTTTGAGTTGTAATTAGTTAGCTCAGTTAACTGAGTTAAGTCTAGTTAGATTAGTTCAAATAGTTTTTTGAACTAATTGTGAGTTTAGTTAGTTAATGCATGCATGCATGTAACTGCTGCACTTCAAATAACTGAATATTCTCTCATAAATAACTCATGCATGTCAGTTCAGTCAGAGACCCAGTTGAGATCAGAGGAAGGGACAGTATATTATCAGTTGGAGGATTTTTCCTATATAGGAAACTCATCCATGTAGAAGGAAATATCTCCTTCAGGACTGCACAGTTACTTTTGAGTTTGATGTGTTGTGTGAGAGGTTAATTCACACAGGTGGTAGCATTGGACCCCAAGAGAAACTGTGCAAGGAAATAGGAGGCTTGGAGGGCAGAGGAGAAGGTTTGTGAGAAGCCTTTGACTGTCTATGAGCAGCAGGGGGATTTTACTGAGAGCAGGATAGCTTGTGAGCTAATGCTTTTTGTAATCTGGACATATTTCCACTTGTATGATATTACAGAAATTGGGGTTTTTAGCTGAGGCTTTCCCCAAAGTATTCTTTTGTGTTCATGTGTGATTACTTTCTCATTCTCAGTTATATATGTTCTATTTAATCTTGCTCATAATCGATTAAGCTTCCGCAAGTTTGTTGTAGAAGTAGATCTTGTATTTTGCTTTAGTATATTGCATAATCTATTGATCTACAATGGGAAATTCTACATGGTATCAGAGAAAAGGTGATCAAAGCAAAGAACAGTATACAAAGAAGGGAGAAGTTTCAAGTTTCAAGTTCTTGATTATAGAATTTGAATTCTTATCACATCTTAAATTTCACCAATGGCGTTCAACGGTTTAAGGCTCAAGTATGCTCTTGATGGCAGCTTGAATTATATAGCTTGGAAGGATCGCATGGAAGGAGTATTAGAGGGCAACGGTCTAAAGGACTTCATTTATCAAGAAGTCCCCAAGCCAACAACGGCTAATGCTACAGAATTAGCGGAATGGAAGGAATGTGTGGCTAGAGTGAGGAGAATCCTCTTGGAGGGAGTTCGAGACCACATTGTCTCGAGCCTCCATGGGAAGGAGACACCGTTTCCGATGTGGAAAACATTGAAATATCTATATCAGAACTGCAACGATCAGAGGAAGTTGGCGCTGAAAGACAAGCTTTGGAAAATCAAGTGTGAAAAGGGCGACACGATCTCTACATATCTGAACAAGCTCACCACCTGCAGGGATGAGCTTGGAAGTGTAGGTATCATGACAACTGATGATGAAATGGTGAGTCTTGCTATCCTCGGTCTTCATAAGAGCTGGCATAGCTACCAAGACTCAGTAAATGGAAGAGAGAAACTGCCAGATTGGGAACGACTTTGGTCGGATCTAATGCAAGAGGAGATAAGAAGAAGCACCAGAGATGGTTCTTCATCCAAGGAGGATGAAGAAAACTGCGCCTTAGAAAGTAAGGCAAAGAAAGGGAAGGAGAAGGATTCTCATCCCAAATCGAGTCCTTCCTATGGTGGGAAGAAGTTTGACAAATCAAAAGTGTGATGCTTTCATTGTCATGAGGTGGGCCATTTTGCTACAAATTATCCACTGAAGAAATCCAAGATGAGATCCAAGGAAGGATCTGAAGGTGAGGCATTGGTCTCACAATTTGAGTTCGATTTCACCCTCTTCGCATGCATGGTTTCATCCATGGTGGGATGTGGTTGGTTTCTTGACAGTGGAGCTTCATTCCACATGACCAGCAATAAGATTTTTTTCAGTACCTTGGAGGAGAAATATCTTTAGATACTCATAGTGATGGGTAATGATGAAAAGTATAGTGTCTCAGGAGTAGGCACAATTGTTTTTCAAAGGGAGCATGGAGCTCACATTGCCTTGATAGATGTGAAGTATGTGCCAGGACTGAGTAAAAACTTGGTATCGATCACAACGCTGGAAGACAAAGGCTATGATGTAGTCTTCAGTAAGGGAAAGGTTTTCCTTAGACACATCACCACGAGACAGGTGAAGCAGATCGATTCATGAGTCAAGAACCTGTATTCTCTTAAGGTTCAAGATGCATGCAAAGCCTTGAGGAGCAAGGAAATTGATGGAGACTTGGTGGTTGAGAGGGAGAGTACATTACCTCTCAAAATGCAGTACCAAAAGAAGTCTCAGACAATTGTGGAGGAGCCACAATTGGTGAAGCAGCTTCAGGAGTTTGTGGAGCAGCCACAACTAGAGAATCCGAGAGGAGATCGAGTGGAGGCATCCACTTATGCAGAGACCTCCAGTAGGGGGAAATTTTGAGCCAAGTGGGTAGAGGGATCACATGCTTCCATACCTCCAGGTTGGAGGTGGGGCGATGTGGAGTGACAGTCCCAAGAAGGCTGGAATAGGGGCAGGATCATTGAGGTACCCAACCTCTTTGATTAGACCTTTCTACGGGATCCCCAACGAGGAGTAGTAGGACTGACTGAGTGGGTAGAGATGGATGAGGATGAAGCAGCAGAGAGAGCTACAATGCAGGAATCCCAAGGCAACGTAGAGCTAGCAGGTTGCAATAATGCAAGAGGCATAGGAGTGTTGCACCAGTGCAAGATGGCACAGAGAGGTGTGCAACAATGCGAGATGCATGGAGTGTTGCAGCAGCTCAGAGGTCACAGAGGAAGCACTTGCCAGTGACAGAGGGAGCTTCAGCATCAGAGGGTGTTTCTAGCCCACAGGGAGGTCAATTGGGAGATTTTTTTGTTTCTAGAGTTGTTAGAGCAACAACACTAGGGAGAAGTGTTGCATGCAAAACATTCCAAAGTTTCAAGATCAGGTTCGAGTTGAATGCCTTTCTTGTTGAGAGGGAGTGTTGAAAATAGCAACAATAAATGATAAAAATAGAAATGCTAAAAATAGCATTGCTATAAATAGCATTTCAGGTACCAATGTTGGACAGAGCAACAAGGAATGAAAAATGGAAATGCTAAAAATAGCAATGCTATAAATAATATTTCGGGATATATTCCAATTTTAGTTAGTCCCTGAACTAAAATTGAGAAGTAAAATTCAAATTTGATCTTAGCAGATGTTTGTAAAATAATTAATTAAATCATCTTGAGTTAATTAGTTGTAGAAAATCAAACATGAAGTCTATGTGAAGACATGCAACAGTTTCTCCATTGATTGAGGAAGTTATCCCTTGATTAAAGGAGATCAAGATCAGTTGTACTTTGAGTTGTAATTAGTTAGCTCAGTTAACTGAGTTAAGTCCAGTTAGATTAGTTCAAATAGTTTGTTGAACTAGTTGTGAGTTCAGTTAGTTAATGCATGCATGCATGTAACTGCTACACTTTAGATAACTGAATATTCTCTCATAAATAACTCATGCATGTCAGTTTAGTCAGAGACCCAGTTGAGATCAGAGGAAGGGACAGTATAATATGAGTTGGAGGATTTTTCCTATATAGGAAACTCATCCATGCAGAAGGAATTATCTCCTTCAGGACTGCGCAATTATTTTTGAGTTTGATGTGTTGTGTGAGAGGTTAATTCACACATATGGCAGCATTGGACCCCAAGAGAAACTGCGCAAGGAAATAGGAGGCTTGGAGGGCAGAGGAGAAGGTTTGTGAGAAGCCTTTGACCATCTATGAGCAGCAAGGGGATTGTATTGAGAGTAGGATAGCTTGTGAGCTAATGCTTTGTGTAATCTGGACATATTTCCACTTGTATGATAATACAGAGATCGGGGTTTTTAGCTAAGGCTTTCCCCAGAGTATTATTTTGTGTTCATGTTTGATTGCTTTCTCATTCTCAGTTATATTTGATCTTGCTCATAATCGATTAAGCATCCGCAAGTTTGTTGTAGAAGTAGATCTTGTATTTTTCTTTAGTATATTGCATAATCTACTGATCTACAATGGGAAATTCTACAGTTATTATTCTGGTAAGATATAAAAATTTATCTATTTACACTCATAATTTATTGTCATCCCAACTTTCATACTTAGTTTTGTACTATTATTTTGATGTTATTAACCTTATTAAATTGCAGGGATTCAAACAAAGGGGATATTTGCATGTCCAAGATGTGCAGAACAATTTCAAGGGCAGTATTCTAAAGATCTTCATAAATTTATGTATGCAAACAAGATGGTTTTTCTACCACCAGACCATAGGTTCAAAAACTACCATAAGAATCATTTTTATGGAAAAGTTGAAAATAGAGGCCCTCCCATGATTATGGGTCTAGATGGTTGGCTTAAGAAGTATGAAGATGCTGAATTGAAAGCTTGGCAAAATTGCTTTTGATGGGGGTGATTCTATTGAAGAACCAAAACAAGTTGTAATTAAGATTCCAGAAGGGATGAAAAGGAAATCCATATTTTACAAGCTCTCATATAGGAAGGATCTATTAATATCTCACCTATTAGATCCCATGCACATATTCAAAAATGTCCCAGATTCAATTTTTCGACATATAGCAGGCAAAGAGAAGGACACCTTGTCTTTGAGGAGAGATATTGCTCTTTCGCATACCAAATTTGATAGAAAACATTTGTGGCCAAACAAGGAAAATGAAAAATATGTAGAAGCTCCATGGATTTTGAAAAGGAAGAGCTAGACCAACTAAAAAATGTCATACATTCAATAAGGACACCTACTGGCTATGGGTCATCATTAAATAAATCTTTTACAGTTGATGGACATATCATAGGATTTAAAACACATGATTTTCATAATTTTATGAAGGTATTATATATCATCATTTAACATTTATTGGTAAAATTGATTAGGTACTAAATATATTCTGATATTCTATTGTGTGAAAAAAATAACTAATGATGATATTTGATAAATGTGTTTGACAACATATCATGCCATTGGCAATTAGGGGGGATCCATGTCTTACCGTTGACTTGAGGAATGCCATAAGTCGATTGTCAACATTTGCAAGGTATGTGGTATGGAATGTTCATGTGTGAGAGACATAGAGATATTGTATTGCATTTTAATTTTTGCCTAAAGGTTCATACTAATTTAGTATTCTTATATTAGGTGGGTGACATCCAAGGAGATCCACGAATGTGAAGTGCCAAAATGGAAGAAGGAAATTGCAGAAATTGTATGTGTATTTGAGAAGGAGCTCCCTACAAGTTTCATGGACCTACAAGTCCATTTAAATAAGGCCATATGACCCTAGTTTTTAATGTAAAAGAAAGTGAAAAAGAAATTGCCAATATTTTATTTTTAGTCACTACCTCGCCAAGGACTATAGTAATCGCCTCGCGTCAAAATGTGTTGACTTTCAATATTTTTCCTAGTTTATTGCAATTTTAACCAAAGTTTGGAGAAAATGCTAATATTCCTATTTTCTTGTAAATTCAAAAATATTTTTCTAATTTTCTAGTAATATTATTTCTAATTTTTTATTGGATGAACAAGATCTGATGAGAGATAATTCCCTTAGTGGAGGGCATTTTATTTTTGGTATTTTTTAGTGCCTGGCAGATAATTTAAAATTCATAAAAGGTTAATTTTCTGAGTGGCCATTCCATCGATGAGTGTTCTCACACTAACAGTGACATTGACACTGTTATGCCACTGCACTTCCCATTGATGCCAAAATTGACGCAGTTGCAAGTCCTTTACATAGACGGGGGGGGGAGCGGATAAATCAATCTTCAAGGTGCTAAATGAATCTCTAATTCATTATGCAGAGTGTGGGGGGTTGTTGAACAAGAAGGAATTATGTTTCCTTGTGCAGATATTTCATTGTGTGGAGAAAGTTAAGTTTCCTCCGCACATTGAAAGATCTACAGAAAGAAAGCTAGCCTTCATCTCACCAGCAAGAGAAATATATAGCAAGCCATGGAACAAAACCATTATTTTTCTCCATGTGTTATGAATAACCAAATGATGGGTTATCCTATGCACGCTACCCCGCTTGTTACGATTGCAACCTTCCCTTCTAATTTTCTTCTGGCGTGCAATTCATCAAATTAAAGTATCATATATACTTTCAAAAAAAATATTCTAAACAATTGCAAGCCAAAATAAAATTATAAATGGTTAGTGTGATTTTTTCTCAGGTTGCAATTACAGTGGCTCTTCATTGTTGTTGAGATTACAAATATAGGAAACACTCATATTAACATGTTCATTAGACTCAATGGTTGGATTGGGAAACGAAATTGAAATTGGTTATAATGGATCAATTAGTCCTTCGTTACCCACCTGTAGATGTTGTAGAATAATTAGGGACAAGTTACAAAATAAGTTGGATGGACGTGTATTGTGAGGATAGTGAACCTTACCTATACCCACATAGATCAAGCTATACATTCCATTGCATACTAATTTCTTGTTGACTAGCTCTGGTATCATCCAATTTAATATTTAATTCTATTAATTCAAACTTCATTTCACTATATAATACGACTACAATTATGACAACTCACTAATGTATTGAACAACCAGACAATAATAAAGATTTCACTAAAATTACAAGACTCGCCAAGCTAGATAGATGGATGATGTCATCAATGAGGTAAAGTTTCATTGTCATAAAGAATTTTTGGGGTTCATAGAAGTGTGGAGCTTCACACTCCTACACAATGAAATTCCTTCGCACTTAATATCAAAATAACACTCACATGCAAAGTTCCATTAACTTATTCTAAAATTGAAGAGTGTGGAGGAAGTTCATTGTGCAAAGAAGTGTGGAGCTCTGCACTTCTCTGCATAATTAGTCGACAAAAGTCACCCACCATATAAATCTTTATTTGGTGTTTCTTACAATAGATATTTACACTACTATGGCCTCAATTGATGAGATGGTTAATGTCAAATTCAATTACCCTGTAATTTAAATTGACTTTCCCATTATTATTGGGTGAGAAAGAAAAAGAAGTTGATCCGTTTGAATGGCAGGTAAAACAAGAGAATTAAGAGATGTCGAGAATGAGAGTTGAACTAATTCTTGGGAAACAAAATAGTTTGATAAAAACGAATATTCCATAGGATATATGTCACACGATATGTCTCCAGAACATTATTTTCCATACCCTTTAGAAAGTCTTGGTTGACTCTCCATAGTGGAGAATTATTCCAAAAATCGAAAACATAATCAGATGTTGTTGCACTAGGTATTTGAAACCTCCCATGATCAACTCAGATGTTGTTGAACTAGTTACTATATTGATTACATTAGTGTCCTTCCCGTAGCTAGAAAATTCTTTCTTTACAATGTTGGATTTGTTGCGTTCAACAACGAGGCCTTCTCCAACAAGAATGTTGGAAGCTTCGCATTCAAAAATACATAGCCCTAGAATCATAATAGTGATGCCTTGGATGCAAATGGATGATGTTATTTTCCATAGAAGATTGGGATCTGCACATAACCACAACAAGAATTTCCCTTCAATTCATCTCAAGAAAAAGAGGATGCAATTTGTCACAACATATTGGCAAAACAGAAAAATGAATCGATTCCACCAAATCTCTCTTCTATGTAGGTTTTAACCGGTACATAAATTCCCTGCATACGAACTCTAAAACACAGAAAAAAGACAATGCGAGAGCATAACACATAAAACACATATACACAGATATTTTCCCCTGGATCCCAAAACTGAGACTACCAGCTTGATTTTTCATTATATTCCTTTCAATGCTACAATACATATTTATACATGCCTAAGCATCCAATACCATGGACCGAAAACCATCACGTCCAAAACCATGGACCAAAAACCATAAGTAGGTCCGCCCAACTTAATATAGGGTCCAAAAAAAAAATTCTTGAGTCGTTGCCCCAAATCCTGTAGAGGGGGGCTACCCGCCCCTCTAAAACCCCCCACTACGTAATTGACACAATGAAAGGGGGGCTTCGCCCCCCTCTAACCCCCCAGTTCACTACGTAGGTTAGTTGTGGAAAGAATATAACACAACCCAACATTCTCCCACTTGTTGTTTTCTTTCCATAAGGGGCCACAAGAGAGCTTAGTCATTTTTCCAGCCCTGAAACACCCATTGTTTCTCTATACCATGAGAACTTCTCAAAGCTCACAGATTTTGTCAATGCATTTGCAATATTCCTCAAAGTGTCCACCTTTACTAGCAACACCTTTTTGTCTTCTATCATATCCCTCACAAAGTGATACTAAACATCAATGTGCTTTGTCTTTGAATGATAAGCAGGGTTCTTTGCCAAGAAAATTGCACTTTGGCTGTCACAGTCTATACTTATAGCTCCCTGTACTAACCCCATACTTGAACACAATCTCTGCAACCAAACTGCTTCCTTGCTTGCATGAGTGGCTACCATGTATTATGCCTCTGTAGTTGATAGTGCCACTACAGATTGTTTCTTACTCATCCAACTGACTACACCTCCAAATAGGTTAAACACATACCCACTTGTAGATCTTCTCTGATCCAGATCTCCAACACAGTCCGCATCAACAAAGACATGGATATCCAAAACTCTGTCTAATCCTGGTCTTCCTTGGTAGCACAAACCATAATCACTAGTGCCACGCAAATAACTGAAAACCTGCTTCACTATTGTCCAGTGCTCCTTCCCTGGTTTTAACATAAACCTACTCAATACTTCCACTGCATGTGCAATGTTTGGTCTAGTACAGACCATCGCATACATCAGGCTACTGACTACACTTGCATATGGAACACGGGACATGTCCTCTTCCTCTTCTTGTGTCTTGGGACACTGTTCAGCAGATAACTTTACACCTACAAGAATAGGAACCTTCACCGGTTTACTATCCTGCATATTAAACCTCTACAATATTGTCTCGACATACTTCCTCTGGTTTAACCAGAGCTTCCTCTTTGCCCGATCTCTTTTAATTTCCATGCCCAAAATATAGTTTGCAGCACCAAGATCTTTCATGTTGAATTTGGAGGACAATTGGGTCTTCAAATCCTGGATAATTTCTTTGTCATTTCCAACCAACAACATATCATCCACATACAATACCAGATAAATAACATGGTCACCAATTAATTTAAAATACACACAGTGTTCTACTTTACTTTTGGTCAATTCAAGTCCCTGTATAAATGTATCAAATTTCTGATACCACATCCTTGGTGACTGTTTTAACCCATATAGAGACTTCTTTAACTTGCATACCAGTTCTTTCTTACCCTTCGTCGCAAAGCCTTCAGATTGCTTCATGTATATTTCCTCTTCCAAATCCCCATAAAGAAATTTTGTCTTCACATCCATCTGTTCTACCTCAAAATCAAAAGTAGTAGCAACAGATAAAAGTAATCTAATAGAAGCTACCTTGGCAACAGGAGAAAAAATATCACCAAAATCAATTCCCAACACCTGGGAATGACCTTTTGCTACCAACTGAGCTTTGTATTTCTCCACCTTTCCTTTTGCATTTATCTTCTTCTTGAACACCCATTTGCTGCCAATGGGTTTCCTTCCAGCCGGCAACTCCACTAGATCCCAACCCTCATTTTTGTGCATAGATGCCATTTCATCAACCATGGCCTCTTTCCATAGTTTTCCATCCTCTGAATATATTTCTTCCTTCACAGTTTTGGGATCATCATCAGTAATAAATAAAGAAAAATTTGAACAGAAAGAAGATGGACTATAACTTTCTTGCTGCCTTCTTTCTTGAACTGATCTTCTCACACCCGGAGTTTGTGTCTCTTCATCTTCTGATTCCTCCTTTAGCTCAAACTCTATCTTCTCAGGTTCCTTTGGTTGGACTTCATGTTTAAAAGCATATTTCACCTCTCTGAGCACCACATCTCAGTTGTACACAACCTTCCTTGTTGCTGGGTTCCAAATCTTATAACCCTTTAAACCATCCTTATACCCAATAAAGATGCACTTTTCAGATTTAATATCCAACTTGGTTCGTTTCTCCTTTGGAACATGTACATATGCATCACATCCAAATACCCTCAGATATGAAAGAGAGGGTTTCTTACCAGTCCATACCTCTTGTGGAGTCTTATCTTCCAACGCTGATGAAGGTGATCTATTAACCAAGTAACATGTTGTCTCCACCACCTCTACCCAGAATTCCTATCCTAACCCGACACCATTGAGCATGCTTCTTTTCCTTTCCATCAACATCTTGTTCATTCTTTCTGCAACTCCATTTTGGTGAGGTGTAAATGGAGTAGTATTCTGTCGCACTATACCACACTTCTTACAGAATTCTTCAAATTCCTTACTACAAAGCTCTCCACCGTTATCTATCCTCAACACCTTTATCTTCTTCTCTGTCTGGTTTTCCACCAGAGCCTTAAATTCTTTAAACCTTGAGAAGTCATCTATAAATGATACATAGTACACAGGCTTACCCAGTGATGGAACCTTCACAGGTCCAAACACATCATTGTGTATAAGCTCTAATATCTATTTCGCCCTCTTACCGCCAGAGGGGAAACTCACCCGATTATGCTTCCCATATACACAATTTTCACATAAATCAAAATCCAGAGAGCTATTACTCATATCTTCTACCATACCTTTATGATGAAGTATTCGAAGGCCCTTCTCTCCAATATGTCCAAGCCTTTCATGCCACAACATGTTCTTCTCTCCAGAGACCACTAGATTTTCTGCTCCACTTTCAGGAACCACAGAAATGTTGCACCCATCAACAACAATGCTACCTTGCAGCTTGTACAGAGTTCCAGTCCGAACTCCGCACATCAATACCAGTGCTCCTCGAACCATCTTGCAGGTATCCTTCTCGAACACTGTTCTTACACCTACATCAT
Organism: Pinus tabuliformis; assembly: GCA_031772625.1. Classification (NCBI taxonomy): domain Eukaryota; kingdom Viridiplantae; phylum Streptophyta; class Pinopsida; order Pinales; family Pinaceae; genus Pinus; species Pinus tabuliformis. The sequence goes on from CM062814.1 coordinate 891,530,173, forward strand.
CCAGCTTGCTTACAGAAATTAGATTTCTGGCTAACGCAGGAATATGCAAAACACCTGGAAGTGTTGTAACCCTTCCACCTTGCAACTTCAACTTTAATTTTCCGCTACTAACGATTCTAGCCTTCCTATCATCCCCTAAGAAGACATCACCACCATCGTATTTCTCATACTCGCAAAACCACTCTCTATGGGGAGTGAAGTGAAAGGATGCACCTGAGTCAATCAACCATGCCCCATGATCTACATGTGTACTTGAAGAAGCCAAGTACGCATCCCCACCTTCATCTGAGGTGGTTTTTGCCTCTGCAGAAGGAGCATCATCAGATCCCTTTCCTTTGTCAGGAGCTTTAGATTTACAGTCCATTTTGTAGTGCCATTCCTTTCTTCATTTCCAGCACACCACCTTTACAGGTTTTCCTGGAGATTTAGATCTCCCTCTAGATTTAGATCTCCCACTCGATGACTTATTTTTGTTTATGTTCTGGGGCCGTCCTCGTATAAAATAGGCATCACCATTCTGGCTCTCCATATTTTTCTGTCTCATCTCCTCCATCAACAAGGATGAGACTATTTCATCAAACTGCAAGGTAGTTGCATTGCTACATATTGCAATAACCATACTATCCCACAAATCTCGTGGAAAACACAACAAATTGATGCACTTATCCTCATCTGAAATTTTAATATCAACAGATAATAACTGACTTACCACAGTATTAAATGCGTTCAGATGCTCTATCACCGAGTCTCCATCTTTCATCCTCAAGTTATACAACTTTTTCTGTAGGAACAGTTTATTCACCAGAGACTTAGATTGGTACAAATTCCCTAACTTGTCCCACAAAGCCTTCACCATAGATCCCCCTGATACATTCAGCAATACTGAATCTGAGACACACAATCGTATTGTGCTCTTTACCTTCCGATCCAACTTCTTCCAGTCTTCATCGGACACTCCTATTGGTTTAGTACCCGGATCTACTACGATCCACTGATATTTATCCACCAACAGATCCTCCATCTTGAGTTTCCATAACTCAAAACGCTAACCATTAAATTTATCAATCTCTATCTTTCCACTGCTTGCCATCTTCTTTCACCACCAGAATCGATCCCGCAGATCTCCCACTGAACAGGGTCTACCACAAGCCCGAGCGAAACCCCTCAGCAACAAAGGCATCCCCTTGAAGCCAAAACAACTTTGATACCAAATGTAGGTTTTAACCATGTACAGAAATTACCTGCATATGAATTCTAGAACGCAGAAAATAGACAATGCGGGAGCATAACACATAAAACACATGTACACAGATATTTTCCCTTGGATCCCAAAACCGGGACTACCAGCTTGATTTTTCATTATATTCCTTTCAATGTTACAATACATATTTATACATGCCAAAGCATCTAATACCATGGACCGAAAACCATCGTGTCCAAAACCATGGACTGAAAACCATAGGTAGGTCCACCCAACCTAATATAGGGTCCAAAAAAAATTTCCGGGGGCACTGCCCCGGGCCCTGTAGAGGGGGGCTACCCGCCCCCCTCAAACCCCCCAGACGGGGGGGGTTTTTGCCCCCCTTCTAACCCCCCAGTTCACTACGTAGGTTAGTCATAGAAAGAATATAACACAACCCAACATTCTAGGACACCTTAAATCACTTATAATAAATTGTTCACAAGCAATAGTGCCAACATATTCGCATGGAGTCTTTAATATTTTTTCATGACTAAGCTGAAAACGTGGTGGAGGTCACACTTGGGTTCAAGGGTGAGGTAGCGCTGGGAATGGAAGAGGGGAAAGAGAAGTACTTTATGTGTATAAGCACTGGAACACCAATGAGAAAAAATCGCCGAAAAGATGTGTATAACACTGATGTGGCATAAAATTTGCAATGTATCTCACTAGTATTATTGCATATATCTCCATGAGTTTGGTGACCATTTTTCCTATTTATGTTTAAATTAGAGCACCATGTGTCATGTTGTTGAATGCAGACGTTGAGTGCAATTATATATGGAATTAGCATTATCGCGATGGTGCCATGATGTCGACCATTGCCCCACCTCCACTATGGAGCAGCTTGATTCTCTTGGTGTAATTTATCATCTTTGGGTGATAATAAATATTATTTTGAATGGAGAAAAAAGTTGTGTAGAATTCAATCACCATCATATACATACATTGACAAGTACCACTAGTCCCATCAAATTATATAGCATTGGCCTCACACATGGAGACTGGCCACACATGTCAGTAGTATAATTGTCATGTGTTGTATATGAAAAAAGATGTTGGTATCACCCTATCTCGAGGTTGATCAACGATTTGAAGATTTTAAGTTCATTATGTGATTATTTTTCATTTTTTGGAGCTAAGTTCATTGTATGGAGTTGCACAATGAATCTATGAACTTCCACACAATGAACTTCAGAATTCACATTGAAAATAGTTTGATTCGGGTGGTCTCTACAAAGCATATGAGACCCTTGTGTGGAAATTCATTGTGTGTAGGTCCTTGTGTGAAATTTTATTGTGTGGATGACCTCTGAATAATGAACTTCGACACAATGTTTTTAATATATTCTTATAGATTTAAAAAAAAAAAAAAAACAACAACAACAACAAACAAACAATATAATCAACATTACTATAACCATGGTATTCTTGAAAGCCATTGGAAAACCGAACTTCACGTTGTCTCCTGCATTGTAATATCCTCCTGTCAAATCTACCTGCAATGAAAATTAATATGAAATTAAATGTGAAACACATGAGACCATACAATACAATTCATAACCATCTTGTTACGATAATGATATTATTGAATCTTGATTAAATAATTGTGTGCATATGAGGGGATGATAGATTATATGTTTCATTAGCTCCATCGGAAAGGGCAGACTTTCTTCTAGATCAAGTAGAAAAATTATCCCACCGCCTATGGTTAACATGATCCCGATTCCCCATCCTCTTCTTTTGGTAGCTTCCCCACTTTGCGCTCATTCTCTCCTTCACATGAGGAAATTTGATTCTTGGATCAACACCTAGGATTTCGTTTGTGGTTTTTTGTTGTGCAAATAATTCAAAGTGAAAGTTTGATTATCGATTTTGTGTTAAGACGAGGAAGATGGTGAACTCATCGGGCAATCTATTACGTGTTTATAGCCCATAAGTACGCTCAAATTCCTTCGTATTTTCCCCCACCAAATCATTTATATTACTAGAGTTCTTTTCCACTTCAAATCTTTAGGTGTGAAATCATATTTTTTATCTATTCATCTCCAAAGAGGATTAAGAGATTATATTGTTTATGTGCTATTACCGATCAGATCTAAGATTAAAAGCAGTATAATGGTGTCATTGAAAAAGGTTATGATAATTTTCCTATTCATTGTAATCTATAGCTGCAATGTCAGGCTGCTAGATAAAAACATGTTTATTGCGTGAGATAAATTCTTTAGCTTTGATACCAATCTCAGTTACATCACCCATGCTCACATGGAGAAGGTTGTGATACATTGTGATTAAGATAATAACCCCTGGAGTATCTTTTTGGCCACCTCGTTGAAAAGTTCCATGAACAATATGAACAAGTTATATTTCAGGCTTAGTGAGACAATTCAAAATATAAACACAGAGGATGAACCAGGTGCATCAATCCAAGATGAGGGCGTATTAGATTTACTACCCAAACCAGAGGCAATCTTAAATTAAATGTCAGGCCAAGTTTGTGTAACTGTGAATGAATTGTGTGATTTGCATTAAGAGATTATTGATATATACATTGTGAGGGAGACACTTGGAATTCAAATTCTAGTGTCCCTTCACCTTCTCTATTTCATAATTACATGAATTTCCTAATTCCAAAGATTAGGTGTCAACATTTCCCCCATTAATCTGAAGGGATGTTGGTGAGTTCAAGCATCATTTTGAATGTTTTGAACTTTTCTCTTCCAAGTGCTTTGGTGAAGATGTCTACAATTTTCTCATTTGTGGTGTTATCACTCAGAGAAAACCCTGGTTGTGGGAAAAACTCTATGGTAACCTCTAACTGCTTTGGGATTGAAGATGGCCCTTCAAAGCATAGGGGGATTTCTCCTTAAACTCAACTACCCTAGGTCATAATGGTAGTAGGTCTATAAAATTATTGCCAAATTAATGTGAAAAATTGTTGATGTTGGTTGGAATCTGGATAAAAAGCCACACCATTGGGCGATGGAGTCTAATTTGTATAAATGTAAGATCACACTAAAACATCCAGCAAAGGCAAGGTAGATAAGAAAATCTAAACCATTGATTTGTTGTGATGAAAGGTTGAATATAAGAAAAACAATCCATTGAGAAGGAGCATCAAACAGATGAATTCCAACACCAGCTTTAGAAAGAAGAGTGCAAACAAATAAATCTATGAATAGAGCATCACGATGAATGAATTTTGTTTATTATATCTCTTTTAATCATTAGAAGATAACACACCATGGAAAGAGGAAGCAAATTTAACTAGAGAAAACATATTCAGAATACTTAACACATGAATCTTTGTTGTAATTTTTGGTCCTCTCTATTAAAAATATCCCAAAATATACAGAGCATGATAGTACATTAAACAAAAATTGAACCCTTCTTCATTCTAAAGACTTTGTCTTTATAGAAAAATTATAAACTAAAAGCAAGTTTCTAGTATTTACTTAATTACAAATTTGTAAATATAAAGAGTGTATATTGATTAAATGAATATAATACATAAACTCAAGATTATTTGTATCTAAAAACATAACAGTGTACTAAAATCTCGGCTAGAAACTGGGTTCAAAATCATTGACTGATATATTGCCTATCCTCCTGGAACTTGTGACTCTTCCTCATGTTAAAAATGGTATATGTTATGCAGCTCCTTTCAGGATTCCCTGATCTGCCAGTGCTAACTAATCCACTAATATTCTTTCAAAACTGGATAAGGATTAAGATCTCTTGTGGGTTAGTTGTCAACGCTTTATAAAAATTGATACGAATTTGCGCTAACACTGAAACTGTTAGCGCTTATCAAAATTTCTCACTGCAAATCATTAACACTGAAACTGTCAGCATTCAACAAAATTTAACCTTGTAAATCACTGACATGCTGGTTATCGGCCTTCAGTCAAAATTCCAACTAAAAATTTGGTAATCAAAACTAAGCTATGAAAATAACTAGCTAAGTGTGCTAGCGGCCTCCAGAAGGATGTCTACATTAGTTTTTCTTTGTTTCTTAGTACTCTGAGCCTATGTGTTAACCTTTTTCCTCAAACCTTTGGTCTTCTTGGTTTTATTTGATCTTGTGGACCCCTCCCTGTTAATAATTAAGCCATTCTAAGGGGTTTTGTTTACATTAATGACTTTTTTTTCCAACTCAGGGTTTTGCTTCAATTTAACCTTCAATCTTAGTTTATTTCCCAGTCTTGTATGAGGCCTTTTTCCACCTCTAAACATTTCAGCTAAGGTGGGTTCTTTATTAGTTTTTGTCCACTCTATCTCGAGCTCAATCATTTTTCCCTTGCCCTTTTTTGTTTGTTTTCTGACTTCTATTTCTATAGGTAGAGGTACACTGCAAGAAGGGGCATCTTTTGTTTTTATCAGCCTCTCACTCTTCCTTTTATAAACCTTTGGCAACTCGGGAACTAAAGGAGGAACCAGTTATACTTTTTGATGACTACTAGTTTGCACTGATGAGGTCCCCTGTTCTAGGTTTTTGGGTTGCTTAATTTTATTTTTTCTTCCTTTCTTTCTACCCCTTTTTAGTTTTACACTTTCAAACCATCCCCAAAACAGGAAATGTTCCCAAGTCCTACCAACTTTTCTCAAGTGGTTTTAAATAAATAGTTTAATCAGACCTTTATCATATATGAAATGAAAAGAGGCATTGGGTCTTTCCCTAACCCTAACCGACATATGCTTCAAACTCATCAACAGAAAATAGGGAGTGCTCATCCTGACCTGACCTGTGATGTGGAAAAGAAACCAGAAATTGTACAAATTCATTTGGTTTAAGTGTCCCTCGCATGTGAAGTAAGGTTGTGTGATATGTAGGAGACAATGTCATTTGTCCTTCAACCAGGACCTCTGAATTTATGAATTCCATCTCCTCTCCTTAAACTCATCCTTCGGGAAAAATGGCACATCAATTCTGGCAAAAACATGACTCTTGAAATCTCTTTCTCCATCTGCAGGTAGGCCCGTGACTTCTGCAATTACCTCCTCGGTAAAAAGAAAGGATATTCCAATGAAATTAACTTGCTGGCCATCGCAACCCTTCACAAAAGCATATGGAAACTCCATCATGATAACTTATAAAACGGAAGAAGAATTATTCCCACCCTACCTCTCAAAAACATTGATGAATATATGGGTAGATTTCATGCAGATATGGACTTTTAGGCTCTCCTCTGTATAGTTTTTCACTCTTTCCCATAGCTCTCAGTGTCAAATAGTATCATAGGAAATGGGAGTGGGATCCAATCCATGATTTTCACGATAACTTAACAACTTATCCTCTTTTGACATAAAATATACAACAACTTAAACATGTGCTATATAAGTTTTATGGGTTTTACCATTTGATGAAAATTATTTCACAACGTAGCAGCTGGTAAATCAACAAACGAACCTAAAAGATGATTACAAAAAATATTAACATGCAATCATGACCTTTTAATCGAACATTACCTCTTGGCAATGAAACCTAGAAACCCATCACATCACATCACCATATGACTTATCAACACTCACTTAATAGATGATTATTTGGTTTCTGAAGTGTGCTCCATCAACGCATTATTTGGACATAAAACAAAATTTGAATTTTTCCTTTGGTGTTGATACTCCAGCTATTAGAGTTTAACTAACTATTTTTACACATATGCATTCTTACTCTAAATGTCAACTCATTTTTATTTTTAGAACTTACAATAATGCCGATATTTCATCTATCAGCATTTTGACCCTATTTTTTTTTACAAATCGGCACTTTCACTAAAACTATCAGTGCTTTAAAATTATTTTTACAAATCGATGCTAACACTAAAAATATCAACACTTTAAAACTATTGACTAAAATTGTGATAACAGGTGGAACAATGGCATAGGCGAATAGCCTTGGCCTCAACATGATGTTGAATCAGATGATAATTTGTATTGATATGCTTGGTTTGATCATGGAACTCTAGGTTCTTGGCAAACTTTATTACAAAAGTGTTTCCAATCAAAAGATGAGTAGAATACACTTATTTCTCCTGCAAATCTTGCATAATTTTCCTAAGCCACACAATTTCCTTCGTTGCTTCTGCAGTGGCCACATATTCTTCCTCAGTTGTGGAATATACAAGAACTAACAATTTGCATGAACTCTAGGAGACAACTCTTGATCCAAGTCTCATAAAATAACTTGAATTAGATACTCCATTTTCTTTATCTCCATAAAAATTTGAATCAGAGTATCCAAGCACGCTGAAGTCATCCACCAGTGTATACTTGATTCCAAAGTCTTGAGTTCCCTTCAAGTACTTTAGAACTCTTTTTGCGACACACCAATGACCTTCACAAGGATTTTGCATAAACTTAGAGAGGATTCCAACAACAAATGAAATGTTTGGTCTAGTAGTAGTCAGGTAGTTGAGACTTCCTACGAGTTGTTTGTACTTTTTGTATCCTCAAATTCATTTCCTTCTATGGGTGTGAGAATTAAATTTTGTCCCATTAGAGTAGCCAAAGGATTGCACTCAACCATGCAAAATTTGTTCAATAGATCTCCAATGTACTTATTTTGAGAGAGGAATATAAAATTAAGATGTTTGGTTATTTCAATACTAAGATAGTAGTGAACATATCCCAAATATTTCATTTCAAAACCTTTCCTCAATTCTTTCTTTATGGATGCTATTTAATTCTCATGGTTCCCTACCATCATAGGATCCTCTACATACACCACAAGATATATAATTGTTTTTCCAACCTTCTTGAAAAACAAGATTGCATCATAAAGATCATAATATTAATGTTTGAAATTGAGTTTCAAAAGATGCTCAGTCAAATTCTCATCCAGTCGCATGGTGCTTGTTTGATTCCATACAAGGATTTTACAAGCTTACAAACTTTGTGCTCCTATCCCTTCACAACAAATCCTTCTAGATAAGACATAAAAATATTCTCTTTTTGATGTCCATTCAAGAAAGCAATTTTTACATCCATTTGATGAAATTTCCAACAGTTCTAAGCTATCAAGGCATACAGAGTCTGGATGGTAGACCATTTTGTTGTGGGGGGGAATTATCTTCATAATCGACCCCTTCCTTCTGTCTAAAACCTTTTTCCACGAGGGTACCTTTATGCTTTCCAAGTGAGCCATCTGCTTTATCCTTATTCTTGAACACCCACTTGCAGACCATCAGTTTGGTTCCCAATGGAGGATCAGCCAGCTTCTAGGTTCCATTATTTATTAAAGAATTATATTATTTATGCATCACTTATTTCCATTCATCATGAGAAGCGGCTTCTTTTAAGGAAGTTGGTTCAAAATCTATAGACAAATTTAATTCACAATCATAAGAAACATACATATCAACAGGTGAATCAGAATCATCTACATCACCACAATTTTGTCTAGAAGAGCTTATTGTCCCTGTCTTTCCAACCTCATAAGGACAAAAAATTTCAAGTGTCTTTGTGAGCCATTTTGGAGGACCTTTTTGAGATGGCCTAGGTTGTTCAGTTGATTGAGATGGGGTTAAATTGATATTTAACCTCCCAAATCTTGAAATCACATCACTCAAAGTGTCTTCTTGATCATTTGATGGAGTTTCTCGATCATTGGATCAAGTAAATTCTTCCACATGTTTTCCATCATGGACACGTCCATACCTTATAGTTTATTCACTGCTTCTACCCCCAATATAGAAGCCATTGCCTCTTTCAGTTTCTCACTATCATGTCCCTACATATGCACAATAATTTTTTTATTTTAAAATTAGAAATAAAAAAATAAACCCTAATTTCTTCTTTTATAATTTAGAAATTAAAAACTAAAAAATTCAATTCCAACCAACAATGGAAATTTGCGCAAATCTATAAATTGAGTATGAAATACCTCATTCTCTCAAGAATCAGATCCCTTTGCTCATTTCCCTCTATTGTTGTTGCTTGACATTTTTTTGCGTCATAGGGTGGTTTTTTTTCTTCCACGTTGTCGAAAATCACTTCTCTTTGCTCCCTTCCCTCTAACTATTTTAAAAAACATTAGTGAAAAATGGATGGACAAGGGTTTGATTTTTGTCTCTAGTAGGGGGTGAATGAGATGCAAAAAATGATTTTGTGACTGATAAAGGTCGAATCACACCCACAAATCAATTTTTTTATTGAAATCCACAACAAGGGAGGAGAGGTTTGTCAATATCTCTGCCCACCATCAACAAATATTAAATCTATTAGTTATTTGCTTTCATAGCCTCAATGCATTGCTCCAACTGTGGTCTACTCCAACTCTGCACAAAACTTCAAATCTCCCTCGATTTTTGATTGATGGGTATTAGAATGGAAATATGGTGAATGTACTACATTGTTTTGGTTGAATAATCAGTATACACACTATGTTTATCCATTATGTGTGCCAATTATAGATTAGCGGAATTGAAAAAAAAAATGATTTGATCTAATTTGTATTCATTGTCATAATAACACTTTCAAAATGTCGATGTGAAATGCTTCCATGTTATTGTAATGTTTTATGAGGTTTAATTGAATACCGATATTGGATGTGAAATGTGCATAGGCACATGGGATAATTATAATTATTATAATAATTATTATTATAATGATTATTATATAATTATAATAATTATTATTATTATTATTGTCAAGTCCCACTAGCACAGCCAGTTGAGGATGGGCCTCGTCAGCAAAGGCGACCTAGGATCAAACCTCAATGGGGGTGGTTGTGTCTTGTGCTGGAGGAGGAGACATGCTTAAAAATCCAATCATCTAAGGGCTAGTGTGGCCCAAGATGGGTGCGATCCCCAGGTGACTTTGACTGCTTAGATGCCCCTAGGTCATGGCTCCTCAAGCCACAATCCACTAGTTATAGTCACATACCCACATTTTCACCTTTAAAGGTTGTGTTGCTTAGTGATTAGGTATACATGTGACACAAACATTTTTTACCCCGCCACTCACTGTTTACTCCTTTATAAGGTGGATGGTTGCATTGAAAATATATCTCATCCACACGTTAACTTATAGTAATTATTATATTACATATTTAGATATTGAGTTCATTTAGAAGACTTAAAAATAAAAAAATAAAAAATAGTATATTCTCTAACATATAGGGTCAAAGGATTTTTTTTTTAAATATACAAAAATATAGATATTTTGCATTTTAAAATTATGGATGAAGTTTTTGATTTAATTTAAATGAAAATATGAAAAAAATAAAAAGTAGTCCATTAGTTTTCATAATCCTCATCTAATATTTATAAGAGTTGTGTCATGTCACCATATTTGGAATAGAAATTAACAAAAAAGGTATATATTGAAAATAGGGGCATTTAGTTAGAAAGGCGCAGTGAAAACCAGCTAAGCTTAAATTGATTGTGCATTTAGAAAAATGGATGGAGCAATAACGAAGTGCATAGATGTTATGTGTCTAATGTCATTGTGGTGTATTGTAGGATCTAGAGGAGGCCATGGATAGAGGACATGGATGATGTAGACCTACTAAATCAACGAGAGGAAAGTGGATGGTCATAGAATCAAATACGAAATCTAGAGATACAATATAGGTAAGAAGACAAAGAAACCTCAACCAAAGGAGGGTGGTGTTTATGAATTCACAAATGCAACAACATAGACGAGATAAATTTATATAAAATATGTTGTTTTTTTTTCAAATCCAAAACATGATTTCGATATGTCAAATATATGAATAAAGTGAGGTTTTGCATTGGATAGCATATAGTTTGAAATGATATAATTGGTGTACTAAACGTCATTGACTATGTTATATACTATAGGGGCAAGACGAGGCCATGGAAACAGATTGTGTCATAATAAATAAGGACACTATAGATGTCGCATGACATCAGATAATTATCAAATTTTGACTTAACTTAGGAAGAATTTTGTGATACGTCCATCCTTTTTCAAAGTATTATTAGAATTTATAGTGTATTATCCAACCTTGAAATAAATTAATGCATGGCTTTTATGTTTTAGATGGAGATTGGAACAAGTGCAAAGCCTAATCGTTCAACTAACAAAAGAAAAAAAAAACATATGCACATGGGCATGGACCTAAAATTGTTAAATCACGAAGAACACAGTGGGTGGAAGAGCATATGACAATGGATATGTTATGAATACCAGCTCACAAAAAGATAAAAATATAGATCAACGCCTTAGAATTCAGCCTCTTCAAGGGGGAAACCTCCTTTACATTACAAAAATGAACAATTCTTGGATGATACAAATGACAAGACCTCCTTTCTATATATAGGAGTCTAAGGGGTCATAATATAATCAGAGCCGACATAACAATAATAATCTAAGGGCACACTAATAACAATAGTGGGCTTCTATGGGGCACAATAATAACAATATGGGGACTACATGGGCACAACAATATAATAAGGGGGTTGTACTAATAAGAATAAGGGGTTAACTAGTAGTATAGGGACCTAAAAGGATACTTCATACACAACAAATAATTCCATTAAAGAAGAGGTTAGTAAAGACTATAGTACATGGGATTGGATTTGTTAAGCAATACTTGATTATATTTATTTGAAATTGATACATTTATGATTTATCCAATTCTTTCAAAACATTAAATAATGTTTTTGTTTGTTGATTGGTAGAATATGGTGATGAAATAACAACTACTAATAACCAATTTAATATAACTAGCTATTAAGATTTGGATGGGATGATCCAAACCATCCTTTAAACCATACTAGGGTGAAAAGAGCATATTTAAAGAGAACTCTACCACCTGAGAAATTTGAATAGCTAATGAGATTCGCATACATTGATGACTGCAATATGCTACCAGCTAGTGGCCTTAATGATGATGAGCATGACAATGAAAATGCAATGCATGAAGAAGGATTGAATGAGATTCTTACAAGTTTCTTTGGGGATGGAAACAATGATGACAATAATGATCATATGGTTGACAGTAATGATGACAACAAGGGTAATTACCACCAACGTAATGTTGATGATAACAACTTGCTGAAATACTCCATCAAGTAATGAGCAAAGACATCTGTGTTCAAATCAAGTGCAAGTAGAACCTCAAAATTGGCATGCACATTAATATTATTATAAATCAAGTCACTATTTAGTTGGTTAGACAAAGGATTCACCACCCTATTGAACTGAGTTGAAATATATTTCTTACAATGGATTTGCTGGGAAAAATACTGAGAGGGGGGTTGAATTAGTATTTAAAATCCACTTAAACTTTTCTTTTCTTACTCATATTTATGTACGCGACTTTACTGAAAGAAACTTGCGTATATACGTGATTGTTATGTAGACAACTAACGTATATCTAGTTAACTTACTTTTCAATTAATTCATCATTTGTTTGTCTTGAACCAATGTATCAAAACCTCATTAAGCATTAGTTAAATAGTAACTATGTGCAGTAAGAAAAAAATAAACCATCACACATAAGTGACACACATGAACACCAGGATTTTAGGTGGAAACCCAATGTGGGAAAAAACCATCTTTGTTGTCATCTCTGTCATCTTTTATTATTAAGAAAAACATATTACAATTTTGTACTAGTGCAGACTCATACCAGCACACGAACAACCACCTGCAAAAGGCTAAAACCTTCTCTCATTCTCCATCACCCATTGGAAGGGACCTCCAACCCCCTGATCTTGTTTACCGACACCCACCGGAAGGGGGCCCCAACCCCCTAATCAGATTTACCATCTACCATTGTAAGGAAGCTTCGACTTCCTCATTGAAGGCTCCAACCCTCAACACATATGTGGACCATGTTTCATAAATTTTCATACCGGATCCACCTGATACAAAAATCACAACTTGTAGGCTAGTTTTCATCAAATTTTTAGATTGGGACCACTACCATCATTTAAGACTAATACCAAATGTCAAAACTAAAACTTGATCACTACAACAAATCACTCAATCATTGAACCAACTGAATCAACCAATCACTAAACCAACTAAGACGCAAATAAATAAACTTATTCTAAAACATCCAAAGTAGTTAGATCATTGTAATCAAAATACCAATACTAAACCCAAACATTGTGTCAACTCACCGAACCAAATGAAAACCCTCATCAATAAAATGTCAGAATATATACTCTACTTTACTTTATCAAATTCATGTGTATACGCTATTTCCTTGAAGCATACTTGCGTATAGATATCAAAACATTGAATCCTGAAACTGAATCATTGTCATTCTGAAAAAAAATCATTGAGTTGCACCCTAAACCACTGAATCATTCTGAAATAATCACAGAACCATCACAGATCTTCAATCACATATAGCTACCAACATCATCACTCTTCAATAAAACGATGCATCTTCAATCATGATTATTAAACCCATATCATCAAGTAAGACTTCATTGACAGACAACAGAAACACAACAAGATTGATTAGACTGATTAGGCTTCTTATTCAACAAAACCATAACTTATATACACACTTTCCACAAAACACTTTCTGCGTCTATACACACTTTTTAGGAATCAAACCCACGTGCATATTTGTCCAAAGTGCAGAATCGATACGCTACTTACCAGCATTAAAATCACATATGTATGCACCTTTCAAGTTATCAAACCCACGTACAGATCTACAACTATTGACTTATAGCTTCGTTGCACATCAAACCTTCAAAACAAACCCATCTCTTGGCATACATAATAAAACATGCGTCAGACATAATATCACATATCAAACCAATCCATTATCAATATATTCATTTCAGATCTATTGGATCTGATCCATCATCTAATTCTTGGGTGCATACTTAGTTTCAGGTCAAACAATTCATTAATATCCCATTACACGCACACCTGCTTTAGATATAATTATGAAATCTTCATCACTTGCACACTTAGTACTTTGACCTTCATCTCCTTATATATCTTATCCCTTAGCCAATACCACACGTCAAAACCACACTAATGTCGATGGTATTCTTTGACAAGATCAGATACCCATTGTTGGGCTCAATAATACCATGGTGCGGAAACTGTGTGTGCCGTTTTTTCTTCATACCCACGTGTTCCTATCAAAACATCCTCTCTGACATTCCTCTATCTCTGAACTGTTACTCCTTTGTCCATACTCTCTGTCATATGTAGGCACATCCTGTTGGCATCTTCATCAAGTAGGTTTCCATTAAAAGACAACTCATCAAGTAGGTTGCCATCAAGGACAACAAATTAGTCATAATGCCAACAATCTCCCCAGGTTTGGACTTGATGGCAACTCAAGCACCAAGTTACTCTCCCCCTTTGAAATCAAGGGAAAAAGGCTTACCAGTACTGAATTAAGGCTTCTCTCCCTTTGTTGACATGAGCGTGGTAGATATGATCTGGTGAGAATGAATTCTGAGTACTGACCATGCTCCCCCTAAGCACATGTTGAATTTTCTGAAGATATACAAAGAAGTACATGACTCTATGAGTCAACCAGACATGACCTTTCATATCACCAGTGACTCATGCTTACATTAATCACCCAACATAGTGGGATTTCATATTTGACTCAATATTAAATCAAATTCCAAAAAAGATGGGATTACATGACTTGACCACAATAATCCATATAGGACTAAATTTTACAATGATTACATCATAGGTCTTTACATGACCTTTACATCAAATGACAGATATGACATTTATAACCAAGACCAAAGATACCTCAGAGAGTGAGGTAGCAACAACAACAACTATATGAGCAACTATATGAATAACTTCAACAACATAAGCATGAATACATTTGCAAGTAAATATAATGCCAACAATGCAAATGCACCTCCTGAACTACAAGCAATATCAGTAGACTATACTCAACCAATTCCAGAACTAGCAAGCAAAACTGGATCTTTTTTTTTCATCATAGTAAAACATACGCAATTTTTTAAGTAGAAAATCATGTATATACGTGACTTGTCTTCATAGGATCCATGTATAGAAAGTAAAATACTGAAACTTCACAAATTCAGCTCCCCCTGAGCCCGTACTATATGTACATGTTTATCATTACTACACCAGATGCACTGTCAGTAATATAAGAAACATGAATATCAAAACAACCATAGGAATCATGATCAAGACAAAACACGTATTGCTCCCCTTGAGATTATACATCACCGATCCTAAGGACCTGATAATAATTTTCTTCTCTTATGAGGTCATGTACCTCACATCACTTCTGTAGTCACTGTGAGAAGTAAGCTTCAAGAATAAATGGACTGTAGTAGGGACAATCTTCCCTATGTTTGTGACTAAGGTTCCTTCTTCCTCCAAATATTCTTGCAATTTCTAATTATGTGTTGAAACTTATCCCATCTCCTGCTTTTGTTCTGTATACTTGACCTGCAATTAGTGACCTTATGCCAAAATGAGTTACAAGATAAACAATATCCATAAAACCATCCTTTGTCCCTATGGACTGATCTATACCTTGATCTAGGAGATTTTCTTACAAATGAGTGATTTGATTCAACCTTGCTTTGCACAACACTATATTGATTTTTTCCATCGCATTGTGTATGATCATACCCAATGCCAACCTTGATCAAAGGAGAGCATTGTTCATTAATAATATTCTCTAGAGACTCATAAGCTTTTACCCATTTGTTGATCTTCTCATAATATTCCTTTAGGGTCATATTTTTGGATTCTAATGTTTCACACTGCTTTTCCTTTTCTTGGAGTTGTTTTCTTATGCTTTCTGTTCTTTTATTGGTTGCTTCTAATTCCATTTTTAACCTATTTATTTCTTCAATCATACTATTTCCTTTTGATTCCAATTCTTAATTATCATTCATGAGTTTATCATTCTCCCTTAGAGTTTTCATCAAATCATCTACCTCACAACTATTTGATTCACTAATTGACTAATATTCAAGAGCCATGAGTACTAGATAATAATGGTTAGAATCTGAATCGGAATTTTCTTGATCATCGGATTTGCTATGACTTTCTTCATTAGAGTAAAATCTTTTCTTATTAGAGAACTTCCTTCTAGCAACATTCTTTCCATTCTCTTTATGATTTTATCTATAAGGACATTTAGATGCATAATGGCCTACCCTTCCACAAGAAAAACACTTAAAGGGAAGCTTACCTCTGAATCTTCCAGTACCCGCCTGCAAATTTATCACAAACTTTGCTTCTTCCTCATCTGATATTTAGCTTATGTCTTTGGGTGCTTCCTTTTGTTTCCCTTTGTATGTGGCTTTGAAGTCTACTTCTCTCATGTCTGAAGGAACACCTTTCCTCATCTCAAATGTTGTCAATATTCTATGGAGTTGATCAAGTGTGAGACTTTTCAGATGCTGCACTTCTTCAATAGTCGAGACTTTGGAATCGAATTTTGGAGTTAGTGATCTCAAAATATTCTCAACAATAGAAGCATCTTTTATTTTGTCACCAATATTTCTTATGGAATTAATAATGTCATCTACTCTAAGGAAAAATGTTTCAATGCTTTAGTCATCATGCATTTTTAGTATCTCATACTGTATTCTGAATGTTTGAAGTTTAGCACTTTTTACCATGGTGTCACCTTCGTAACTTTGGATAATATTATCCCACATGTCCTGTGTTGTCTTTAGCTGCATCACTTTCATGAACTTGGTCTCGGCCAAACTTCCCAAGATGGTATTCACATCCTTTGCATTGATTTGATATCGTTTCTTTCCTACAGTATCTATGGGAATGACAACTAGATATTGGTATCCAGTTTCAACAATTTCCCATACATCATCTCCCAATGACTATAAGTATTCTCTCATCTTGACTTTCCAAAAGACAAATTTAGTTCCATTAAATAAAGTTGGCCTGATAGAAAATACTCCTTGACTACTCATCTTGACAGATCTCCATCAAGTGATCAAGCTTCTTCTGAAGGACCTGCTCTGATACCAATTGTTGGGAAAAATACTGAGAATGGGGGTGAATCAGTATTTAAAACTCACTTAAAATTTTCTATTCTTACTCATATTTCTGTACATGACTTTACTAAAAGAAACCTGCATATATATGCGACTATTATGTAGACAATGAGCATATATCTAGTTAACTTACTTTTGAATTAATTCATCATTTTTTTGTCTTGAACCAGTGTATCAGAACCTCATTAAGCATTAGTTAAACAGTAACTATGTGCAGTAAGAACAAAATAAACCATCACACATGAACACCAGGTTTTTAGGTGGAAACCCAATGTGGGGAAAAAACCATTGTTGTCATCTTTGTCTTCTTTTATTATTAATAAAAACTTCTTACAATCTTGTACTGGTGTAGAATCATACCAACACATAGACACCCACCTATAGAAGGCTACAACCTTCTCTCATTCTCCAGCACCCACTAGAAGGGAGCTCCAACCCCCTGATCTTGTTTACTGGCACCCACGAGAAGGGAGCTCCAACCCCCTGATCAGATTGAATAGATATCATTGGAAGGAAGCTTCGACTTCCTCACTGAAGGCTCCAACCCTCAACACCTCTGTGGACCACATTTCATAAATTTTCATACTGGATCCACCTGATACAAAACATCACAATTTGTAGGCCACTTTTCATCAAATTTTCAGACTAGACCCACTACCATCATTTAAGCCCAATACCAAATATCAAATTGAAACTTGATCACTGCAACAAATCACTCAATCATTGAACCAACTGAATCAACCAATCACTGAACCAACTAAGACCCAGATCAATCAACTTATCCTGAAACAACCAAATCAGTTAGATCATTATAATCAGAATACCAATACTGAACCCAAACACTGCATCAACTCACTGAACCAACTGAAAACCCTGATCAATAAAATGTCAGAATATATATGCTACTTTA
Organism: Pinus tabuliformis; assembly: GCA_031772625.1. NCBI lineage: Eukaryota > Viridiplantae > Streptophyta > Pinopsida > Pinales > Pinaceae > Pinus > Pinus tabuliformis. The sequence goes on from CM062814.1 coordinate 891,548,303, forward strand.
CTTTAGCAAATCTGTGTGTATACGCAACTTCCTTGAAGCATACCTACGTATATATCTCAAAACATTGAATCTTGAAACTCAATCATTGTCATTCTAAAATAAACACTGAGTTACACCCTTAATCACGGAATCATTCTGAAATAATCACAAAATCATCACAGATATTCAATCACATATAGCTACCAACATCATCACTCTTCAATCAAACAATTCATCTTCAATCATGATTATTAAACCGATATCATCAAGTAAGACTTCATTAACAGACAATAGAAACACATCAAAACTGATTAGACTAATTATACATCTTATTCATCAAAACCCTAGCTTATATACGTGCTTTCCACAAAACACTTCCATGTGTATACACACTTTTCAGGAATCAAACCCATGTACAGATATGTAACTATTGACTTATAGCTTTGTTGCATATCAGACCGTCAGAACAAACTCATTTCTCAGAATACATAATAAAACATGCATCAGACATAAATACCATAGATCAAACCAATCCATTATCAATATAGTCATCTTAGATCTATTGAGTCTTAACCATCATCTAATTCACGGGTGCATACTTAGTTTCATATAAAATAATTCATTAATAGCCCATTACATGCATACTTGCTTCAAATATAACTATGAAATATTCATCACTTGCACACTCGGTACTTTGATCTTCATCTCCTTATATAACTTAGCCCTTAGACAATACCGCGGGTCAAAACCACACTAATGCCGATGGTATTCTTTGACGGGATCAAATATTCATTGTTGGTCTCAATGCTATGGGTCAATACCATGGTAAATACCCTTTGTATTTAGAATACCATGTTGCGGAAACTATACGCGCCTTTTATTCTTCATACCCACATGTGTACACGACTTTGCTTCACAGAACCCGCATGTTCCTATCAAAATATCCTCTTCAGCATTCCTCTATCTCTGAATGACTATTCCTTTGTCTAAACTCTCTGTCATATGTAGACACATCATGTTTACATCTTCATCAAGTAGGTTGCCATCAAAATACAACTCATCAAGTAGGTTTCCATCAAGTACAACACATTAATCATAATGGCAACAACATTTCAACTAGTCCATGTAATTCGTAAACATTCATCAACTTCGTTTATATTTCTTTAAGGATATTTTAAAACCATATATTGTATATGAATAGTCATAATATAGAATATTGGCATATCAAACATGTTCATCATAAGTCAAACATTCAATTGATATAATCTTTGGAAATCTTGCAGGGCACTAAAAACAAAAATTTTTCTTGAAGAAAATATGTTGCCATCAACTTACAGATATATATATATATATATATATATATCTATATATATATATATATATATATATATATATATATATATATATATATATATATATATATATATATAGATAGATAGATGTGTGTGTGTGAATATAAATACAAGGTAGAATTCCCTGTATGCAAAGAGAAGAGATATCGTACAGATGTACAAGGTCCTATAGTTCCAAAGAAGGTTTTACATCACATGCCAATTATACCTAGACTTCAACGAATGTTTCATTGCAAGTCACTTGCACAATTGATGGACTGACATGCAAATAATAGGAGTAAATATGGATTCATGTGAATTTCATCTAACTCCAAAGCATTGAAACACAGAGGAAAAATGGCCAACAAAATTCAAAGATGAACCATGTAGTATCAAGTTTGGTCTTGCAATTGATGGATTGTGCCCATTCACTTTCATGAGCTCAAATTATAGTGTTTGTTCAGTTGGATTGATAGTATACAATATTCCCCCATGGATGAATGTTAGAAAGGAACACCTTATGTTGACTCTCATTGTTCCAGGAAAACATCAAGTTAAAAACATGGATGTTTATCTTGCACCTTTTATTCATGAGATGCAATTGTTATGGAAAGGCATAAGAATTTATGACATATCATGTCCTCCATCAAATAGGTCCTTCATGTTGTATGGTGTGCTATGTTGGACTATTCATGATTTCCCAGGACTTGGTTGTTGTTCCGGTAAGATAAAAAAATTACCTATTTACACTCATAATTTATTGTCATCCCAACTTTCATACTTAGTTTTGTACTATTATTTTGATGGTATTAGCCTTATTAAATCGTAGGGATTCAAACAAAGGGGATATTTGCATGTCCAAGATGTGTATAACAATTTCAAGGGAAGTATTCTAAAGATATTCATAAATTTATTTATGCAAACAATAGGATTTTTCTACCACCAGATCATAGGTTTAGAAACCACCATAAGAATCAATTTTATGGAAAAGTTGAAAATAGAGGCCCTCCCATGATTATGGGTCCATAGGGTTGGCTTAAGAAGAATGAAGATGTTGAATTGAAACCTTGGGAGAATTTTTTTAATTTTTTTTATCGGGGTGATTCTATTGAAGAACCAAAACAAGTTGTAATTAAGATTCTATAAGGGATGAAAAGGAAATCCATATTTTATGAGCTCCCATATTGGAAATATCTATTAATATATCACCTATTAGATCCCATGCACATCTTCAAAAATTTCCTAGATTCAATTTTTTGACATATAGCAGGCAAAGAGAAGGATATCTCGTCTTCAAGGAGAGATATTGCTCTTTTGTGTACCAAATTTGATAGAAAACATTTGTGGCAAAACAAGGAAAATGAAAAATATGCAGAAGCTCCATGTATTTTGAAAAAGAAAGAGCTATACCAACTAAAAAAATGCCATACGTTCAATAAGGACACCTACTAGCTATGGGTCATCATTAAATAAAGATTTTACAGTTGATGGACATATCACAGGATTTAAAACACATGATTTTTATAAATTTATGAAGGTATTATATATCATCATTTAACATTTATTGGTAACATTGATTAGGTACTAAATATACTTTGATATTCTATTGTGTGACAAAAATAACTAATGATGGATATTTTATAAATGTGTTTGACAACATATCATTCCGTTGGAAATTAGGGGGTATCCATGTCTTACTATTGACTTGAGGAATGCCATAAGTCGATTGTTAGCATTTGCAAGGTATGTGGTATGGTATGTTCATGTGTGAGAGACATAGATATCCATGAATGTGAAGTACTAAAATGGACGAAGGAAATTGCAGAAATTGTATGTGTATTTGAGAAGGAGTTCCCTACAAGTTTCATGGACCTACAAGTCCATTTACTTATACACCTATTCATATCGATGAGGGTGTCGTATCGATGAGGTGGAAGTTTTTCTTTGAGAGGTATATGAAAACTCTAAAAAGATATGTTCAACAAAAGGCACATCCAAAGGGTTTCATGGTTGAAGGGTATGTATTGAATGAAGCATTTTTATTCCTATGTGAATTCCTTGGTAAGGATTTTGAATATGGGCCACATTTCTGGGATGAATAACGAGCATTAGATATTATTGATGGATAAAAACCACAATCTAATGATGTTCAAGTAGAATTATTAAGTAAACTCATGAACGTTGTGTTTGTTTTTATTTCGGTCATTAATTTACTATGTAATTTATTTGTCAAATTAACAACATAGCCTTTGGAGTTTGAAATAAGCATGTTGACATGTAATAGGTGTAGACGAAAGTGTTATACTCGACAAGTTCATTCTGTACCACATGGAATTTATGAACAAATGGATTGATTTGTATGATAAAAAGAGAGAAGAAGTGTTAGAAGCAAGGAGACAATTTAAGAGATTGAACCCAAGGAATACCCCATTTCCTATTGATCTGCAAGGGGAATGGGCCAAATATTGCACACTAGAATGGGTTACTAAACAAATTCAAAATCAAATAGAAGATGTAGGTAGATTCAAACATAATAGAACATGAAATCAACATGTCTAGAGGATGTGAAAGAAAGGTACAGTTGGAATTTTACATAATGTTTTTTCCTTACAATTTTGACACTATTAACTATTTTAATATTCATCATTATATTTTTTTAACCGAAATAAATGGTCTTTCATAGGAAAGGAAATATCTAGCAATGTGGGCATATGGTCGAAATTATCGTGTAGAACGTGTAGATGTAAAAAGACAACCCTTTGATTGTGGCATCATGGTTGAATTCAAGCAATCTAGTCGATCAAGCTCAAAATATAAGAATAATATTATTGAAGGGAATCAACAATATGTTGCAAAAATATAAGAAATTATTGAGTTGGATTACCGTTATTTTAAATTTTGTATTTTTAAGTGTAGATGGTATGAAGAATTTGAGAGGACACAAAGACATTATACCCATAGTGGATTTTTTTCTATAGATTCCTCAATGTTCCTACCAGAAGATAAGGAGCCTTATGTTCTACCAATTCATTGTGAGCAGGTATTTCTTTAACTCAATGAATTAGAAGTGGTAGCGATCAATAATCTATTAATACATTGTTTATTGCGAATATATACATGTGTTTATTAATCAATAAAAAAATTATAACATACGTCTAATATATGTTTGTACTTGTTCATGTGCAGGTATTTTTCTATGAAGATATTATGGACCTAAAATGGATATTTGTCATACATTATGATCCAAGATTAAGGATGTATTTGATGATGCACTAGTGGTTACTATGAAAAAAATGGTGGCCAACAAAATGAGAGACAGGGATTAGATAACATCGAAGAAATTGGCATCCTTGATGATGTTGAAGATGGTTATGTTCAGGCACAAGAAGACAACATTAATACAAATTTACATGATGTTACGAAAGACAACAATATGGATGGTATAGAAAATGATGATCCAAATACATTTTGTAACAATATGGATGGTCTACAGTCAAATTTAAATGATGATGAAGATGATGCAATTCAAGACGAGGATGATGATAATATTAACTACTTGAAAGATCATATGGACATTGACAATGATACACTGGATGACATTGTTGCAGAAAATGATGTTAATGACCAAGACTTCTAAATTTTCAGAATTATTTGTAATATGTGTTTAAAAAATGATGATTCTTATAGCCTAAACTTTGAAATGCTTCAGTATTATTTGTGTCAATACAAATTACCTATTGCAATATCATTAAAGTGTTCAAGATATGGTATGAATTGTTGGCAGAAAAAATTAGGATTACTTGAATGCTTCTTCCATTCATTTTGTATCAACATATGTTTGTGAAGACATAAAAGTTAATAAAATATTAATGCTCGTATCTCACAATGATTTGAATAAGAAACTTTGTTAACTTCATTATTTTTATATTGTTTTCATTTTAATGTTGGTCGACCCGCTCTTACATTTAATTATTGATCCAGGTAGGATTTAATTTTTACAAGACTGTCATGCAAATTCTATGCTAAGGTAGATGATGACTAGTATAAAATAATCTCAACCGAAATTAGTTGCACAGACACTCTCACCAATCAATAAAGTTGTTACACAATCCACGCATTCAATGTGAAGAAATACTACAAAATAAGCTACTTTTTCATTCAACCACTCTCACAACACTCCTGAAAACCATCACTCATTCAATTTGCACACACAAAAGGAAGTGCAATCCAAATTGTAACAACAAAGCAAATAGTTCACTACCACACTAAACCAAAGGACCAATCCAGGGCTTAAGTCATCACACCATCCAAATCTTACTACAATTAATTGAATTACACACAGAATTAACTATAACAACAGTAGTAACAACAATCACATAAATGAGAAATATTTATGCAATATGTCATCCAACCACTCTCATAACACTCATGAAAACCATCATTTATTCAATATGCACACATAAAATGAAGTTCAATCCAAATTGTAACAAGAAAGCAAATAATTCACTACCACATTGAAGTGAGGCAATGGTCCAACATTTAATATATCACACCATCCAAAGCTTATTGCAATTAATTAAATTACACACAAAATTAATTATAATGGTAGCAATAAAAACAATCGTATAACAATTTTTTTATGCAATCTATCATTCAACCACTCTTACAACACTCTTGAAGACCATCACTATTCAATCTACACACATATAAGGAAGTGCAATCCAAATTGTAACAACAAATCAAATATTCATTGTCACACTAAACTGAGAGAGAGGTCTAGGACTTAAGTTGTCACACCATCCAAATCTTATTGCAATTAATTAAATTACACATAGAATTAACTGTAACAACAAGAGTAACAACAATCACATAACTAACAAAACTTTATCTAATATTTTATTCAACCACTCTCACAACACTCCTAAAATCCATCACTCATTCAACTTGCACACATAGAAGAAAGTGCAATCCAAACTGTAAAAGTAAAGCAAATAATTCACTACCACACTAAATTGAGGGACCTGTCTAGGACTTAAGCTTTCAAACCATCCAAATCTTACTGCACTTTATTAAATTACACACAAAATTAACTGTAACAGTAATCAAATAACTCAGAAATATTTATGCAACTATGTATTCCACTCTAGCTAGTAACCAATGATCCCTGCCAAGAAGTAGGGCTCCTCCTCCTTAGTAGGGGTTGGTGTACTAAAAAGCACACAAACTACTTAGAGGAAATTATTGAACCACAAAGTTGAGATTTTCATTCATAAAAGTATCAGTATTACAGAAATCTAGTGTTTCCCCTTTCCAATCCTATTCTCCACTTCTTCACTCTAGCCCACATGAGAAAACAATCTTCTCTTTTAGAGATCTTAATTACAATGAGAAGATCATCATTAGAATATTTCGATTCTCATGTTATCTTAAAATTAAACAATATCTTAACAATTACACAATGATTTCCATGGAAGGGGTAAAACTATAACTGTTTCCTTTAATTATAAATAGAGTTACAAAAGATCTCAACCAAATGATCTGGATGCTCCATAAATATCTCTAAGTGATGAGTTGTTTCTTTTGACTTTGACGTGCTCCTAGATCCAGTTTGATCGGGAAAGGAAACATGTGCTTAAGAAATTTTTCGCGTAATAGCAATAGCTCCTAGAACCTTAATTAATCCAAATCTGTTGGGTTGTGTTATATTCTTTCCACCGACTAGTAGACGTAGTTAATCGGGGGGTTAGAAGGGGGGCAGAGCCCCACCTTCATTGCATTGGTTGAGTAGCCGGGGGGGGGGTCATAGGGGGTTTGAGGGGTACAGATAACCCCACTCCATGGGGTCCGGGGGCACTACCTTGAGACCCAAATACTTCCCCATGTTTATGCCACACCTCCATGACTAAAAAGTAGTGCATAAGGCCCATGTCCTTCATCTCGAACTCTCTTGCAAGGTCCTCCTTGCAACACTGTATCAGCTGATCATCACCTGTCAAGATTAGATCATCAACATAAAGAAAAATGATCAATGGTTTACCTTCCACCATGATATGGTAAAGGTTCGCATCTACTTCACTCTTGGTGAATCCCAAACCGGTGAAATAGTTGTCGATCCTAGTGTACCAAGCACAAGGTGCTTGCTTCAGCCCATATAGAGCCCTCTTGAGTCTACACACATGTGACTCACGATCGAAGGTTTCGAAACCTTCTGGCTGCTCAATGTACACCTCCTCCTCAATCTTCCCATTGAGGAATGTTTTCTTCACATCCATCTGGTGGATCTTCCACCTTGTTGGCTTGTTGGGGCTTGACCTAGGTTCAGAAGTGATTTAGCCAAACAAATCCTGAAACTACCGGCCCTTTCGGCAACAGTCTGCAGTGCGCGGACTGAAGTCTCACCCAAGGTAGTATGGGAGGGTGCTGGAACCAAGTTTCCGCACCCTAGGGATGTCTTGATGAAATCTAGGAAATTTGTGAGGGGAGTGTTACTGCTCTACCAATAGTTGAGACTCAAGCTGGAGATGTTTCAGCTTATATTCCCACTAATGCAATTTCCATTACCGATGGACAAATATTTTCATCGGCTGATCCTGCACACTTGCGCTGCTCCGCGCAGCCGTCTATCCTTCGCAACTTCTGCAATTGCTTCTGCGTAGCTCTGTAAAGAGCGCGAAGAGGTGTTGTCTAAATCCTTTATCCTTACTGTGCTATTATTATAGATCTTAACTTAATTGTGTGGGCCCAATATTCTCATTAATCATTCAACATTCATAACAAGTGCGCGCAATCATAAAACTGTAAAGATATGCATAGCATAGATACACAATATTTCATAATCAACTTATCTTTTATTAATATTATATCCAAGTACAATCCCAATTCCGCCCAACACATTTAGCTGTAGGGGTCTGCATACACAGCTACGGACTCTACCAAGCCTCTACGCACTCAGCTGCAGAGCCTCTACCTACCACTACGACCCAATACACTTCAAATTTACTTATATCGTCTAACCATGCCTTCGCATCTATCTGTTACTTGTCAAAACTAAGACTAACTTTACACTTAGAGCCTCGCTCTATTTATACAATCCCATGGTCTGTGGACCATGGGTAGGTTGACATACCATACATTAAATTACATTATTTTAGGGCGCATAACCCTAGACTCTCGTGCTCCGCACTTGAATTTCACGAGGTCTTTACATTGCACTTGACTAAAATTCGGGCTTCAAGCCCCAAAAAAATACTATGGGGGGATCCGCTGCCCAACAGGCCCCCAACACAATCATCATGACTCATCTCGAGTCGCTCTGCTGGTGTAGCAATCTTTGCATGGAGTCCATCCAACTGTGTCTGTGCTACACGCAGGTCCGCAATGCACTGCTCTGTCGTCCGCTGGATCTGCTCCGTTTCTTCTTCTGAATCATCTGTGTCTAACTTGATTCTCTACTTTGAAGTCGGCTTCTAGTACCTGTGTTTATAGTCCCGCACCTTTGTCCAACTTCTCGGGTCGCGAAGACTGTGCTTGGGTCGGTTAGTTAAACTATCGGCCGACCCATGTAGGGCTTCAGGTGACTACCCTAGGAAGGGTGCTCCATTAACATGGTTTTGGACGCGATGGTTTTCAGTCCATGGTTTTGGCCATGATGGTTTTCGGTCCATGGTATTGGATGCTTCGGCATGTATAAATATGTATTGTAACATTGAAAGGAACATAATGAAAAATCAAGCTGGTAGTCCCGGTTTTGGGATCCAGGGGAAATCTCTATGTATATGTGTTTTATGTGTTATGCTCTCGCATTTTTTACTTTCTGTGTTTTAAAATTCGTATGCAAGTAATTTCTGTATGAGGTTAAAACCTACAAAATCAGTAAAGGAACTAAAATGCAATCCTGTAACAACAAGCTTCGACAAACTATCCAAACCTAAAACATCCCATACATTAGTTTTATGATAAAAAGCAACCTAAGAAAGTAGTTCTAATGTCAAATTATAAGTAGAATTGGACTAAGAAATCAATGAGTGAAAAATGACATACTTAGGTGAATAAGGGTTGTTATAGTAATAAGATATGGTCCTGTTGGTAAAAAAGGGATAAAAGAAATAGGAAAATAAGTAGGAAAAATATGACAATTCTATGACCCAAAATATCCCCCCCATCTTAAGCTTTTGCATGTCCTCATGCAAACTCATGTCACTGATGCTTGACATGCTGAGAGTGAAGTTGTGTGAGGTTGTATTTTCCTGCCATGTCTTCACCTCTAGCCTTGTATCCTCGATAAATAACCAATTCTCCCTCCCAACACTTATCAGTAATAATATATGGATGTTGATACTGATGGGTGGGTAACCAAACAAGAGGGAACTTGAATCTAAGTCTTATCCAGCCTGTACCAATCTTCCTAATATAGTCAACATACCGATGAACTATGGAAAGTGTTTTCTCAAAATTCTAAACAATAGGGGTCTCCATTCTTCAATTCTTATCGGGAAAGATCCCATCTCAACATGATTCCTTCTAAGGCACCAGTTCTCATTCCTTGTATATTTATCTCACATCTCCATAGAACTAATTATCGATGGTCCATCAGTAGCATCTTAGTGGTTGGAAACCACCATATTTTATTGTATTTATGTGCAACATCTTCAATTTAACAAAAGCCTTAAGTTGTACATGTCCCCACATAGGTTGTCAAATTGAATGATTCATCCTTGAAGAAAGTGAGATCATGCAAGTAGAACTCACACAACAAATGTTGTTCTGAGAAATTAGCACTTTGAAATGTTTCTAGGAAGTCATGTATCTCCCTTGTCTTATATGGTCGCTTTTCCTTCAGGGTTGTTAATTGGAAGAGATAATGTTTTTCTTGAAAATATAAAGGATAAGAAGGAGAAGGAATCCTACTACACAATAATTCATTGATGATCCCATAAATGACCTCATTTTCTTGTTATAACGGCTTAACCTCTCCTTGCAGTTCCTTCACCTATTTCATTGGTTGATTCCCCTCCTTCTAAATCTTCACAAATTCTACAATTCTTAATTTTTCATCCCACTCCTTCTTTAGTTGATTTCCCGTTTCCTCATTATTCTTTAGGAAGATGACTTCATCTTCGAGAAAGAGTACTAATTTCTCCCACTTCTCTAGTACCTTCATCAAATCTTCAAATTTAATGTGAGTTGTTTCAGTTGTTGTTTCAACATCCTCCTTCTGATCCCTTTTCTCTTCCTACTGCTTTATCTCAACTGTTGGTTCTTGTGTAACAGAAACATCATCAATAGGTTCTTGTGGTATAGAAATGTTTTTATTTTCAGTCCGCTTTGTTTCAACTATTGGTTCTTGTATAATAGTAGCATCATAAACATGTTCTTGTGGATTAGCAAATTGTTTTTCTTTTTCCTGCTCTGCTTCGACTATTGGTTCTTGTGTAACAAAAACATCAGCAACAGTTTCTTTTGGAATATCAAGCTGAATTTCTTTTTCATGTTCCCCCACTTTTACTCCAACTAAAACATTAACAAACTCCATGATTTTAGCCTCAAGTATTTGTTGGTAGCCCTTACAATGTTTTTCTGGGACAGTAGATGATAACATTTCTACAATGTCTACCAACATACACAATCTAGTTTCATTCTTAAAATGAATTTGTTCTTTAACCAAGGAGATTTGTTTCTTTAACTCCTCATTTTCCTTTCTCGGATTTTCAATTTGAATGAGAGGGTCAATTTTTGTCTTACCTGATGAAGTAACAACCTCTTGTTCTTTTGTCTAGTCTTTTGTTATTGGTCCTCTTGTCTCATGTTGTTTCTCTGGATCTTGTTCAGGCTTCGTTGTAACAACAAGGATTTCATATGTAGAGGTGCCTTCCTCTGTTGACTTCTCTTTCTTTTATTTTTCTTGTTTCTCCTCAAATCCATAAGGTCCAGTTGTATCAGCACATTCCCCCTCAACTGTAGCAGTAGGTTTTTGAGTCTCTTTTGGTATAACATCTACTCACACCCTTTTCCCAGGGGTTCTTCCACCAATTGGATTTTTCACTTTCCTTTTCTGCACTATTACCTTCATTGATACTCCTGGCCTAGTCCCTTCAGGTGTCTTCACTTCCTCAACTCCAGTTTCAGGCACAGTTGTTGTTCTAGCAGTTTCTTCCTCCAACACTTCCTCTACAATCAGGCACCCACCTCGGCTTTCCTCTGATGAGTCACTAGACACCACCATAGGTTCTTCTATCTATGTCTCCTTTCCTCATGAGGATGAACTAGGGGTTGTTCTAATGGAACTCCACCTCTTAGGGTTTTGTCGACTAGTCATAAGAGGTGTATCAGCCCAATTCTGCTTAAAGCTTGTAGGTTGTCTTTCTCTTAGAAGATCTAGCAGTTTCAGAATTTTTGTTTCAACGTTGGGTGTTGCTTTTGTACTTGGTTTTGTTTCAGTGCTAGGGGTTGCTTCAGCACTGGGTGCTTCTTCAACACTCTCTTCATGCTCCTCATTCACACCAACACAAGGTCTCACTATCAAAGCATGCCACGAGCTCCCTTGTCTCTGTAATGAATGCATGATGATTAATTTAATGAGTGCATGGTTAGTGATGCAAGTTTCTGGATGTTTTACCCCTTTCACAGCCTCTTCCATGTGTTGTAATGACTTTAGCAAGTAGTATGGTAAATTAATAAACTACCATGTCCTCAGGTGTGCCAACAATTGAAAGTGATAATTGAAAATAATCCCAAGACATCCCTCACAGGTAATGATTCTTTGGATGAAGAGGATTACATCTTCCCATTGGTGAGGAAGAGATGTTCTATCGAAACCCTTGTGCTTGGGCGTTAATTCTTCTCCCTCATGTAAGAATATGGCCTTAGCTTCAGGATAGGCCACTTTCCTTGAGAACCATCATTCTCCTGTTCTAGGAAGCCCTATCACTTTTGTGATAAATTCTTTTGTAACAGCAATTCGGAAACCCCTAACCATAGAGTGTTTTTCAAATAAGGCTTGGGGAAATTCTAAAGCGACTAATTCACTGAAACCTCATAATTTTTCAAAATAACCTAGCCATCCATCCATTTGAAAATTTTCCAATGTTGTCGGATGTTGTAACAGCACATTAACAATGTCATGTTTGTGTCTGACCATTGCTCCACCCATATTTTATCACAAGCACACTACTCAAAATTTCAAGGTGTTGGAATTATCGACGGTTACTTCTCCTTATTACCAATTTGGAATTTTTAAATCAAAAGGATTTTTTGAATGATTGCATTGATATTCTGATGTAACAACATGAATAATAAAGAAAAAAAGTAATAATGATGGAGTATTATTTCTAACGGTGATGGTTACATCATTTTAATTGTAAAATGTAATGGTGTGAGAACGGTCTAAGGATGAAGTATTATGGCAGGGTGAGGTATGTATTAATTGGACGAATAATTGGATTTCCTCAATTCGGTATGATTAGGAAATGAAACATGTGCTTAAGCAACTATCTTTGTACCAAAAACAACTCCTGAAACCTTAATTAATCCAAATCATTAAAGGAACTGAAATTTAATCATGTAACATCAAGATTCGACAGACCATCCAAACCTGAAACAAACAAACAATTAAACATTAAACTACCTAACCTGTAAGAAACAAATACCTTAGATCTTGACCCTTAATCTCTTAAACCCTAACCCCTAATCCCTTAACGCTTAATCCTTGTGCCCTAAATCCCTAAATCCCATAATCCTCAAATCCACTATCAACTTAATCCACAACAACTCAATTAATTAAATATTTAGGCACATCCAATGCTAATTCTGGGCTAAAAAGGGAGCTAACCAAAGAGATAATGTAGGTGAAAAAAAAGGATCTAGACTCGGTGCTATCACTAGTGCTATTTCTGGGGATATTTATGGTGTTATCTCTGGCGCTATTTATGATGTTATTTCTAGCGCTTATTTCTAATACTATTTCTGATGTTATTTCCATTGACATTTATGGCACTATTATTTCCTGAATTAGCGCTTAAATGCTTTGGCCGGCAAAAGTAATGCCAAAAATTGTGCCATTCCGATGAAATTTTCAAAAAAAGGAGAAAGATACAGTAAAATAGTCCTTGGAAGCAAAAAAGGTAGTTAATCACAAGGATTTGTTGTACTGAATCAACCCGCACTGGTTGAGAAACTGCTTCCTCAAATGAAGAAGGCTCAAAATCAATTTCGATCATGAGTGCCAAGTAACTGGTAGACATGTTTGGTGATCTCCTCTACCTATGCAAGGATGTAGGATCTCCCACATTATCCCTAACATCTTTCACCAATCTTTCATCTTCTTTGGTTCTCTTCCTCTAATATTTTCGAGAAAAGCCATCAACAAAAATCAGATAATACCTTTGTTTTGTTGTATAGGTTGTAGAAAATGGTCCACTTACATTAGAGTGGACTCACTCCAATATTTCTCCAACTCTGCTATCTCAGCCCTGGAAGGTGGATTTGACATATTTCCCCAATGTGCATCCCTTCAAGACATCATTTTGGTCAAGGGTGCATTTTAGGAGACCGATGGTAATCTGTTGTATGAATTTTAAGGCCCCATGGTTGTTACAAATCCATTTGGGCACATCACTCCCATCATCCAGATCAGTGTTTTATGGCTCATCAAACCCTAATTTCAGTTGCTACATGCCCTAAACAAGTAACCCTTTTGAATGCCTCTTTCCTAGATAGTTTCATGACTTGAAGACATCTTGAAATCACCTCTAAAGGGACCAGTGCAGGCAGGCCCATGTAGGGGTGCGCTACATAGCAGTTGAGTCCATGCTAGGGTGCTCTGCAAAGCACTTAGGCCCTCTTTCACCTGTGCTGGGTGAGATTAAGTGAAATTCACATTGGTTTTGGGGAATATTCTTATCTCTTGGAGTCATCTAGAAGTTTCCCTCACTTATCAACTCTTATGAGCTCGAAAATGGATCAGGAATGAGTTAAGATGCATCCTATCCTCTCATCCCTTCCTCCATCGAACTAATTCTATGTATGGAAGGCCATTCAATACCCCCATTTATGACATAACCTCCTTCATCTTCCTATAAATCGAACACTCATCTAAGTGATCAAGGGGATGGACTATGTTGAATTGTGAGATAATGTTTCTATGAGAATTGACTTTGAGACAAGTATTGTTATGCTACAAGATTTTCATGCTTTTGATGTGATGTGGATGGGATCCAAGCTGGAGGAGTGACTTTGAATCAGACCTGATGGTTGTAATTCCTTCTTCTATGCAATAAAGTATTTGAACCTTTTTCCCATATTCTTATCTTGTTATATGATGCTTATATGTGTGAATGTATCTAATTCCATTTACTTGTATTCAATAGATCTTTTTCTTTGATCAGTTCTTTGTCCTCTGCTGATGTTTATAGGTACTTCTCAAGCATGTTAAGTACGTGAAGGAGCGACAAGATCGATACAAAGGATACAAGAGGAAAGCAGAACTACAAGTAGGTCTTCCCATCTTCTTTGTCTTATCTATTGCTTATAGGAAAAGGCTAAAGTGCTTTAAATTGTTGTTCTAGATATGGCTACTTATCTAGGGAATTAGTATTTATCCGTTGATACCAAATTCTCTAAAACAATGTTGTAAGTGTCCCATGCACCTATGCCAAAGTTCTCAAAAATCTCGACTCTGCACTTTTTATGTCTTGCTACTCAATGCAACGCAAGCTTCCACCTTAATTTTGTAGAGATTTTTCACTCTAACTCGAATCTGCTTCACTTGCCCAGTAGAAACGTGTCTCAAAAAGGTTTCCCCCTTACTGAAAAAACACCATAGCCTCTATCCTCCAATACAACTACAGATATCAAACTCTTCTTCAACCCAGGTACATACATGACATATTTCAGATGAAGATGGGAGGCTAACTCCCTCTTAAAGGTTATAGTTCCAATTCCTTTGGTATTGTACCTCCCATCATTGCTAAGTTATATGTGCATTTGGAGATCATTCTATAGGCTACTAAAGAATTCCTTTGGTACTATACCTCCCATCATTTCCAAATTATATGTGAATCTGGAGATATTTCTCTACGATACTGAATAATTCCTTTGGTACTATACCTCCCATCATCTCCAAGTTCTATGTGCATCTGGAGATCCTTCTCCTCTAGGCTACTAAATAATTCTTTGCATCCTGTCATATGAAACAAGGCACCTGAATCAAGGTACTACACACCCTGTTAGCGCTTGAAATTTCACCTCAGGCTAAGAAAGGTAAACCTCAAGGCTACATCAAACCATTCAGCCTCGTAGCTAGCCCTACGAGGCAGGAGAAGGCTCTCTCCGGTCAATCTCGGTAGATCTTCAATGGGATGAGATGACCAACAAGATAACACTGATATTAGGCTATTAAACTGATCAGAAAGATTGATTTTGGGGTTTTTGGTGGCGAATTGGGGAGCTGCAATTTAGGGTGCGGGGATTGGACACAGTTTCTGCAGGGGGGTCTTTGGGGCGAGGTAGGAGCTTGTATTGATGTCCTTAGCTGAAGTGGGTGATTAGGAAGAAAGATAAGAAGGCTAAAGAGAGCAAACAATGAATCTGAATTCTCTTTAGATAGTAGAAAACATAGAAATTAAACAAATTTAAAAGTAGAGCATGGCAAGCATGAATTCTGACTTTATCACTTCATTTGTTTAATATGCAGCAGTATAGAAAGGAAATGAATCACATAACAAAGCTTACAATAACATGAATAAACACACCATCAACACATGAGTCCACAAGAATCCAAAAGATGACTGCAAAACCCTGGTCTTCCTTAGCCAAAAATTGCAGAGATACAATGAAAATATACAATGATAGCTTCTCCCTCAAGAGTCCAACCTTCCAACCCCTGAAAATGACTAAGAAAATACATAATATAGGCAAGCTAACACCTTTCCTTGCCTCTAGGGGTCGAGCTCATCCTTCTAGGAGCTGTTTCAACCAATTCTAAACTGAGCACTAAAATCTAAGCAGTCAAAACAACTTGCCTCTATAAGCTAGGAAACCAATCCATTCATTAAATATTTACTCTTTACATGAATGAATCTTCTAGAAGTGTTAAACAAGAGTAAAAGTGTCTTAGAGTTACAATAATTACATCAAATATAATCATCTTCCACCCCAAAAAGTCAAACTGGGTCAAAACTGCGTTTTCTGGGCTGTACAATGCAATCTGGCAAAAACTGCCTGACGGGTCGCGCGCCCCTGCCTGACAGGTCGCGTGCCTTTGGAGCGATGTTTGAGGCACTTTCAGGTGTCAAAATTGAGAAAAAGTGGGCTTGTTGGAAAGGTCTGTGAGTCTACTTTCCAACCCAACTAGAATTTTTCAATTTGGAGGTCATTTGCCTGTCAAAACTGAATTCTCCCAAGACTGGTTTCTGCAACTCAAAAAAGGGCCAGAAAGTCATTTTTTGGTAGTTTTTTGACCTTTTGGGGGACCAAAACTGCACAAAATCTCAAGTCCATCCATGGGCATATGTAACTTTGCATGAAAAATCTAGAAATGCTGAGTTTTCGCCAAAAGGAGTTGCCATGATGAAGGGTCGCGCGCGGGGTGAGACCCGTTAATGGGAAAAGCCTGCAAATTGCATAAAAAATTCACAAATGACAAAATTTTCTCCAAATTTCTTGAAATTTGGGCTGGGAGTCCCCAATCAAGTACCATGCTCAGTAAAATAGTCTTTGACCAAAATTTGGAGTGGATCGGGTGTTTTCCTTCGTTTTTGTGCTTTGGCCAACCGTCCTTGGAGCACCTTCGTTCTCGCTGGTATTTTTAACATTTCTTTAAAACCATGACACCTGTGCAAAAAGTGAAGGAGGTTTTTCTTCCTTGGCATGTTTTGGACAAAAACCTCTCTCAGTTATCCAAAATTCAACTTTTATTTCTCTGGAACATCATTTGAGTGCGACTTGTCCCGATGTGTGAAACAAGGAATTTTGTCGAAATGGAGCGAAATGAAGGGAATAGGGGGCTTCTAAATTCTTGGGGAAATTTTTGGAAGTAGGGAGAGATGTTAGGAAGCAGGGGAAAGTGGAATCTCAGAGATTGAGTGAGGGGGAGGGGTCCAAAAGGGAAAAACACAGGCCCAACCTAGAAAATTGCCAGGTTGTAGCTAGAAACTAGGGTTTATGCAAAAATGAGGATTTTGGGGAATCTCAGTGATGGAAAGTGTTTGATAAGGTACTTTAAGGATAGGGGAAGGTGTATGAACATCAGGAAACAAGTTTTGCCGATGATTTGACAATCCAAGAGAAATTGCCTTCAAAACCCTAGGAGAGGGAAATGACCTTGCCTGGGCACAACTGAAGCATGAACAAGGTGTAAAATGACTCATTAGACACTGACATGATAATGAAAACCCTATGAATGATGATAGACTCAGCTGAATAGTGACATAGATTGGCATTTGGACAATTTTAGGAGTTAAGGCAAACCCTAGACCTAATGCCAAGTGACCAAATTTTGCTTGAAAACTCTTTGAAATGACAAAATTTGACCTTGACACTCTGAAATCACTTTGTAAGAGCATATTTGATCACTAGAGGAAGGCTAGAAAGACTGACACTAACATTGGCTCCAATGGGGATGGTAGCTCCTTGGAGGTGCCAAGAACCTCAGACCTCTGGGAGAGCAGACCAGTGCGTTGAACCATTGGGCGATGGAGTCATTATTTGACAAACAATACAAGACTTTGACTCATTTATTGACTGAAACCTGACTCAAGCCGACACAATTATGAAACCAACATGACTGAAAACTGACTCATAAATGACTCATGACTGACTTAACGAAAACAAGAACTTACAAAGCTTATTGAAGGGCAGCAGTCCATCAAAATTTGAAATCATGATGACAACCACCTGTGTTTCTTACAAGACAATATACATCAAACTATATCATAATGCCAATGTAACCAATCAAGCAGATGCCTTCTTGATTGGTTCTCCTGATCAGATCTCATGATCAACAATAGATACTGGTAATTGGGCATCCAAAAATATAGCTGACCATGATCTCCTTCATCACTGAACACTGCAATAAACGCTATCACTGCTGACTGTAACAAATCTGCCATTGGATCCTGGAAAACATAAAGACTTGAAATTGCCACCTCCTGCTGAAAGAACAAGGTATCCTTTGCTTCAAATTCTGATATGCTTTCATCATGTGCTTCGGAAAGAGTATGTTCCTGGTCCTCAAAAAATTCTGAACAAGTAGATGAGTAGATCTCCTCTTGAAATAACATTTCAAAACATGAGACATATGAGGAAGAATCTGAAATGGAATCCTGAATGATCTGATCTTTTGTAGTTTGAATATATGGTAAGTCATCCTCATATCATATCATAACCAAATTATAAAGTTCCTTATTACATTCTTCAAGCACAATATTATCATTTACATCATCTACCACAAATTCACTCAAAGAAACTTTTTCACTTGCTTGAGCAAAGATCTCACCTTGTTGTTCATGAGCTGACTGAATGACCTCCTCATGAAGATCTAGTTCCGGTGAGGTGGGAGCACTTAGATTTGTAACTTCGTTTTCTTCATGCCAGCTAATCTCAACAGTCGAGTTCTTCTTTATAGGATTCAACACAAGGTATTCTTGGTCACCATGATCTGAATTTTGATCTGAAATAGTTGAGTTGACTGCATTACATTCTAAAATTGAATCTTGGCTACCCTGCACGCTGTCTTCTTCTGTGGGCAGATCTGAAATAAGATTTTCTCTTTCATCAATTTCAGCCATATGGCCATCTTCTACCTGCTGATCTTGACAAGTATCTTCTAAGATTTCTATGTGCTGTTGAAACGGCTTTTCATACAGGGCTTCCATGATCTCTTCATCCATGAAATTATCATCTTCATAAAACTTCTCAAGGCTTTCAATAAAACTATAGGCATGCTTGCAACAGTCTTGAACTAAATTCAATGATGGATAAGAGTCCTTATATATTTTAATGAACATAGCATGAAAATCCTTTAAACAGTAAATACAAGCAGGCGGCAAACTTTCATACCATGATTGGGCTTTACCTTCCAGAGTGGCCAGGAATATCTTCATCAAGCAATCTTTAGGAAAATCCACTTTCAACTTGCGAATATGCATGTGAAATCTAACTAGATGTAAAGCAGCATCCTTCTTACCATCAGCATTAAATGTAGGCAGATTCCTTGACCAATCTACCTTCGGAATTTTATTTGGAAAACCAGGGATGTGATCTCGGCTCAAGGGAGCATATCTTCTTGTGATCTGATCCATCTTGAAAAGCTCAAAGCTACTGATCTCTCTGCAGTGAAGTCACCATGAAGCATCGATCTTTGGAGTTTTCAGTGAAGGAGTCGCCAGTGAATGATTTTAGCCTTTCAAGTGTCTGATCGTTGTCCACCATCAACAATCAGATCTGAACTTGATACATGTACTGGGGTAAAATGCAATTGAAGTGCTGTATCCACAAGCTCACGGAGATTGATTGAAGCAGCATTTATCTACTTCCGCTTATGCAAAGCAAAAGCGTTTCGAAGGCTACCTGGCATAACTTCAGGCTCCGTCTAAGACTTATGAAATAACACGTCAATGAGCAAACAATTAGTTTGTTCTCCCCAGTATGGTCGCCAATATGTTAGCGCTTGAAATTTCACCTCAGGCTGAGAAAGGTAAACCTCAAGGCTACATCAAACCATTCAGCCTCGTAGCTAGCCCTATGGGGCATGAGAAGGCTCTCTCCGGTCAATCTCGGTAGATCTTCAATGGGATGAGATGACCAACAAGATAACACTGATATTAGGCTAGTAAACTGATCAGAAAGATTGATTTTGGGGTTTTTGGGTTTTTGGTGGCAAATTGAGAAGCTGCAATTTAGGGTGCGGGGATTAGACACAGTTTCTGCAGGGGGGTCTTTGGGGCGAGGTAGGAACTTGTATTGATGTCTTTAGCTGAAGTGGGTGATTAGGAAGAAAGATAAGAAGGCTAAAGAGAGCAAACAATGAATCTGAATTCTCTTTAGATAGTAGAAAACATAGAAATTAAACAAATTTAAAAGTAGAGCATGGCAAGCATGAATTCTGACTTTATCACTTCATTTGTTTAATATGCAGCAGTATAGAAAGGAAATGAATCACATAACAAAGCTTACAATAACATGAATAAACACACCATCAACACATGAGTCCACAAGAATCCCAAAGATGACTGCAAAACCCTGGTCTTCCTTAGCCAAAAATTGCAGAGATACAATGAAAATATACAATGATAGCTTCTCCCTCAAGAGTCCAACCTTCCAACCCCTGAAAATGACTAAGAAAATACATAATATAGGCAAGCTAACACCTTTCCTTGCCTCTAGGGGTCGAGCTCATCCTTCTAGTAGCTGTTTCAACCAATTCTAAACTGAGCACTAAAATCTAAGCAGTCAAAACAACTTGCCTCTATAAGCTAGGAAACCAATCCATTCATTAAATATTTACCCTTTACATGAATGAATCTTCTAGAAGTGTTAAACAAGAGTAAAAGTGTCTTAGAGTTACAATAATTACATCAAAGATAATCATCTTCCACCCCAAAAAGTCAAACTGGGTCAAAACTGCGTTTTCTGGGCTGTACAATGCAATCTGGCAAAAACTGCCTGACGGGTCGCGCGCCCCTGCCTGACGGGTCGCGCGCCTTTGGAGCGATGTTTGAGGCACTTGCAGGTGTCAAAATTGAGCAAAAGTGGGCTTGTTGGAAAGGTCTATGAGTCTACTTTCCAAAACAACTGGAATTTTTGAATTTGGAGGTCATTTTCCCTGTCAAAACTGAATTCTCCCAAGACTGGTTTCTGCAACTCAAAAAAGGGCCAGAAAGTCATTTTTTGGTAGTTTTTTTACCTTTTGGGGGACCAAAACTGCACAAAATCTCAAGTCCATCCATGGGCATATGTAACTTTGCATGAAAAATCTAGAAATGCTGAGTTTTCGCTAAAAGGAGTTGCCATGATGAAGGGTCGCGCGCGGGGTGAGACCCGTTAATGGGAAAAACCTGCAAATTGCATAAAAAATTCACAAATGACAAAATTTTCTCCAAATTTCTTGAAATTTGGGCTGGGAGTCCCCAATCAAGTACCATGCTCATTCAAAGAGGCTTTGACCAAAATTTGGAGTGGATCGGGCGTTTTCCTTCGTTTTTGTGCTTTGGCCAACCGTCCTTGGAGCACCTTCGTTCTCGCCGGTATTTTTAACATTTCTTTAAAACCATGACACCTGTACAAAAAGTGAAGGAGGTTTTTCTTCCTTGGCATGTTGTGGACAAAAACCTCTCTCAGTTTTCCAAAATTCATCTTTTATTTCTCTGGAACATCATTTGAGTGCGACTTGTCCCGATGTGTGAAACAAGGAATTTTGTCGAAATGGAGCGAAATGAAGGGAATAGGGGGCTTCTAAATTCTTGGGGAAATTTTTGGAAGTAGGGAGAGATGTTAGGAAGCAGGGGAAAGTGGAATCTCAGAGATTGAGTGAGGGGGAGGGGTCCAAAAGGGCAAAACACAGGCCCAACCTAGAAAATTGCCAGGTTGTAGCTAAAAACTAGGGTTTGTGCAAAAATGAGGATTTTGGGGAATCTCAGTGATGGAAAGTGTTTGATAAGGTACTTTAAGGATAGGGTAAGGTGTATGAACATCAGGAAACAAGTTTTGCCGATGATTTGACAATCCAAGAGAAATTGCCTTCAAAACCCTAAGAGAGGGAAATGACCTTGCCTGGGCACAACTGAAGCATGAACAAGGTGTAAAATGACTCATTAGACACTGACATGATAATGACAACCCTATGAATGATGATAGCCTCAGCTGAATAGTGACATAGATTGGCATTTGGACAATTTTAGAAGGAGTTAAGGCAAACCCTAGACCTAATGCCAAGTGACCAAATTTTGCTTGAAAACTCTTTGAAATGACAAAATTTGACCTTGACACTCTGAAATCACTTTGTAAGAGCATATTTGACCACTGGAGGAAGGCTAGAAAGACTGACACTAACACACCCCATTACAATGTTGGTCATGCATGCGATAAGGGTGAAGTCTAATTCGAATTGTGAGGCAAGTGCTTCACCTCCTACTCCTCTTGAAGGCTTCTTGTTAGACTTATTGCATGGACACTTTGTTGCATAGTGCCCATATTGATGGTAGTGAAAAAATTTTATCTTGTTGAGGTCCTTCTTATTTCCATTATTCTAGCTAAACGCAGGCTTGCCTTGGGACTTCTTTCTCTTGGCCTTCTTCCCATTGCCTACCAAGGAAAAAAAAATCTTCATCAACAGGGGATGTTACTCCATCTCTAGTGTTCCTTTAAATTTCTTCCTACACCAAATCATACCAAAGTCTCTCCCAATTTGGAAAATTGTCCCTTCGATTTATAGAGTCATAGTAGTTATGCCAATATTTCAAAAGGCCTAAGCGAGATAGGCTCACTAGCTCGGATGAATCCTACTCCTCCAAGTTCATCTCGAACCTAAGTGAATCTGGAGATGTAATGTGGTATGGTTTCATTTTTCTACAAGCGGATGTTTCTAAGCTTGTCCCTCAATGCCAATTTACTGGCATCATTGTTATTTTCTAATAACTCAGTGGGGGTCTTCCACATAGCATATGGAGTTTCTTTTCCATGTAAATTCAATACTATGTGGTCTCTCACACCCTCTAAGATGATCCTCCTAGGTTTTGCGATATCCTTCTTCCACTAGGCTAACTATTGTGCATCTGATACTAATGGTTTTGGAATGTCAGTTTTGGTGTAGTCAACACTCCATTATCATCGAGTACAACTTCCATCATGTCCATCCAAGCTATGAAATTCAAGGTTCCCTCCAGGGCATAATCCAATCTTAATCCATTGAAATACATTTCCCTGCATCAAATAAAATTGCTTCACGCAATCTGCAAATAGAAATATCTGAAGGAGAATATTTATTGAATGGGTTATAGTGTGATTTCTCCTTTGATACCATGTAGAAATTAATATAAATTTTCTACTACTAATGAAATCGAACTAAAATCAAGAGATTACAAATTTCCTCTACTATTTTGAGAAATGGAAATCAAAATTTAGAAACACATGCAATGACATGCAACCATCAATACCACAAGAACACAATGATTTTACAGGGGAATCCATCTAGGAAAAATGCCTCCGCTACTTTTCATTATTCAAATGAGAATGAGAAACTATTACATTGTCTTGCTTCAATCCTGAAGCACACCCTACACTATAAACCTCTCCTCCTACTGATTGTTCTGCTCTGGCCCACACTTAGCCAATTCAAGGCTCCAGGTTCCTCCTTTTTCCTTGCACAATCCTTGAGGAAATTAACCCCTAAAAAATAGAAGAATTCCCTATTTCGTTGTGCGAATTCTTAAGAAATCCATCACCTGCTCAATTTTCAAGCCTGTATACTCAATTAATATACAATTGATAACTACAATGTACCTTTTCCTCCACTCTATTAAAATTAGCAACCAGGGCAAAACTTCATGTGGGTCATCTTATTCATGGCTAATAATATTTGTATTAGATTCCTCTCATCGAGAGGTGTAGGATTGATATAAAGATCATCCAATTCCAATAAGTATTCATGGAGATATGAATTTATTTTGATTATGGAATTATTATCAAGCCGACCTACAACTCATGTAGGCTCAGAATCCCAACAGTCGCATCTATTCACCCACCAACGTTGTGTATAAATATAAGAGGACTTTTCCTCATTTGGACTCAGTCATCTCATCACATCTCTCTCTCTCTACTGCGCAGATATGAGTCTCTTCTCTACTGCACTGAAATGGGTCTCTCTCTCACACATGTGAAGCCGGAAACTGCTGAAACTGAAGTTGCAACTGCAGAAGTAAAGATTGACTTGCATGGCCTAGAATATCTCCTCTTTGGAACTGCTCTGTAGGTTCATCTGAACCTCCTTTGAAAGCCGCAACTTTTGGTGGTGGAATGAATTCAATCCGACGAACATTTTGCAAGATATCGACTGCCCTAGTTTGAAGCCGGAAACTGCTGAAACTGAAGCTGCAACTGCAGAAGTAAAGATTGACTTGCGTGGCCTAGAATATCTCCTCATCTGAACTACGCTGTAGGTTCATCTGAACCTCCTTTGAAAGCCGAAACTTTTGGTGGTGGAATGAAGTCAATCCGACTGTCGGTTTGTGAGATATGGTCTGCCCTAGTTTGATAATGAAGTCACTAATGCTGATGCTACTGATCTAGGGTTTTCTACTGCTGATATGAATCAGATTTATTGTACTATTTCTCTCTGTTTAATTATTGAAGATAAAAGAAGATTTGATCAAAGGGTTTCCGCACACATTGTGGGGTTTGTCCCTGGCTAGCCACCACATCTTGTGTCTCTTGTCTTGGCTTGTTTTCTGTCGATCGTTTAATGTTCTATCTACACTTTACTTTATGTACATGTGATTGCTAATCAGTGGAATTTAATAAGAAAAAGAAGTAAACTGTTATAAGCATAGAACATACCATAACTTAACATGGTATCGGAGCTGAGGTGAAGACAAAGCCCGAGCAAGAGCAAGAGCAATAATTGAAGAGAAGATTGGCAAGGCTATCCTAAAAGAACTATGGGGTCCTCAACACTCTTTCCTGCCGAAGACAAGCTCCGTGAGAAAGCTGACTATCACGGATGGAAGATGTCTATCGATCTAACCCTTGAAGATCAAGGAGTGTTGGACCATGTAAGAGGCAATATTGTTGAGCCTTCATCAAATGCATCTGCTGCTGCCTGGAAAAATGGAAAAATGGAGAATTCAAACAAAGAAGATCATCTAGGACTCTATCGACAAGCGCTTGGTGGCCTACATCTCTGATCTAGACACCTCCAAGGAAATCTACGACAGACTGGTGAGTTTATTTAAAGTTAATGATGCAAATCAAGTTTTGTTTCTTAGAAATAAGTTGAGGAAAATCAAGAAGGGTAAAGATGAAGTATGCA